>CAXAMN010022596.1:465465-489557 GCA_963970005.1 Durusdinium trenchii | reverse complement strand
TACACCACTCATCATACACCACTCATCATACACCACTCATCATACACGACTGATCACACACCACTCATCATACACCAGTCTTCATACACCGCTCATACACCAGCTCTGGTGTCAACAGCTCAAGCTCCAGGCAACTCCAGCTCCACGTGCAGATTTCGTGGCAGGTGCAGCACTTTGTGAACCTCCATGTGCAGATTTCGTGGCAGGTGCAGCACTTTGTGAACCTCCATGTGCAGATGTCGTGGTAGGCGCAGCACTTTGTGAACCTCCATGTGCAGATTTCGTGGCAGGCACAGCACTTTGTGCACCTCCATGTGCAGATTTCGTGGCAGGCGCAATACAAAATGCGTTGCGGAGAGATAGCGAACGCACGAAATGCTGTATTTTTCAATGGAACCGGTGGCTCCGAAGCTGGCAAGTCAAGGTCTGCGGAACGACGGTTGCGAGACGGTCTCGGGTCATGCTCGGATCATGCTCGGATCCTGCTCGGATCATGCTCGGAATCGTCCGTCCATGGGGATTAGAGGTTTCACTTGTTTCTTGAAGTGAAGATTTCGTGGCAGGTGCAGCACTTTGTGAACCTCCATGTGCAGATTTCGTGGCAGGCGCAGCACTTTGTGAACCTCCATGTGCAGATTTCGTGGCAGGCACAGCACTTTGTGCACCTCCATGTGCAGATGTCGTGGCAGGTGCAGCACTTTGTGAACCTCCACGCGCAGATTTCGTGGCAGGCACAGCACTTTGTGCACCTCTATGTGCAGATTTCGTGGCAGGCACAACACTTTGTGAACCTCCATGTGCAGATTTCGTGGCAGGTGCAGCACTTTGTGAACCTGCATGCGCAGATGTCGTGGCAGGTGCAGCGCTTTGTGAACCTCCATGTGCAGATTTCGTGGCAGGCGCAGTACTTTGTGAACCTCCATGTGCAGATTTCCTGGCAGGCACAGCACTTTGTGAACCTCCATGTGCAGATTTCGTGGCAGGCACAGCATCTGGGGAGCTGGAAGCTGAGAACTGGCGACTTTGTAGTACAACTTTAGTACGCGGAGTATCTGGCGAGCTGGACGATGAGAACTGGCGACTTTGTAGTACAACTTTACTACGCGGAGTATCTGTGGAGCTGGAAGCTGAGAACTGGCGACTTTGTAGTACAACTGTAGTACGCGGAGTATCTGGCGAGCTGGACGATGAGAACTGGCGACTTTGTAGTACAACTTTAGTACGCGGAGTATCTGTGGAGCTGGAAGCTGAGAACTGGCGACTTTGTAGTACAACTTTAGTACGCGGAGTATCTGTGGAGCTGGACGATGAGAACTGGCGACTTTCTAGTACAACTCTAGTACGCGGAGCAATCTGTAGAGCTGGAAGCTGAGAACTGGCGACTTTCTAGTACAACTTCAGTACGCGGAGCAATCTGTAGAGCTGGAAGCTGAGAACTGGCGACATTGTAGTACAACTTTAGTACGCGGAGTATCTGGCAAGCTGGACGATGAGAACTGGCGACTTTGTAGTACAACTTCAGTACGCGGAGCAATCTGTGCAGCTAGAAGCTGAGAACTGGCGACTTCGTAGTACAACTTTAGTACACGGAGTATCTGGCGAGCTGGACGAGGAGAACTGGCGACTTTGTAGTACAACTTTACTACGCGGAGTATCTGTGGAGCTGGATGGTGAGAACTGGCGACTTTCTAGTACAACTTTAGTACGCGGAGCAATCTGTAGAGCTGGAAGCTGAGAACTGGCGACTTTGTAGTACAACTTTAGTACGCGGAGTATCTGGCGAGCTGGGCGATGAGAACTGGCGACTTTGTAGTACAACTTTAGTACGCGGAGTATCTGGCGAGCTGGGCGATGAGAACTGGCGACTTTGTAGTACAACTTTAGTACGCGGAGTATCTGTGGAGCTGGAAGCTGAGAACTGGCGACTTTCTAGTACAACTTTAGTACGCGGAGCAATCTGTAGAGCTGGAAGCTGAGAACTGGCGACTTTCTAGTACAACTTTAGTACGCGGAGCAATCTGTAGAGCTGGAAGCTGAGAACTGGCGACTTTCAAGTACAACTTTAGTACGCGGAGCAATCTGTAGAGCTGGAAGCTGAGAACTGGCGACTTTGTAGTGCAACTTTAGTACGCGGAGCAATCTGTGCAGCTAGAAGCTGAGAACTGGCGACTGTGTAGTACAACTGCAGTACGCGGAGCATCTGGGGAGCTGGAAGATGAGAACTGACTGGCGACTTTCTAGTACAACTTTAGCACGCGGAACAACCTGTGGAGCTGGAAGCTGAGAACTGGCCACTTTGTAGTACAAGTGTAGTACGCGGAGGAGTCATTTGTCGGTGCTGAGTCAGCTCTCGCTGCTGTGAGTCATCTCTCGCTGCTCATTTATCTCTCGCTGCTGAGTCAGCTCTCGCTATAGCCATCTCTCGCTGCTGAGACATCTCTCGCGGCGTGCAGGTTTGGCACAGTTCATACTGATAGTATTTGGTTGCATTTATGCAGGACAGGACATTCAACTGCTGGTCAATACACCACTCATCATACACCACTCGTCATACACCCCTCTTGTCGTGGCAAAGATACAACCCAGTACGCTGTTGTGAGCTGCTGATCCTGCAGGGGGCACAAGTCCGGAGCGCGTGCATTTGACTGGAGGACGCTCATGTTGGAGAGAACGTGGACACTCCTATAGGTCAATTTGTTCTTATATGAAACTTCCGCCGCCGGCTTGCCCGGGAACTACTTGTATACTTTCTATTCAGAAAAGACCTGTGAGCAGGGGTGGTATTATCTCGCCCGATTTGGCCCTAGGCCGAGGCGCATCGCGCCTGTGCCCATTGGTGCCGGGGCCTCACTGTGGAGACTGCCTTTCCATTATCTCACTGTGATGCTGGAAAAGAGAGGTCGAGAGAAAACCAGAATCCTGACAGTTCTTGTCCATTCCATGAACGCGAAGATGGATTCTCCAGAATCCGGGGCTTCAATCCTTTGAGCCGTGGGAAGTCATCAAGCAGGAATGAGACTTGTAGAGTCCAGTGCTGATACTCCGATTCCAACCTGAGGGGCTGTGGAGATGGCCTGGTGGTCCACCACTACCCGCAGATGTGGAGCCGATGCCACAGAGGAACATTGAAAAGCTGGAGTAGAGCACTCCTACAGAAACTGTGTTTTTCTAATTAGTGTTGTTGAAACTGTGCGTCAATTTGTTTCTATGAATATGGACTCGAAGCACCGTACTGGAGGAAGGCACCAACCATACCTCAGGTCGATCATCACAGTGACAACAGCCAGTATACCGCCATCAGCCTTATCTGTATCAATCTCAGAAAGAACACAAAACGATATACACGCCTTCACAATTCACGACTGATTACGACGTGAACATGAACTTGGAAACTTTTTTTCAGCACCATGACGTTCAGTTTCTTTTGTTCCTTGACGTTGGTGGCTCGAAGCCGCCACCGGCCAAAACGAGGTCCTCAGTCGGAGTTCCCCGGCATTGACAAAGAGTCAGCTGGCTCCGTCTCTTCCACAGGCGAGATCAATCAACATGAATTAGTTGATTCAATTGGATGCCGTTTTCCGTTGTCTTTCTTGGTGTTTGGGGTTCTACACATCAAAATGTTACAAACTACATCAACTCAACATACATACGAGGTTCCAGATGGTCCCAAAAACTCTTCAGCTGGCTTTCCTTCAGTTTGTCCAGGCTACGCCGCCGGTAGGCCGGGAGAAGATCTATCGCGTTTCAGATGATTCCGTTGGTGCAAACCACAAGACTGATACATGATTGGCTGTATCTAACACACCTTTGGTGTTCTGATGGACTGTTAGAAGCTGCCTCCTGATGTGCTTCGGATATTTTTTAGAGGGAGCAGGACGGCGTAAATGTGTGATACTGGTAGGAGAAAAAGTGTGATTTCTCTTCGTAGATGGATTCAATGGGGCAGGTATCCCCATGAAAGCAGCCGATGGAAACCTGCAAGGATACCATCGCATAAAGACTGCCGAAGGTCCTGGGCTAAGGAAGAGCCTTTGAGCAAATGCATGGACACTGACTGCACAGGGCTTGCTGACGTCGGTGGGATTCCGTCGCCGATGAAAATTGGGAACCAAACGTTCATCGAAGAGCATTCCACTTGGAAGTCCGGCCTGCGGAACGTCCATTGGACCGGTGCCGACGCATCGGGCACCCGAGGCTCAGGCCAGGCACCCGAGGCACCCGGTCCTCGCCAAAGGCGATGAAAGCCTCGGTGTGGAGCCTCGGTCAGGTGGGACGAATGATTGCACAGACCTTCAGTCATGGAGTTTCCCGGATTGCCCCAGTCTTCGGGTATGGGAAGAACAAGTGGGTGAAGATGAAAGCTGCGCACTGCAAGGTATCAAAAGGTTGCCACGTCACATCGTTGATTCACCACCAACGATCTTCTGCCAAGCAAGGATGATCAAGCCTCAAAGACCATTGATTCGTTTCAACCACCTGTTCAACGAGGTATCAGAACGAATCAGCCAAAGAAGGCCAGGCTGTTGGGGCAGGAGCGCGGTTTCTCTCATGTTCCCTTGAAGTGGTTTGAAACAGGGCATCCCCTTAGCAAAGGGCAAATAGATTGTACACAATTCAATCAAGATAATCAAGCACTGTACGCTCACCTTCATGATACTGTGTGTGTGTGTACATTTGCTTGGACAAGGTGACCATCATCACAGTTGCTATGGCTATGGCTACCATACTATTTGCAGAGCAACTAGCATTCATGATTGGAGACTGTCCAAGGCAGTGTGGGATTTTAACTGCTTATATAATTGTCAAACGCAGAACATGTAAAAACACCTAGCTATAGGCTATAGCTATAGCTAATAAACTCAGTTCACAGATGGATGGAGGCGCTGGGTGTTCTCACCAGCGCGCATGCGCGCCTTGAATCGCGGATGGACACGAAAGCTGCGCTGCTCACCTTGAAGATGCGGCGCGTAACGTCAAAAAGGACTAAAAGACCTTGGATTCAGTTTGTACATTGGCACAGAAGGTCATTATATAGACTGGTGAGAAGTGCCTGGATAATCTTCCAGTCCAACACTTGCTATGTGCATTGATTAGTTACTTGTCAGTGTTCCACTGGATGCTTTGAAAGCAAATTGCAAGGGTGTGATATATAATGAACACCGACGGGTTTGACACTTGGGCAAGAAAGTTGGAGCACTTGCAACCCACCCCTGTTGTTTGCAGTTTGGTATTAGGCTCACAAATAGTGGCAGAACCGTTAAGCTCGTTCGAATGGCAATGGCAAGGTTGTGGGTTCTTCTTCCACTGGCTTTGGCCTTTCCGACCCCACCAGAGCAGACCCAAGAGCAAGTTGAGATCTTTGAGAAGGCTAAAGCACGAGCCAAAGCTGCCAGTGAGGCAGCGACACCTCAGGTTTTGGCCTTTTTCGATGGGACGCTCTTCCGTGAGATGTTGAAGGACTGCTGTCCTGCTGTCGCACATCTTCCAGCATCAGAGTTGTTGAAGCGCTACCGGGCAGAGGCGCAGGTGGCTGAGTTGGCTCATGCCTTGCCTTCGGACAACAGTGGACAACGAACACCATCTGCGGATGTCACCATCTCAGAGCTTGGAAACATGTCTTGGTTTCCCAACGAGTACCAAGTCAATTTGATGAGTGGCAAGAACAGCTCCTCCAGAGGTGAGGACATTTCAGATGATGCGATGAAGGAGATTTTTGGTTGCAAAGCATTTGCTGGAGCCATGCCCACCTGGTCGGAAGCTTCCAGTCGCTTGATTTATGTGGCACACAACATGCGACGGTTGGATACTGGCTCCGAGCCTCATTTTGGTGACTTCACGGTGATCTTCAACAGCAGCCGAATGAAGGATTCCGTGCTCATTGCGCCCTATGACACGGGCATGTACACCATGAACTGCTTACATCCTGGTCTTCATCCTGGATCGCAGACTAAGACACGGTCTTCATCAGGGCAACCAGGTCCTCCTGGCCCGCCGATGGCCAATTTGAATTGCAGCGCCTGGAGCAAAGATCATAAAGTTGATCTTCCTGTCGGAACCCTAGACTACCTGGATCACTTGATCTTGCCTAACCTTTGGTCTGCCATCAACACCACTGTGAGCAATCAGACTGTGCTCGATGCTGCACGAGTCCTGTTCAGCCGGAGCGGCATCTCCGGCATTGACTATGAGGATGTGCCAGCCATGAAGGAAAGCGAGCGCAATGATTATTTCGAGTCAGACATCTTGGCAAATCCTCCGGTGCCTGCAGCAGTGAAGCTGGGCATTGGCAGCTTTGCAACGCTCTTTGGCACCGAAGAGGGCAGACAGTTGCAGACGATGGCCTTACGCTACAAGTGGCCACTGTTTTGGGCCTATGGCGAAGGCACCCAAACAGGTCCTCCACCTCCTCAGAGTCAGAAGGTCAAGAGCCAGAAGCTGAATCGGCGCATGGCTGATCCTTCCAACATCGTGAAGACCACCAATGCCTCGGTGAGTAGCAGTGCGGCCAAGCAGTTCGAAAACGTGTGGCAGGAAGCAGTGGAAGCACGCGCCAGTCGGCAGGTGACAGATGAGGATTTGCTCCAATGGTGGAATTCCTTGGACCAAGAGCTGAGGGTGGCACCAGTATCTGCAAGCTCATGTGCGCAGCCACACCATTGTGTTGGGGTTGATATTGCCAAGAAGGACTGCATTTGCAAAGTGCAGGATGAAATCTTCATGGTTTAGTGACCCTGGCCACCTGGGCCTCGCGGCGTGCACTTGGCACGTCGTCGAGAAGCTGATGCTGCTGTGGCAAATTTTGCATTTCGCTTTGCTTCAGCCAGCGCTGCGCAAGAAGGGTAATTTGAATGAATTCTTCGCCCCTTTTTTGCGCCAATCCAACCTATATCGATATTCCTTATCATGTCTTTTGGACAGATTATGGGAAAAAAAAAACATATTTAATATTTAAAGCCTTTGAACAATATATTCACTCACTTTGGGAAGGCCAACCGTTTTGATCTTTTGGCAGGTCACTTGCAATTTCCACGGTGGATTTGATTGTAGGGTTGCCTGTATTATTCAAGATATGAATTATATCCAAATAGTGGTCACGACAAATTCTCGCATGTGTGTACTGTAGGTGGGGGGAATCATTGGGGCGTCTTTGCCTTGTTTCTATTTGTTTTTCTATGTTCTTTCTTTTTTTTTCTGAAGGGTTCTGAAATGTGAGTATGCCTGCATGATGGGGTGCATCAAAACAAAACAATCTCTTTAAGGGTCAGTGTTGCAAGCTGTGTTTATATTGCAATAACCTGCTCTTTCTTCTCTTAGGACGTCTTAGGAGTAATGAAACAAAGAGTCTGTTGGCTTCTCGTCTCTTTTCATATCTTCTTGTGCGGGCCAAAGAATCCCGATCGAAAGACCAATGACCACCAGAAAAAGCTTTGAACCGTACAAATGTTTCACCAAAATACCCACCGCCTTGGGTCATTGAGCACCGCTACTTACTCGTGAGCATCGTTCTACTTCTGGTGTCGATCTCATGGCGATGGCCCCTGATATTCCACCATCGAGGCACGCGCAGTCGCCAGGGTGCGGGGGAGTTGTTTCGGACTGCTGAGCGCAGGTTGGAGATAAAGAGTGGCACACCGCGGCAGAGTCGACCCAAGAAAGGTCTGATTTCCATCTCGTGGAGGCTAACTGTAAGTTCACTTCGTCCCATACCCACCCAGCATTACTGAATATACAATATGCTTTTTGTTCATACCAGCTCGAGTAGTTCTGAGAAGGGATCTTGAAAGTCCCTGGCCTTGCACAACTAAGTGCTGGAAATAGATTCTGGTCGCACAACTCACAACAAGAACGCTGAAACTAACACGTGCCTGACACCTATAGATGGAATTTTGGCCTCTGTCGAATTTAATTAATATATTTGAATATTTGAAGGAATATTATTCTATTTATTTTATAATAAATCTATATATATATATATTTGATTTAGATTTGAATAGATAATTTTAAATTAGAATTGATATGTTGGGAATATTTTTTTTATTCGAATAATTTTTTTTTATAAATTAACAATATATATATATATAATATGATTAATTAAGATATCGTTAAAATTTATAATAATTATTATATTGAATAATAATTATAATATGAATATAAAAATTAATATTAAAGGATAATATGTATAAATTAAATAATAAGAATAATATAAATATATATAGGTTAATGATAATGAATTGTTATGGATGATTTAATATTTTTAATTTTATGATTATGATTATTTAAATTATGGAATTATTATATTTAAAATAATTTATAAAAATTATTTGATGATTATAAAAGATACGATTATTTTATATATTTTTTGTTTGAATTCATTTGCTATGGCAAGATTTATGAATTTCTTCATCTTCTCCCATTTAATGATATTTATATAATAGAAAGAATATTGCAATACATACAATTTATTGGAAATATTTTCCCATCTTGTTTTTTTCGCTAGTTCCGTCGAATAGATTTTCTCGTATTTTTATTTTAATGTTCGAAAAATGGTAGCACCACGGCAAAGAATATTAATATAATAATGTATTATCGAATATGTAAATCTTTCTTGGAATTGAAAAATATAAAAATAGAATAAATAAATCTATGAACGACATTACCGCACTATTGACTACAACGACGAAAATTTAATCCATATTCGACACTATAATTTATATATTATTTGGAATCGATGAATATATATTATTTTCTTTTAAATTATATATGATATAAGCTAGATGATATGGAATCCTTCGTATAATATATTTTTAATTTCTTTCCATATATATATAAAGACCAAATTATATAATTAAATATTAATTCTTTTTATTTGAATAAATTACCCCTTTAACGTCGGAGATAAGTGCGTCTTGAGGGAAACAAATTTGAAGATATTGGATTCCTGGCAAAATATGAATCGATTAAATTCAAATATTGATGTCGTCATTTTTGTTCCGTCGTAATAAATTGTATTTATTTTCTCTAAAGAAATATATATTATTAATCCGATGGATTAAATATTTATTATCTATTCCAATTTCAGAGGTTCGTATTGCGTCCAAAATTGCATCCAAAGGATTGAACAGAGATATATATAATGAAATTCTAAAGAATCCCTGGGAGGAGACGAAAATTGGCACATCTAGAATTTTTGAAGAATAATGATGGTTCTGTTTATAGATGCATCCCAGAAATACCTTCATCCGCATCCATTTCATCATCTTCATCATTTGGTAATTGATTCCATATGCGGAAAAAAATCCCATGAATATTATGAATTTCATGAGGCATATAATAGATATAATATTATATACAAGGCTTATTATTTATAATTGCGCATAAGTTATGAAGAAAGATCATATTTTAACATTGCAAATAATATATATATATAAAGATATTAAAAACAATTATAATCTATAAATTATTAAAAATATATATATATATTATGAATTTCAGATAAATGAAAATTAATTCAATATGTATCATTTGCAAAAATATTTCATCATAATATCGATCAGAAGAATAAAATCCGCCAAATGCAGGCTTTTGATGATGATGAATATCGGTTATAGGAAATATATGATCATATTGATTATCACCTTATTCATCTTATTCATGATCAATTTGGAATATTCAGAAGATGTTCATTCCCCATCATATATCTTCAAATATTTGATTTGCCAATCGATTTGGACATCCCTTCGCCTCAAAATACACCGAAATAGATGAAGATTGAGGTCTCTTTGAATCCATCCACGGCATCGATGTTTATTCAACGGCCTGATCAATAACAATATCCAATCTCTAAAGAATATGCCCTATCTGATCATGAACCACGTCATATTATTCTATTGCCCGCTTGCCTTCCACCCACAAATCTGTCCAGGCGATGTAATTGCAAGGCCCTCAATTGTCATCCAATTGATTATATGTTTAATTGCATTTTACCGAAAAATCTTTCGACGTTGCCCGGCAGATTGCTGATCCCATCAATCCCAATATATCCAAGATCCCCCTCCGACATTTCCTCCCTTCTTCGTTTCTTATGCCTCGCAGCTGGCACGGGCTTTGCTTTTCACCGATGGATCAAATCAATCTCTAATCCTTCACGGCAATTCGCTTATGCGTCAACCGCTCCCCTCACACTTCCCCGGTGTGGATCCCCAAATTTGGGATTGGGCTTTGGCGGAATACAATGGCGATTTACAATCTTCAGCCCGGGGGGTTTGCATGGAAGCTTTCCCGGTTGTCTCGGGCAAATTCCTAAATATAGGGTACGGGTTTCTGATTTATGGCCTTTGGCATCCTTCTTTGGCTCCTTTCCTTTTGGAATCTTCTTTTTTGGAGGTTTTATCGATTGATCCAGGAAATTCTCATTCGGCTCCACTTTGCAATGGATGGGTAACAAAGGGGACAAAGGCATTGCCGGCAACTCTGTGGAGGAATACGTGAACAAGCCATGCCCTTGAACAGACGGTAATCAGGGTGGAAGAAATTTGTCTTCCAATCAACATATCTTTGAAATTTGAATGGGGGTCCTTGTTGCCATGCCGATATTGTATATACCTTTCACCTGCAATTGGTCGAAGAAAAGAATTATTTGCAAGAAGACGGACGCGTTGCGCAGCCACCTCTTTATTACCTTCTGACGTGATTGATTGGGTATGTGTTTATTAATGCAAATGCTAAATCGCTTTAGCACAGAAATAGTAATTGTCTTAGATGTATTTTTGCCTATGCCGGTGCCATTTTATATATCATGTACGTGGTTGTTGCATTAAACAAAGATCTCCAATTTCTTAATTATTAAATTCTTGGAAAATTGTTAAATGATCCATTCGGCCGTAGAAAAATCAAATTCATTAATTGTGCGAAAAATTAATTCGTCTTTTTATTGCATTTTTTGGCCTAATACCTGGAGAAGGCCGTACAAATAATGCGGATTAAAGATGATTTGCCAAAACCTATCGCACCGTATATCGAAAATATTTTTTCCTTGCAAAAACGAAAAATAACAATAGATTCTTTAAATACACAGATATTAATATCGGCGAATGAGAAATGCGACCATTTATGTAATTCCCAAGAGATTTTTCTCCAAGACGTTCAAGCCATTTATAAATGGACTCTGGTGTATGAAATGGTAGACTTCCAATTATAGTGTTTAAACTTAAAATTTCCAAGTGTAAATTTAATAAAATCAAAGCCAAGACGAAAATCCAACAACACATCAAAACAAACGGAGATCCACATAATATCATCCTATAGAAAATAACAACGCCCAACGGATTAAGATAGAAATAATATTTAATATAAATTATATATAAAAATATATCTATATAAAGGCTCATCTAGCTTGAACCGGGTGTCTTCCAAATAACAAATGGGTGTTTGATCTGGAATAGAACCTTGTTGTCATGTTTCTTGCTGGCTCCGTTAAAAGCATGTAATACAACCATGTAGTTTATTCGGTCCTGTTTGGGAGCAAAGAGCTCTAAGAATGAGGCGACATCCACATGCGCCTGATACACGCAAGATTGACCTATATATACGGTCATGGAACTTCAAGATTTTAGATTTCTTCGTAGTGGGCAGCCATGCCAGCGTGGAGATATGATGATGATGGAGACGTTACGTGTGAAGAATACGCAGAGACCATCTCCTTCCTCACAACCACGAACATAATCCACCGCTTCTGGCGCCACAGCCAAACACCACTATTTCAAAAGTTTTGCGCCACATTTTGATAGAGCTTTCGCTTCAAGATTTTTAAAGCGCTTGGATGGAGAACGTGGGCCTGTCGGAGCTGCAAAAAAAAAGGCTTGACTTTGACCGGGACGCTGCAACTTCAATAGGTCCAACTCGTACTTCACACAATTTGCCAGATCTTTCTCGACCCTCTGCGGAATCATGTATTGATCTAGGTCTGTGCGGCCCCGAGGGTTGCCTGAGCCAGCTGGAAGCACCAACCACTACGATTATATGTTGATTGCTCAAAATGCCCAACTTGGACGTATGAAATTTTCTCGGTTTGACATTTACCTTGTATTGGTGCTCAGGAGCGGAGGCTCAACGATCTTGGATTGGAAGATTATACTTGGAGCAGTCGGACGCAAATACTTGAAGCTTATAGGTGCAATGTGCGCCCGAAGCTTCGGTGCCTTGCGCCCGGCCAAGCTCGATCAATGGGGCCTTGCAGGAATGAATGAGTTGGATGGATTTTTTGAAAAACCTGTCGCAATTAAATAAGGAAAACAAAAACCCGTCAAACTTTCCAGCTCATCCCCAACTTCAAAAAGTGATGGATTTTTCCAAAACCTATGAAATTGTGATGGTTTTTTTAAAAAACCCATCGCTTTTCTGGGGCCAACCGAGCTTCCAGATTGGGATGGGTTTTCTAAGCAAAACCACTCAGCCAAATGGATTTGGCCACCAAAAATATAATGGATTTTTTAAAAAAATCGTCGCAATTTAACCAACCAAATCCAGTTGGCCAGGAAAACCTCGAACACTTAATATACCTAGGGTCCAATCACTTTATATTTGGAGTAATGAGGTGTTGCAAAATTTATTTGGCATAAAAGATTTATTACGGTTTTGTTAGTTCAATAAAAACACTTCAATTTCCAACAAAAAGACCAAAGCAGAAGGGCCGGGGCTTTAAGCTAGGTGCACTTAACCTGGGTAGGCTATTTGATTGCCAACTAGCAGCCGGTATACCAGTTTATTAGCAAGCACAACCTGTTTGAATTTGTGGTATTAGCTTCTTAAAGCTTTAAATTTCTGCAGAGGCTTTAAGACGAGATAAGAGTTGTTCGAATAAAACGGTCACGTCCGTTAAAGGTTGCCTTAGAACCTTCGTAATTCTTAGAACCGCGACTTATTAAGGCGATGTGGTAATAAAAAAACAATATCGCATCACATAGACGATCAAAATAAAAAATAGCATAAACGAAGATTCAATCTTTCTAGTTGCAATGGGTGCATGGAGCCTATTATTCAAATTTAATGCTATTTGCTATCATTATGGTTTAAAATAAATACCACGCGATTGGTATAAATGTTCATTATTTACTAATTACAATAAATTTTATAAATCCATAAAAAATATTACCAATTAGTAGTTTAAAATTTATCAAATAAATAGAAATTAATATACCTATTTATTATTTTGAAAATATTCAATTCAACCTAAATAAGCCTATAAATAAATAAATCTAATTAAAATAATTAACATTATATATTTAAAAAACAATCAAATATATTTTCGACAATATACCAATTATATTATTAAAATTAAATTAATAACATAAAATAAAAAACCTTCCATACAAAATAAAAAAATACAAAATTACAATCAAAACATAGCAATATAAATATACATAAATATAAATTAATATATATACAATGTGGGTTTAAAAAATCTAAATATTAAACATATATATTCGATAATTTCATCGTAATTCATGAAATATTTCGATATTGTTATCTATATAAATTCCCTAATATATTTGTGTTAACCAATTCCTTTTCTTTAAATTATGAATTCTGAATCTAAAAATATACGGTATAATTAAATATTGACAATTATTGGTGTTTATTGTTTGTTTTGATATTTATTCTCAATCAGGATGTTGAATCAATTCAAAGAATTCCTTCAATGGAATGATTGAATCCAGAAGAAAATCAGAAAATACATTGTTTTCGGTGTCTGCGATTACATTATCTCCGGTCCTTTCCCAATTCTCTGTAGTCGGTGGTGAGCTCCTGCAATGTTTCGAAGATTCCCAACGATTGTTGGAGTTGACGCAAGAATTCCTGACCCAAGATGCTGTTGTGCTAATTCTTACTATGACTTATGAAACATGCCAAGAATGGGTTTTCGTGAACGCTTCTAAAAAGGCCCCTAGTAGAGAACCATAGAGAACCAAACAATTTCCAAGACATTTCGGGACAAATCACGCCGCTCTCGAGAAAACACACTCCTCACCAGCTTGGATCTCACGCCTGGCGTGCATGTTTTCCACAAAAGCAAAGCTCTGCTCTAGATCAATAAATAATCCGTTAATCCATCCATCCGAAGGAACCAATATCCAATTATGGAATGACAAATCCCAAAGATCATCCATCAAAGGGATCCAAAATGATCCAAAGATCCATACCTCACGAAGAATAGTCACTTGAAGTGTCTTGAAGCTTCCTTACTCATATAAAATTAAACATGTAAAAAACATGGCTTGCCTGGTGACAAAGGAGTTGTATCCGCCTTCTTCTTCCGCCTTAGACGGTATGTCGTCTTTAGGCTGGGAACCCAACATGCAAGAAAACGTATTGATCAGTAATAGGCATGTTTGGCACTGATGTAGTACTACCAATCCCTTGTAACATGGGGCAAAAGGAATGTAACATAAGAATTCAAAAGAGGTGTTGGTGTCGTGTCCAAAGAGACCTGCACCTCAAAGTTGCATGAAACTTCCGATTCTTTCTTGAAGACCTGGACAGATGACCGTGGTCATGGATAAGCCTCTTTCGAACTGAACTACAGTAGTCTCTCTCATACAACCATCCTGACTAACTATTCCAAAGATTTCCTGCAAGTGACCTTTAATGACCTAGCGCTCGCTGCCTTCGTTACACTGCAAGTGTCGCTTGGACCCAGGCATCTTGAAACTCGATATTTGGATCATCGGAGTGGTTTAAATACCTGCCAAGACAGCTGCGATCAAAGCCAAAGACAGCAGCGCAGGTGACTACTCGAACTAAACTGTCGTGACCGACTTTTTTCCATGTGGAAGCTCCACACATCCAGTTTTGCCAGGAGACCTGGCTAGGGCAAAAGACCCACAAACATGGCAGGGGAACCAAGATAGGTTCAAATTGTTCATGCCAGTCGAAAGCACGCCATAGATGATCTGTGTCAGCACATGGTAGTGTTCCCACTCTGATCATCTACAATGTAAACATTGGGTGGCCAATGGTCACATGTCACATGGTCACGTGAAAGGCTTCTACATCGCGGCCACCTCACCCTTCCGATTGGTCTGCGGTGTCCAGCCATCATCTTCAGTCAATGCAGCAAAGAAGGACTTGACCTCAGAAACACGAGCGCTTCTAGTGACACCGAGGAACTTTGCCCCTTCGCCCAAGTCAATCAAAATAATCGATGACAAGCCTGTAACTAACCGCCTACTAGCTGTCACATACCAACTGCAACGAATGAAACAACAATTCCCTCTTCATTGAACATTATGATTTAAATAAAAGCATTGACACCCCAGTTCGTGTAAGCATGCACAAGGAGGGAATGCAGATGCATTGTTACAAAGCAACACTCCATGTATCCCGGAATTCCTCCGAGGACTGCACTTTCTCGAACACCCCAGGTGGCATTGCCCTGAGTTCTTCTGCAGAGAGAACACAAAAGCGCTCCTCGCAGCGAACACTTTCAAGCGCTCAAATCCTTCGTGTCGAAAACACGTCTTGAGTGAATTTCGGCCGTCCTTGGCTGCCATGTGCATATTGCAAATGGGGAAGGGATCCACTCCCTTTGGGATCGGCCGGAAGGCGCGGACCCCCACCCCGGCGATGGGAGAGGCAAAGAGCTCCACGTAAGCCTGGTCAACCCATGCAGTTTGTCAGCATCTTTAGTCAACAAAGGACGCAATTGATGTGTCGGTCAATGTCAACACAATGGAATGGTTGCAAACCTGTTGTGGGCCAATTGCATATCTACAACTTAACATCAAGTTGCGTGCTTTTAGTACCTTTTATGTTTGGTTATGGGTTTTCTGGTGTTAAACGTGAAGGTGGAGGAGGATTTCAATTCTACTTTGTAAGTGGTAGTTAGGTGCTGTAAAAGTTTGCTACTTCTTGCTCCATGTTAGACAGCTCACCAACATC
Source organism: Durusdinium trenchii (assembly GCA_963970005.1). Taxonomy (NCBI): domain Eukaryota; class Dinophyceae; order Suessiales; family Symbiodiniaceae; genus Durusdinium; species Durusdinium trenchii. The sequence goes on along the minus strand of CAXAMN010022596.1, from coordinate 473,621 downwards.
TAGCCCTTCACATGACTTGTGTGTGGCAGGCCACAAATTTGTCCATTCTCGCTTGTCAGAGGCAGAGTCTTCAGGTGACAGATCGTCCGTCCTCGCTGCGATGGCGTCGCGCATGTGGTCATTGTCTAGAGTGCATGAGAGATTCTTTTGGAAGCAAAGATGACTACAGTAATCTAGCGTACGAACCATATGTCTCAAAGCTTTTTATTGGGCCCATGTCTGCCCGCTTGTTGGACCTTTCAATTTTCCACACTAGCAATCCGGGAATATCTGCAACTGTCTGCTCGCCTGCTCCTGCAAATGCTTGATCAGCCGCTGCTTGTCCTCCAGCAACGCACCATTGCAAACCGCAAACACCATGTGAAAGCAAACCTGCCAAAGGTGCTAAGTCGCTGATAGATTCATCATGATTCACCTGTGGAGACCGGCGGGCTTTTCGTTCATTCATCGCCGCAGCTTTCGCGCTGCTTTCTAACTTGACAGCTGCAGTTTGGTGTTGGCCGACCTGACGGTGCATTCGGCCGACCTGACGGTGCCAAACACACAAAACGTGCTGCGCTCACTGAGCGCAGTACAAAAACTCCGCGTGCTTGAGATGTCTTGCGGTGCTCCTGCGGAGCACAGCGAACATCAGGACACGCGACCGGGGGGGTTCGTCGACCGAGGCAAGCTTCCTGGGCCGAGGCTTCATCAAAAGGCTGGAGCCTGCGAGCCGCGATTTCGCGGGGTTGATGGATGGTTGATGGTCGAAAATTCCAAGTTCCAAGAGTTTGTCCATGTCATGTTAGGATAAACTGGAGCTTAAACTCTCTGCTGCGAGATACAGTACCAGGATGGATGATTAAAACGCTTGAGATACCAGGAGATACAGAAAGGGTTTGATGGATGAATACAACATGGAGATACCTGGAGTTTCAACTCTCTGCTGCGCCTTTCTTGGGCTTCTCCCCGTGCTCCACTGCAGCCTCTGCTTGTTCAGCGGCCGTTTGTTCTTTGAGGATCTTCTCAGCATCTTCCAAAGCCGCCGCCTGGGCATCAGTCACTTGGTAAAGAAGGTGAAGATTTCGATTGTGGAGGGGTGGGTCGACACTTGAGATCTGCCGCAGATTCCAGAGTCGTCGATGTTGCTTAAACCGCCTCGTCTCCTTCTGCTTTCCTTCCCTCATCTGCAAGGACCTGCACACAAGCGTGGAGTCAGGGTTGGAGAATGGGAATGTGCGTCCCAGTCTGGCCTTGTTGAAGCTGTCCTAACGCAAGATCTCGCCCCCAACAAAGCACCAACATGCTATTGATGCAAAAGCGATTAAGAAATGAAGCAAAAACCTCTAGTGCAGTTTTATTCTGTTGTCATCTGTAACTCTGGAACCTTCCATTTTGCTCTACACTGGATAAATCTCAATGTCCAGAAGCACTCAAACCCATGTCCTTCTTAGCTTGAACGTTGTCCCGAGCAGACACAGCCTTCTCTTTCTGCTGATTATATTCACCTCCATGGCAGCTTGAGCACATCATCCACGTCTAAACAAATATCACCCCAACAGCCTTCTTCTCTTCACGCCCTTCTCATCACTGCCATCTTGTGGACTCTAGAGCTTCCAAGTCTAAAGGTATATAACTGCGGTTCATGTGTGACCTTTTCCTTACTAGTATGACATGGTGATCATCTTGCTTCTGACATTGATGTCCACCACCAAACCGGGAAGCAACCAAAGCGGATCAGCCAGGTCCACGCTTGCTGCCAAGCATCTGACGGCATCTTGGACGCCTTTCAGAGCCTCTCAGAATGCCGGCACCGCCCCAACGATTCTCTTTAGCAAGCAACACTCAAGAAGCATAGAATTTCAAACCGTTGGCTGGTGAACAGATTCACTCGCCCATGGTTTTGAGATGTTTTGAGATTCCCCGAAGCAAACCTTCGCATTCTCGCATCTCGGCCTCTCCCTCCTTCATGGCTTCATCTCTAGCTTGTTCCACTGCTGCCTCAACTGCACCAGTGGCACGGCAGCCACGAGTCGCACGACTCGCTGAGCTCGTGGCTTCATCGGAACATCCATGCAGGCTGGTGGCCTGGGTCAGGTCGGCCAGGCTTCACCGCACAGCGGTAGCGGTCTCGGTGAGATGAAACGGTTTCATTGTCTATGACCCCTTTACACTCGGTTTCCAGATTGGCATAGTCTTCTCTTGGAAAACACATTCATGTTCAAAAATCCATCAAAGGTGCCCACGAGATGTGGATGTTTGATGTGTAATGAAACGGTACTGTGGGTTTCAACAAGCCAATCGTGAACGCCATACTGCTCGTTCCTTTGAACGTTTGCATCATCTATATCATCTGTCTTGACAAAGACTGGATTTTGTTGGCCTCAAATCCTCATGTTCTCGTACTGAAGCGGCATCTGCTGGCCAAGTGGCAATGCCCAGCAAACAGCCCAGGAAAAGAATGTTCACCTGGGTAAGGCAATTGGCAGTTGCTTGACAAGCGGGGGTCTCAACAATGTATGTGAACAGGTGTGGACCCATGTATATATGCATATCTGTATATGTATTATATAAATATTTATGGTTATATTTATATATATGTATATATTTTGACGTATTATATGCATTATGTAATACCTATATAGTATAATATATATATATATATATGCGTATACATGCATCCATTCCATTCCATTCCATTCCATTCCAATACCAATACCAATACAATACAATATTACATTACATACATACATACATACATACCATACCACACCACACCATACACCATACACCATACACCATACACCATACCATACCATACGATATCATACCATAAGTACCAATACCAATACAATACATACATTACATTACATACATACATACATACATACATAAATAAATACATTACATTACATTACATTACATTAAGTCAATTTAAACTAAATTAAAGTAAATTAAACTGATAATTTTGAATCAAATACATACATACATACACACATCATACATGCAGACATGCATACATCCATACATACATTAACACATTACATATACTACATACATTACATACGTTACATACATAACATCACATAACATAACATAACACAACACAGCATAACATACATACATACATACATACATTACATTACATTACATTACATTACATTACATTAATACATACATGCATACATACATACATACAAACATACATACATACATACATTACATACACTTGAGAGAGGAGGGGGTGAGCACCTTCTACGACACAATTGACCTCCAGCTCCTTCAGCAAACGGCACAAGACTTGCGATACCCACCCTTGGCTCTGGAGTTTGCCATGCAAGTCTACACTGGACACTAGCAGAAGGGGAGATCAGCCCATGGTTCCATGTCACAAGCGGGGTGGCAGCGGGATGCCCACAAGCACCACTACTAGCCAAGACGCTGCAGCCCATCCTCACCCAATTCCAACAGGACAACCGGGACCTGCGCCTCAATGGATCGGTCGATGATGTAGGTTTTGATGGCAGCATCTAGCCCAGCGGACACTTCAGGCCTGGCATCAGCTTCGAGACGGGCTGAAAGGGGTTGGGTTGGTTGTCAATAGCCACAAAACAGCCTTCATCGTCACAGATAAGACCATCCACAAAGAGCTGGCCAATCTCATGAGTCCCAACGACCCACCAATCCAGACGGTGATGCGAGACTTGGGCATTGACCACTCAGCGGGCAGACGGCGGAGGATAGCTACACTGCAACAACGATTCCGCAAAAACAAACAACGGAGGATCAAGCTTCGCAGTCTCAAGCTCCCCAATCTCCGCACCAGGCTCCGCCTACATCGAGGAGGAGTCCAACCAGCACTTAGGCCTCCACCAGGGGTTGCTGGACCCATTCGAAGAGCCCTTATGGGCCCATGGCTGGGTACCCAAAGAACCACAAGACCATCTGCAAGTCCAGGGGCAAGGGTGTTGGAACACCTTGGAACCAATGCCGCTGCAACCATGGCAAGGTTTGTCGGTCACCTTGGATGCCACACCATCCTCCTACGACCAGAGATCCCAGGCGTGGATTTTCGCGCTTTGTATCCACACCTTTTTGCTGGGGACACTACTGAGGAAAGGTACCATAACGGGCATGGCACCAGGTCAACAGACCAAAGCCCGGGCATTGTTTCAAGGCCTCATCACGTTAGCCCAGCGTGTTCTCACCCCGATCAACGTGATCATCCAGCTGGGCTCAGTTTGGGAAGCTTGGACAAATCCCACAAAAAGGAAAGGATTCGAAGACCTTGCCAAGGGTTTCGATGAGGACCTCTTCCGCCGCATCGCACCTCTGTACATCCACAAGAATCAGAGGACCCCAGAGCGAGCCACACCTCAGGAGGAGGCAAAGGGATGCAGCATTGGCAGCCTATGAAAGGGCATCCACAATCTACGATCAGCATGCAGAAGCCTGGCAAAGGACCCTCGACCAAGACCACCTCCAGGTCTACAAACATGCAGCAGCAAGGCTCGAGAAGACCTACAAAGACCCACAACACTACATCATCAACCAGTGCAAGCTCAGGGAAGCCAGAGAAGCACCAGTGGGAACCACGCAGGAGCGGGTTCCAATGCCACACGTGCCACACAAGGGTGCACCAAGCCTTGACTGTTCAGATCATTGAACAACGCCTTCAGCAAGACTGTGAACTTTTGGCACACGAGGCCCCGGAACCAGACCTACGGCGCAACAAACCAGTGGGACAGAAAACCACCAGAGCAAGCACCATCAAGCAATTGTTGGATCTCCAACAACAGCAGCCACGAGTGGCAGATGAGCACAATCTCCAAGAGACGACCGGCTATCTGAGGTGCACCAAGTGTAGCCTATCCATCCACAAAAGAACAAATGAAGAGAGCTTCCAAGCCTTCATCCGCAGCCGCTGCGTTGATGAGAGCTACACAAAGCCCCATGCAGGACACACAACCCACTCCCTGTGGCAGAAAGGCAAAGGGATAAAGTGTCTCAACTGCGGGACCCAGAGCCACCTGGATGCAGAGGAGAGGCTGGTGATGACCAAGACGCTTACGAAGGCATGCCAGAGTAACTAAGGGTAACACCCAAAGATCGCCCACACTGCTCCAGATCTTTCGAACACAATCCCAAAGCTCCAAAGCTACAGCCACACAGGTGGTAACAACCACAGCTGGCCATGATACTCAGCCGGACCAACAGGCAACTGCAGTCACCACACGCCAAGAAACCCGGCCACTGGAGGACACCGACCAGCACAAGACAGACAACCCCTGAGGCAAGCGCCATGGAACAGGAACAGAACCAGACAAGACCAGGAGCTGGAAATGATGCCAGAACCGAGGGGACCGAGGAGGAACCAGCCACTGACGATGAGATGATCGACGTGGACTTCTTCTGACCAACCTGAGCCTGGCAGTAGGACCAGACCGCCAAAGGGCCTCGAACAAGCACCTTTAGGAAAAACATACATACATACATACATACCTACCTACATACATACATACATACAGACATACATACATACATACACACAGCCAGCCAGCGGGCCTGACGCTGTCTCGGCTCAACTAATCAGGACGGCACCACCACTTGCTCTTGGGCCCTTGCTCAAACTCATCCAGGACATGGAACAGTCCGCCCAGCTACCAACACAACTGCAGATGCACATGGTGGTCATGCTTGCAAAAAAACCCCACCATTGAGCGGCCGATCACCTTAACCTCAACTCTTTACCGGTTATGGCGTCGACTCAGGAAGCCCATGCTGGATGCATGGCAGGCTGACCTACCAGACTTTATGAATCACGACCGTGCCAGGCCAGGAGCAAATGTCCTCCACGTGGCACTGGAGAGGCTCCTACGTCAAGAGGTCCATCGAGCCAACCAATGTCATGGAGTCACCGTCCTCATGGACCTCTCGACTTTCTATGACACCATCCAGCTACAAAGGCTCCAGGACCAAGCCATGGCCATCAACTACCACCGCTGATGCTGGAAATGGCCATGCAGATGTACACAGGCCCAAAAGCAATTGTTGCAGAACAAGAAATGACTCCTTTCTTCCACGTTGACCAAGGAGTCCCTGCAGGCTGCCCACAAGCACCACTCCTAGCCAAAGCAATCCTCACACCCGCCCTTGCACCCTGGCATGCGCAGCGCCAGCGCATTCACCTCTCCAGTTGGGTCGACGACATCGGCTACGACACAGCAGGCACAACACCTCAGAGGGTTGCACAACAAGCAGTGGATGCCTACAGAGATCTGCACCACAGACTCACAGAACTTGGCATGAAGGTCAGCGCCAAAAAGACTGCTTTTATTGGACTGAGAGGACGACAAAGACAAAGACATCCTCACAGAGGACGAACCTCCAGTCGTCCCGGTCATGCGAGATCTAGGCATTGACCACCAAGCAGGCAGAGCTCGTAGGATTCCGGTCATGAAGCAGCGTATGCAGAAGGCAAACCAGCGTCGACTCAAGCTCAGAAACTTGAAGATACCAGCATTGAGAGTCCGACTTCGGCTGCACAGAGGAGGCATACAACCAGTTGCAGTATGGGGGGTTGAAAGTCAAGGATTGGCACCAAGATACAGACTGGCACTACGGCATGCATTGGCCAATCAGCTTGGACACCACAACGGGGGCATCCTTGATGTCACCTATGACATACGCAAAGACAAGTATGTGGACCCAGGTGACCAGATCATCATCCACCACGTCAGGGCAATGCACCAGCTCCTCCAGGCATGGCCATCAGACCAACTTCCATAACTGCAGCAAGCTTGGAAGACCACCCACGCTAATCTGCAGAGCAAACAACACCCCTGGTACACGGTCAAAGGACCCATGGCAGCAACGATAGCATACATGACAGAATGGGGTTGGGATGTCCAGGATCTCCTCCACTGGACCAGGCCTGAGACAGACCTCCTGCTTGCCAATGAAGTGCACATGACAGAGCAATGGTGGAAGTTAGAACATCTGTTCTACCACGAAGCACAGCAGCAGAGGACCCACAGATTTGCCCGACGCCCCAACCATCAACACCTGCTCACAGGGTTGGACTGGCACACCTTCCGGCAGCTCAAGGGCAAGCTCTACAAACATGGGTTCAGGGAGCACTCCATTTCAAAGATGCTACCGGAACCAAGCCATGTCCCATTTGTCAGGTTCCAGCTACACCGAAGCATGTGCTATGGCTGTGCAAGTGGCACAGAGACCAAAATCACCAACCAAGGCCTGACAGCACAACAGCTAGAAGAACGACTGGCAGAAACCTGCATGCAACACCAAGCAGACCAGGCATGTCCCAACCGGAGGCACCACAGCCAACCAAGAAGCTCACCGAGTCCAAATCATCCGAAATCTCCTCCAGGCTCAAGTCAACACGGCCCCGGCACCTAGCAGGCACCACTTCGATGAGACAAAGGGATATCTAAAGTGCACCAAGTGTGGCACCAGTGTCCACAAACGTGTCAATGAACAGGCCTTCAATGACTGCATCCAAGGATCTTGCCTGGATTGTCCATTTGATGGCACACACACTGGCCATCCCAGTCACCAGCTATGGCAAAAGGGCAACAAGATTAGCTGCACCCTCTGTGGCCTGCAGCTTCATCTTGACAGCAATCGAAGAATCATCAGCTCGGCCAATTTCCTCAAGGAATGTCGAGGAGCAGGAACCAAAGGATCACCACCGATCCACACATTCTTCAAGCCCACACCTCCCACTCCTGCTGAAGGTGTGCGGGCTGAACCCCAACCAGAGCTTGACACACCACTGTCCACCGCAGGACCCAGACCGAAAGATTGCACTTCTCAACGCCCCTCACGGCCCGAGAAGACGATGACTCATCACCGGCACAGGCCATGACACCCAGCCAGACTGCCGGAGACAAGCACACTGGACGACCAGAAGCACCACCACCGCCAGAGCCAACTCATGGCTCCACTGCAGGCACACAGGAGAACCCAGAAGAAGAAAGTCAGACCGAAGATGACATGGTGCTCGAAGGCTTGGAACCTACGTCGTCGACTACTTCTAGCGGCGCTGCTGGACGGCCACAAGGGCCCCGTCGACTGCAGAAGCAAAAGAACCTCTCTAGGAAAAAAATACATACATACATACATACATACATACATACATACATACATACATA
>CAXAMN010022596.1:444700-459537 GCA_963970005.1 Durusdinium trenchii | reverse complement strand
TTGTGTGTTTGTGGTTGTGTGTTTGTGGTTGTGTGTTGTGGTTGTGTTTGTGGTTGTGTTTGTAGCTGTGTGTCTGTTGTTGTGTTTGTGTTTGTGTGTTTGTGTTTGTGTTTGTTGTTGTGTTTGTGGTTGTGGTGTTTGTGGTTGTGTGTTTGTAATTGTGACTGTGGTTGTGTGCTGTGGTTGAGGTCTGGCAGGGAACACTTGGGCCTGGAGCTCGCGGTTGAGGTCCGGCAGGGAGCACTGTGCGCGGATGGTCGTGGTTGAGGTCCGGCAGGGAACACTGGGCGTGGATGGTCGTGATTGAGGTCCGGCAGGGAACACTGGGCATGGATGGTCGTGGTTGAGCTCCGGCAGGGAACACTGGGCGTGGATGGTCGTGGTTGAGCTCCGGCAGGGAACACTGGTGGTCGTGTTGAGGTCCGGCGGAGGAGGCGGAGGAGAAGGAGGAGATGGGGCTGACGTAAAATATCGTAAAATCTAACAACCCTCACCTGACAGGTGGGGAAAAAGAACGTCGACATGAACCACAAATGGAGAAATGTAGTAAAAGAATCTCAGGTTTGATCATATCATGTCATCTATGTTCTCTTCAATATCCGACTGGGCCTGAGGCCCCGACGCTTCGGGCGCCCGGGGTGGACCGGGCGGCTGCACGGGCGGTTCAGCCGCCGGTTCGACCGGATCGACTGGAGGTTCAGCCGCCGGCGCGACCGTTTTGGCCTTGGTGGATTTGGCTTGGATAAACTTGGACAACCATCCCAATAATTATACAAATAATGAATATGCGAGTCTCCGTTTTCAAGTTTTCAGAATGTTCACAAATCATGAATTGTACCCACTACACTCCCTGGAATCATCCTGGAAGTGGAAAATCACTGGCTTGTAGAGGAAACTGGTCATCCAAGGGGCCATTTTCAACTTCCATGACAAAACCAGGGAGTGCGGTGCCAACACCTTTTCGCACCGCTTCGCTCCTCTCGTGTTTGCTGGGCGGTCGCCACCTTTCGAGCTCGTTTGGGCTTCGCCTTCCGCTTCTCCGGCGCGGCCTCGACTCGGAAGAAGGGCGACGTTGCTCAAAGGTGTTGCCATTGCAGCGAAGTGGGTTGTTTCCAGCGTTCATGGTTTCAGAAAAAACTGGTTTTCTCGTCGAAGTTGTGCCAAAGCAACATTGGCCAACATCCACCAACAAAGTCTCGTCCAACTGGCAGTAATTAGGCAAACATGAGTGGATGATGAAACCAGCACTCAAAAACCCAAAGACCAGATTCAGATGTTCATACAACTTACAAAGGCGATTCCTCCGGAGCCCCGTACGACCGCCTTCTCCGCCTTCTCAGCCGGTCGTTTGGCCCTCGGGGGATCGAGCTGGTCTCGAAAGATGTTCTTTCAAAACCTCTCTTAGCAAAGAAAGAAAGTAGATAGATCTCTTCCAGCTGTAACTAGACTAACCTTGTCGTATGCAAGTAAAGCATATTATACAAGTATGGTCAGCAAAAACAGCAAGAACAAAAGCAAGAAGAAACAGGGAGTCAGTGGACCCATCCTCGAGGCACGTGGCTTTGGTGCGGCATCTTGGATTGCTGGAAGCTCCTGAAATAGATGGGGCCATGGGATGCGTCACCAAAGAATCCAAGAACAGAAAAGTGCAGGACCGCCTCGGGCATTTCAGCATTCTCCGCGAGGTACAGGACCGGCCTGGTCGCATCATTGACGTATTGTCGTATTGTCAGAAATTCAGGACGTGAGTCCTGCTATTGGGGGTGGAGTGCAGCTGGGGTGAAGTTTCCACACCAGAACACAACATTCGGTTCTCAGTGCGCAGCTGCCCCGGTCTGGTAACTTTGCGAAAATGGTGCATGCTGGAGGTCACCTAAGCCATCTGAGATTTGCTGACAATTGTGGTCCTGCAAATAACACTGTTGAGGCATTTGAGGTCATTTGCACTTGCTGCAAAAAGGGCAAACATACCAGGCTAAGTGTAGCACCGTGGAATGCCACACCTCAGCAAACAAATTCCACAAGAACATCATTATCATGCACTAAATTGAGGTCAACGTCTGGAGATCCCTCAAATGCCAGACGAAGCCCCATAGACAAGTACTGGATAATCAGCTTGCTAGTCTAGTTGAGACAAAGAACTGGCCGGCGATGACCGTCACGCACATGCCTTGGATTGGCATGAGATCACAGTTTCTCCAGTGTTTCACGCTTAAAGTGATTTGACTGGGAAGTTTTGCAGGTCAGACCCAAAGGCAGCAAAGAGGACGCAAGCACACGAACACCAAACACCGCAAAAACACCAGACTGTCATAGACTGAACTGTCTTGGCTCGTCGATGTTCATCTAGTTTCCTTGCATGAAGCTTCTGGGGTCTCCTCCTGTATAAGGACACACCCAAATACCGCTTCATTGCAGCCAAAGCCACTTGTTCAGCTTAACTTCACGAAGCTTCTCCAACTCTTCAGGATGTTGTTCGATCCATTCGATCACTTGGCCTAGCTGCTTTCACCAACAAGTACCAGTGCATAATAGGATTGAGCAAAAAGACTTCTGAGCAATTGCTGAGATCTTTTGTGCAGCAAAGTAGCGGCTGGTTCCCTTTCCACCAAGACTTTCCAAGGCCTGATGTAACAGGCTTTCGCCGCTGAAGCAACAGTTGACCAGTGCACACCAATGAAGCCCGGTTCTTAAAGAGACAACAACGTAGGTAGCTTGTGTCACTGTGAAGCCTTGAGTACATTTTACGACTATAGAGGCGCACACACACAGAGAGGCACGCTTCAGCATACGAGAGGCCAGTAGCTTGAATCGCTTGGATATCCAAGTGATTTGCTTAGGGTATGGAGGACCATCCTCCAAGTGCGGCTCCATGACTCGGGTGACCAGGTCAGGTGGGCTGTGCAAAGTCTTTGAGCGGCAAAACACCAAAAGTCACGTGAGGGTGGTAAATGCTTATGAACCCTGCTTCCTACATCCTACTACCCAGACCTTTATGGAGCCTACATCCTCCTATCCTAGAGTAGAATGTGTAATTCGGCAATTTTTTCGTTCTTCTGGGGCTTCCCGATGAACCTGAGGCTCACAGTCAACTCCAAGCTCTGGACTGCGCCAATGACCAACTTGGTGCCTTAGCTTCTCAGGTCGTCTATGTTCAGCTAGATCTGGTAGTCCCTATCGAGGTGGAAGGGCCATTACCAACAACCACAAAAGGTTGCACTGCTTGTGGTCCCAAAATGTGCAGCAGAACCAGGAATGAAGCTTTCTGTCCCTACACACGCACGTGCGAGCAAGCTAAACTCTGAGGAGAAGACAGTCTGCTGTTGTGCTACCGAAGTGGACAGCTCAACAACGGCTCAACTAGCTCAGCTGTGGGGTTTAAACTCATCATGGGCAAGCAATAATCTTTGAGCGTCTCCTAACACCGCAGGGAAGTGCCAAGGACATGACCAAAAAAGCATCATTGCTTTTGAGGCGGGGGCCTGCCCCTTTGCCAGGTGTTTGTAATCTTTCTGTCTTTGACGATTTGAATGCTTACCAAAACGGCCATGACTGGTATGGTTGCTCAGATAAAACAGCCTAATAGCAAGTGCGGCACAGGGGGCCGCTAAACCGGTCCCAGTTGACCCAGTTCCAGTTGACCGAATTCTTGGAGCGCAAAGGCCCGGTCCCGCTAGCTTCTGTGCGGCTCAAGTGACGTCGGCCCTCGATTGGGCCAAGCACCTGTCGGACACCGATATTCTCCTTTTCTTCGATCACTTGGATCAGATCCTCGTTGGCGTCGAACGGAGCGATCGAACGCTACGAACCGAGCAAAGGGCATGGCTGCGAACTGAGCGATCGGACGCTACTAGGTATACTACTAGTAGCGTCCTTGCTACTAGTAACGATGGCCTCCAACCTACTACAGCTTCTTGCTACATAGCAGTCATCACGACATCGTTGAAGGAACCGATACACAGCGATGTTTTGCTTCGTGGAGGTCAGTGAAATAATGGACACATCCACACTTTCAATTCGTTCCTCATGCTGCTGAGGAAAGCCACTAGCTATTGGTGAACGATTTTGTGAACAATGAATTAAACTCTTGGAAAGCAGAATTGCAAAAGCAACAAGAGTCACTCTATGATGTAGATTCCAATGTCCTCCAATTGAGCCCATTCCTGACCTCAAAAAGCAAAAGTACAGGGCTTAGGTAAAACAATCCATGTGGAGGGAAGCACAAGGATGGACTTGATGCAGCTGAGCAGGCTGAGCTTGCACTTGAGATGGAGGATCAAGGGCTTATGCACTGATGTTTCAAACCAGCTTGATAAAACTACAGCTCTGGCTCTGACTACTGTCAAGTGCTCTCCACACGCGTGATTTTGGACCGCGTGCACTGCTTCCGCATGGGCAACCGCCGTGCCTCCTCGGTCATTGGCTGCAATGCGCAATTCGCAAAGCCAATCATCAATAATGCATGTAGGTTTCGGGTCTAGGAAAGATCGATCAGTTGGTTCTAAAGCAAACACTTTGGGAGAAGCATATCTTGTCATGGTGAGCTCCAATTCAACTGGCCTGGCCATGAGAGCTACTCACCACAATGTGCATCTCGCCACAATTGTAGACGCAAAAGTCCAAGATGCATTCTACCCCAGAGGGAGGAATGTATACTAGGAGCACGCAATATTGCAATATCTTATACATGTTTGCTGCTCCTGCCGCTTCACTATGCCATCAAGGAGCCTTCCTGCTTCGGCCCATCCAGCCATTCCTGCCAAGAGTTTCAAGCTTCCAACATCATGGAACTTCGGTGGGTTCACAAACATTGAAGAACAACCGTGCTGGTTGGTTCACCCAACAAAAAACTCAAACTCTACCCTCAAAACTTATGCTACATGCAACAACATCCCCTCCAAGACGCAGACTCTGTGTTCCCAACGCCTGACCCGTTCCCCACCTGACCCGTTCTCCCACCTGAACGGCTCGCAATCCCCTCTGCTTGATCTCTTCTGGTGCTCGGCTATGTCGAAAGGAGGTTGCCTACGTGCATGATGAATCCTTTTCAATGAACTTTGCTGGGCTACCCTTTGTGTGAGGCAAAATAGGCAGTGCGGCATCAATATGCATGGGTGGTGCTTCTTCATCTGAGCATCGCCCAGCTAATGTATACGCAATATAACTAACCCTTGGAATATCAGCTCTTCAAATAAATAATTGCACCCTCAAAGAGCAACGTCTGACCGAAAGTTCGAGGAACCGCACAGGCTGCCAGCTGCTCATCTGACATCTTTAACCTCCAACATGTTGCACATCGACAACAAAGCACTGATGATAAAAACATGGTCTGTTGTTGTCTGGTTGGCAGGGCAACTCGAGTTTGTGATAGATCGGATCAAATGGACATCTGTGCGTGTGAAGGCCCATGAAAACACTAAAAAGATCTATACAAAGCGCAACACAAAAAGTTCCAAACATAAAACCCAAGTGGCTCATCTCGGCAGCGTCGAAACTCTCCAAGCAGACTGGATCCAAAGAGCAAGGGATCATCCGAGTTGATGGTGCAAGGCCTGACGACTCGGGACCATCCTTGTCCATCCACACCACACCAGTCGATACACCGACCAAGTGTCTTTATCCTACACGGATCGAATGAAACTAGCCACGAGGCACGCTGAGTCACTATGTGAATGTATATCACTGTATCATCTGAATCTTGGGGTTATTGCCTGGTACAGGATTTGGTCAACCACCCTGAGTTGCTGGCACACCAGCTGCAAGGAGCTTCGTCAGAGCAGACTCTGTCACGGGCATCACGCCAAGCAGTTCATTGCTGGTGGGGCACACGTCCAAGCCTGGGGCCATCAAGCGGAAGCCACGGTTGCCAAGGACCGACCGGAAACGACACGATGTCACCTGGCATGTCGCCTGTTGCGTACGAAGCGTGGCATCACGACCGTCACCCACCTAGTCAAAGGGTCAGTGGCCGCCATCAAGTATTTAGTAGGGCCAGTGATACTCAAGCCGCAAGCCGGTCGAGCCCCCATTGAAACGTACACAAACTCCGGGGGGGGTTGTAGTTCACGGTGCTGATGACCTGGTCGCGAACGGGCCATAGTGGGGCGCCAGTTCGACACCTAGTGAAAAGAATCAATTACCACAATGTTACCACAAGCCAATTTGCCTTGGGCAGTGCAAGAATCCAAACTGGCTTACGCTGACCAGAAGCACAAACCGTTGGTTGCACCAGTTATATACACATAAAAAAGAGCACCGCAACTCCCCCCAAAAAGGCTAGATAAAAGCATATAAAATCATATAAAAGCATTGGCCTGCCCCGGCCAGACTGACTTTCAGAAACCCGAAGTCGGAACAAGCTTGGTCCCGGACAGACTTGGAGCTTGGCCAAATGCTCGACGAGCTCTTGGTCCTCAGCGGCCAGCACTCCATGTGCAATGCGGACCGCCTTCAGATGGTCCACGCAGAACCTCACCTGAGCGTGTCCATGCCCAAGACATGAGCGGTGTCTCGTAGAGAGAAAGACCCAAACCAGGCCCCAGACATCTGTTCGGAATCACAGCCGGAATCGTCTCGTCAAGGTATTTTACTTCGGTCAAATTGGGAAGCAAACTGCCCATTGGTATACTGTAAATAAAATTGTGCTAGGCAAAATACTTTGTGACTCTGACCATGGGTTGCGCTGATGTCCGATGGGAAGGCATGTGACGAACAATTCCACTGGCTAGCCCCCCAAACTGAACAATAATAGGGAATGTCTTTTCAGGAAAACAAGTCCAAACGAGACGGCACAATACTTCAAACTCGGACACTGCCCTGCGGGAGAACTCAGTGAGCTTTCGCCACATCTTTTCACATACTGTGACATAGCCCATGTGCATTGTCCGATGCCAAGGATCACTTTTTGCTCCGCCTCCTGTGGGGGCGAACTCCCCTGCGTGTGGCAATGGGACCACCAAATCGCTGCACGCAAGGTGAAAGGCTTCTGCAAAAGGTTCTGGCGGATGGTTAGCCTGATCCAAGACATGCTTTAGACTCTTTAGACCTTTTAGACTGAGACGTTGAAAGACCCAGGCAGTTGCAACCAGAATCTTTGTTTGCTCTCGAGATCCTGGGACATGGGCTACTTACAGGGCACGCGTGGCCTCATCAGAGTGCAAGCCGAAGCCAAGAATTCCAGGACGGCCATGGATTCCAGCTCCACTTGTCACCACATCTCTGACCTGTCACCACATCTGAAGATCTACCCAGTCTACCAGATCTGGAGTGTAATTGGGTGAAGATGATTATCGAAGATCACCACATGAAGGACCTGGTCAAGACCAGTTGCGGACCAGTTGCTGACCATGATTGATGGCATGCGCACCAAAAGAATTATAAATATTATGAATAGACCATGCACATGCTGACATCATTCTCCGATGTTATGGATCCATGGACAGAGACAGTATGACTCTATCTATCTATATCTATATACACTAGATAAATCATGATAAATCTCAAACACTATAATTAATACATTATAATAACACTATTTTATATATTATTTACAATTATAGACGTATTGACACTCCTGAAGTTCGGCCGAGGGACTTTCTTAGCCAAGGCCTCTGCTCTTGCAACCGGAAGGTGCCGCTCTGCTGCAACGATGAATCCTCAAGAGCAACGCATCCTCCGAAGTTCGTTATTTTGAGCCTTTGATCCCCCGTTTCTCAGCCTACCCCTTGGCCAAATCCAGTTTTAGAAGTCGTCGCATCTTCCACATCAAGTGCCCACTCAAGGAGGGTCCGATGTCAAACGAACCAGTGTTGAATCGATCGGGTCAAGTGAATTGGACATGTGTTCGATTCTTTTCGTACTTTTTCATGTCATCCGTGTGTCACCTCAAAAACCTGGGGCAACGAGATCCAGGCACGCCCCCACATGTGCAGGCAAGCCACCCATCGCCACTTGCGTGGCCTCTTCTGCCGCTTCTGCTGCTTGGAAGAGGAGATGCAAAGTTGCTTCCACACCACCTCAATTTGTCCAAGCGGAGCAACCAGGGACGAACACACAACCTTGAGCTGCACAAATGGTTTTGCAAATTAACGGAACATACAAACGTCACAAGCAAATGCACGCAGAGTAAAATCTGGCTTTTCCTTTGCTCATGGCTTGGGATGCTGGAAAGAAACCAAATTGGTCCGCGTACAGATCGATTGAAAGCGCAGGCTCTATCCAAAGGGCACCTGGTACAAAGGCCCACAATCACAGAATGAGAGCAAACTCCATTGAAAATCAAATGCTTGATGAGATCTTTCTGAGAAAGGCACTATACATCACTATACTATTATATATTTTCAAAAAGCTATCAGCCAGGAGCCAGTTAGCCCTTGTTGACATCCAGCTTGGAAGGCAGCTATATAACTGCCCCTCCTTCTGGGCAATCTAGGAACAGTGTCACTAGATCGGTCTCCTTCAGCAAACTCAGAAGAGCAGTTCAACAGGCCTTTAGGGGCAAACGCGACCAAACTGAACAGGTCCAAACCAAGTCCGTTTGGTCCATACTGAAACCAAGTGTCAAGAAACTGAACCCTCCCTGCCTGATACCCCTCAGGTCATGTCGTGCTTGCTCGCCCTGCCTGATGCTGAGGCATCCTCAGCCACCTCTAGCACCAAGCGCTCGAGGTCTGCCTTCTCCCGAAGGCACTCACACACCGCTATGTAGCAGCTGGCAAACCTAGCTGAAACCCGGAAGACCTGTTGGTCCAGCTGTTTCTCTGTTTCTCTCAAGAAACCTTGGGGAGGTTGGGAAAGCGAGAACTGCTGGAGTCATGACAGTCCATTCGTTTCAGCTACTTCTTTTCCAACAGAATATCAGGAGCCGATGCGCAACACTGGAATGTCATGGAACGCTCATTGCGTTTCAATGTGTTTCTCCAAGCAGCGGGGAGAAATCTGCAAATCGTTGGCCACGCCTGGGCTCATGGAAGAACAAAGAATTTGTTTTTCTTATTATTTAACTTATTTATGATTTATGTTTTTTTTTGCGTGCAGTCACTGTTCATCCAGAATCCATATTAAGTCTCAAACCGTCTCAAATCCCCAAACTTGCCCTAGGTCCTTGGATGTGAGGAAGATAGACTCGTATCAATGTGTAACGACTTGTAGTTGTGAAGCACTATGCTGATCTGCAAGTGAGGTGAAGAAGCGCCCCAGTTCTACCAGTGACTGACCGATTCGCTGAGGCTCTGCACGTGTCCATGGGTCTCTTCACTCCGTGCTTGCGGCATAACTCCGTGAGAGTCTCAGCACCTGAGCGCCGACTCCACCAAGCGACACCGCGCCGCTGCCGCGTTCGCCGTGTTTGGGGCTCCAGGCGCATGGCGCCTTCCAGGTGCAAGTGAAGCTCCTCGGGACCCGGTTTTGGACGGCTCCAAGCGCCATGGCGTGTTGGGCTGGGGAGGGTGAGGTAAGCAATCATGTCAACGTCGTTGGGGTTGGCATTTGACCGAACATGTCGTAGACCTTTCAGAAACCCGGTGTATCCCGGTGCGTCGATGTCTTCGATGGTCTTCATACCCGTCCGTCTGAATGGTTTGATACCTCGCTGGGCTCACCTCTCTTGGTGAATTTGCCGTCACACGCGTCAGGTCCAAGGCTCCGCTTTGGGCAAGCTGGCCAAGCATCGGCCATCCATCGAGCGATGGGGGGGCAAAGTGCTCTCACATTCCGCCAGTTCGCATTTGAGTTCCAAAGGCTTCATCGATGCTGCGTATATCTGCAGTATATAGTCAAGAAAGGCCCACACAGTGGGTCCATTCCAACTTTTCATGTTCCATATCCTCCTCGTTCTGCTAGTTTCGCTTCACATCTCTGGCTCTGCAAGCTCTTAAAATGACCCACTCATCCTGTCATCTGTAGCTTGGCTGGATTCTTCCACGAAAAGCCAGGCCTGTTACCTTGGCAACCGCATGTCTTGGCCCTCCAACCAGCCATGGCTTGGATGAGGTCCTCTCCACCTTTTGCTTTGAACCTCGGTGACCCCCCCCAGCGGCTCGCCCAGACAAACCGCTCCGCGAACAAAAGCGCCGACCACTCTCGCGCTCCGGGTGCACGGCCGATCGATGCGCGACTTCACCGAATCCAAGGCGATCTTGAGGACCTGGCGACTTTCAAACGCAACATGTTGACGACAGATTGGACGGACATGGGATCTGGGTCATTCTTGTCACTGGTCTACATTCCTTGATACTGAAATACTGTGGGCAAGTAGCGCTGATTAGCACTGGCTTCCTTTGGAAGGTCACAACACGTGCTGAAATGCCCGCCTCCCCTCCAATGCCGGACTCCCAAATCCCTTTTAGGCAGTTGAAGACCTGAAACCCATTGAAAACCAACCCTAAAAGCCAAAACAAAATCCTGCATGCTTGGACTCCTGAGGTGTGAACCACCTGCCGCAATCTGGATTGCTCTTTTTTCTTCAGCAAGTCCTGGAAGAGGGAGGATGTTCAAGGCTACTGAGCTGCTATAAGGATCCGACAAGCCCATGTCCTTGGCATCATCGTCCCTTAGTCCGGGCGATCGCCTACACCACCCTTGTGAGTTCGTTCAATTCAGGAACGAAGCTGAACTATCCATGGTCAGTTCGCTCCACCAATTCAGGAATTTTTGGGTTGAACACAACCATAGGCAGCGAACTGACCAAGGAACAATGCCGCACCACTGTTTTCTGCAGCTTTTTAAGCGCATCAGCATCCATAGTAAGCTGAACGGCTACTTGTCATTTCGAGGATGCCTCCTTGCCTGCAGCAATGCTCACAACTGAGCAGCGGTGAGAATTTCAGAGTGGCTGGAATGTACATACTCATGAATACCCAGTAGGTCAGTGGCTGATATCTGATGATGAGTGCGCTTGTTGACTTCCTTCAAAGCTTCCTAAAGTCATCAGATTATATTCTATGCAGTATCTTATACACAAGCCAAACACTCCAATGAAATCCCACCCACATCGCGGCCGATGCCATCCGCCCATCCCCCCGATCTCCTCGGACCTTGAGGGTGTGGTGCACCGGCCCCACATGCTCCTCCGCTCCGGAGGTCCGAGATCCGGCACTTGAAGGGTCTCCGAAGTGTCGCGAAGGGTCGGAGGCAGGAAGGAGAGAGGAAGATCTACAGCATTATACAATATGATATATATATATATATACAGTATAAATCAGTATAATATAACTATAGAGATCCGAACTATTCAATGATATTCAATGTATATAAATATGTTCGAAGTCCCACAAGATCTGAATCTCCCTGGAACACTGGCAAATAATTACCAACCCAGACTCCTTGGCCACTTCTTCTTCATTGTGGGCATGCACCTCGCCCTCCTCTTTGAGCTCCTCAGTGCAGCGCATTGCAACGAGCCAACTGAAGAAGCCATCACTCTAAGACCTCTAAGCTTTTCAGAAAAGCAAAACTCTGGACACAGCATCTGTGAAAACTGCAGCAGGTGAACAAACCCTCCATGTATATAGACCAAAGGGTTTGAACTTCTGTGAATCTTTAAGCATGGAAAGGAAAGCGCTTTTCATACACCGAATGGGTCCGCGACCTTCTTCAACTCCTGGCACAAGTCGGTAAGTCGAACACATACACACTGGATGAAACCGAACATGGTGCCTGTTGAGTCTTGAAATGTCTTGAGTCCTCTCCAAGAAAAAATAAGAACCTAGTAGAGATGGGGGAGCTCAAGCCTGAGTCATTTCCAACCAAGCCTCAAGTTCTTCCCTTTCGTCCTCCTCAAATTGTGCGGGGTACCGGTCGCACCGGTCCGGTGGCCCTTACGCCGGTCGACAGGTGCCTGCAGCAGCTTGTCATAGCGAGAGCTGCGCTCCCCTGATGCCAGGACGCTGGCAGTGGCCAAAAGGAGGAGGAAGCGCCACAGAGAGGTCATCGCTGGCGTCACCTCGCTGCAAAGAAGGTCGTGGATATCACATCACACGATATATGGTTGAATATGGTTGATTGCCTTGACATGGTCAAATCACACGATGCATTTCATGGATTGGACAATGGTATGTGTCGAATGATCAAAATCCGCAAATGACTTGAGACACATTGGGTCTTCAAGATCCAAGTTCTGGAACACCCCTACCTCCTCGATGTCACTTCTCTTCCCTTTCCCAATGGCAAATTTGGAATTGGGGATCAGAATCTGGGGTGGGATTGACAATTGACAGGCACCCAACATCCACAAAAAGAATACATAAATTGTGTCTCCCATGTCTCCCCTATCTGTCGAATGGACAGAAAATGTTGTCTGAGCTGCCAACCAGCTGAGAGAATGGATATGCTTGTCAGGCAATCGATGACTTGAGCCAAATGTCTCATGTCTCACGAACAATCCTCACTTATGTCTCCCAGTCTTCTCACCAAAGTGTCATACCACGCTTTGTTGGATGTCTCTATAGCTAGACCTGTCACAACCCCAGCAACGAAGCAAGACGGCCATCTGAGCTCAAGGCATCAAATGCTTGGTGTCAACCCCCAAGCGCCGTCTTGGTGTCGAGAGCTCCTCAAAAACGTGGACCAGCGAGTCCGTCACAGCGCGGATCCAGCTTGTGGTCCTTGACAGCTTGGAGCAAGGTATCACGGAGCGCATAGACCTGAGCGAGACTTGACGGCCTGAAAATAGTTACTCCTTGCCTGGCCGGCTTGGCTACTGTTTTCAAGGACTTGGAGTTTCTCCTATCCTGATCTATCCTGGGCCCTGTAAGACAGGAGCTGTACGCGCACTCGCTTCAGATCTGAATCGAACACACTGTCCAGTCCACTGGGCGACGGCGCATCAGCATCATTGGACTTGGACACACGCTCCAGGTCCTCCACCTGACACAACGCGCAACTGTTGCGGACGGTTGTCCACCCTACCACCTGACAGGACCTGATGAAAGGAAAGGATGTACCCGAATCTTCATCTCTGTTCATTTCGCTAAAGAATACAACATGTATCAACATGTCAGCCGTATACTCTGCCCATGAGCTCCAAAACTCCTCCGCTTTCTCAGCGTCTTCCTGGCCTTCTGATTGCCCTTTGAGGACACCATGATATCCTTGCAGGCTTCGACCTCATCCGACTCCGTGCGGCCGAGCTCGGTGGAGGAAACACCCGAGAAGGAGAACCAGGACGGAGAACCAGGTTCTTTGGGCACCCCGACCAGCTGGTGTGCCTTCTCTTCCAGCTCCGAATCTTCGATGCTTTCAACTTCGCCTGGAGGACCAGGAGATATTTGGCTTTCGCTTTGCCAAACAAAGGAATTGTGTTGGTCCTCATTGGTGTGTCACCATGACAAGAAAACAACTGTGAGGACCTAGACTCCGACTCCAAAGCAAGTGCCTCATGCACCTGATAATCTGTATGTATGAGTCCGAGTCAGGATGTGGCAAGACGTACAAGTGAACTGGCCTGCTTGAGCATAGTGCTCCAAGTACTCCTTGCTTGGATACCAGCTGGATCCAGCTGGTGGTTTCGGACACGCAGTGAGTCAAACAGTATGTGGCTGACTAGCCAATCAAGGTTTGTTGCAAGGGCTAGGTGTCTAGGATAATTGATCTCCTGGTCTTGCTTGACCCACGACCACATCCCCATGCCAAACCGCTCCATGGGCCCAAGAACTGTTGAATGCTTTGCTCAGGTTCCTGAAAGAATTCGTCGAAGAAATCCTCCCGAATGAGCCAACGCTTGACGGCCAGTTCACGTTGGTCCTATGACAGAGACATCTTGCAAGTTCAGCCCCTGAAACCGGTGAGCCTTCGTTTCCCCAGCCTTCCTGTTAATATCTGCAAACGACCAGCAAATAAGTAAGAGTTAGCAAGTTCCACCTGCTCCGAAAACATGCTGTCCTCTTTGAGATGTTCTCGCTTGAGGATGAAGTCCCGCAGGAGTTCGCCGTCGCGGCCGTGCCCCCGCTCTTGCACGAAGAGGGGCCTCAGGGGCTGAGGGCCATGTGGCGTGGCCGAGTTCGGACGCATGGAGCTCCCGGAGACTTCGCGGTGTGGGCGCCAGTTCACCAAGCGAAGGCGAACTCAGCTCTGGTTTGGGCCACCAGCTCATGGTTTTTGGCAGGAAAGCTGCTAAGCTTAGCAAATCCCGAGGGACTTAACTGCCGCCAAGCTGCACCAGATCTTTCTTTGGCTGTCGTTTGGCTCTAACCTCAATATCCAAAGCTCAAGAGTTACCCTCCAAAGCAACTTGCTCAAAAAACGATTAGACTTGCCCCTTCAGTGTCTTGAGACACTTGAATGCAATGAACATGTGCAAAACCTCAGCTTCATGCCCCTTTTTTCTCAGCTGGAACGGCCTCAGATAAAAGCACTGCGGTTCTGATAGGTGTGTATGACAAAGACTAACCAATTCCGGTTGCACGAAAACAAACACCGAAGGCAGCAAAGGTTGCCGAAGGCCTAGGTCCTTCTCCATCTTCCCCTGACTTCAACTGAAAACCATTAAGCTACTAGGAACAAGTGCATCGCTACTAGTAGTAACAAGAAGCTATGTTTTTCCGCCTCTTGATTTCACTCCAACCTGCGGCGCTTCGGCCCAGATCGACAGTCATGATCATCGGTTCCATTGACCGGGGATCTCGCAAGCAACAAGCGCAAGAGTTCCACATGGCCATAGAGAGCTGCCAAATGCAAGGGCCTTGAACCATCTGCACATGTTTCCTCCTTGTTGGCTCCAGAATCAACCAACAAACGTGCCACTTCCAAGTGGCCTTCTTCACACGCAAAGTGAAGAGCTGTATAGTCGTCGGCATCGGTTGCATCCTTGTTCGCTCCAACCTCAACCAACACTTGCGCGA
>CAXAMN010022596.1:420963-435351 GCA_963970005.1 Durusdinium trenchii | reverse complement strand
CATCCCCAACGTAGCATCAACTTGGTTTGCAAGTGCAAGCGAACGTTGACAGACCCCACCCCATCCCCAACGTAGAATCAACTTGGTTTGCAAGTGCAAGCGAACGTTAACAGACCCCACCCCATCCCCAGCATAGTATCAACTTGGGTAATGGTGAAAACGTGGAAATTCTCCGGGGCCGTTAGGGGGGGCGTGAGCATAAACAAAGACTTCAAAGGTTGTAGTTGGATCCAACACAAAGCAAGAGGCAAGTGCACTTGGACCCCCGACGTAATCTGGCGCTCATTGTCAGGAGGCAGCCCTCCGTAGTCATTGAACTCCATGGGATATTTCTTAGCTCCCAAAAAAGCGCGTATATGCGCGGCATAAAACACACACATCACAGATAATTCAGATGCCAGATTTCATAGTCCAGACCCAGCACAAGACTTGGTGCTCAGATTCCTTGAGAATCCTGAGGGCCAGTCTGTGCGGAAGGGCCAGCCACGCCAGGGTTCGTATTCTGCCACGCGCAAGGCGCGCGCGTGAGGAGCAGCAACTGTGGTGCATTTTGTGACATAACTCCAGGACTTATTGCATTAAGCGTATAAATAATCTGATAGACTCTCCAGCGGGACTACATACCGAGATCAGGGACTCAACACTCCAGCAAAACTCTGGTCTGAAGTGACCAGTGCTTCTGGAGTGGGTAAGTTGAACCCGGAAATTGATGTCCCAGTGGATCATCGGCACACCTAATCTCCTCAAACCCGCCGGCGAGACTCATTGCGTTGCCCAGGACATCTTTGGCCGATGGGAAAATGTCAAGCCTCAGATGTGCATTTTAGGCGATCACTGCAGACCAATGCCACCGAAGCATCTCACAACCGGAATCGGTGAACACGTTGCCATTTCTGTCGTTCCAACTTCTGCCTTGCTCAAACTCGGGGGGCCAGGGCATTCCAAGCTGCACTGGCGGATGCAAACCGTCGTCTTCTGGATGAGCGTTCTCAAAGCCGCAGTCCGTGAACATCTAGGCGTGGCGTGGTGATGGCCCAAAACCCACGACTCTGGCACATTCAACGTGGGAATGGAACATCCTTATTGAAGGAGGAAAGGTCAAAAAAACACTGGGTGAGCCAGGAATAACTCTTTTCCATATGTGCATAGTGTGTAAAGAGTACATAGACATATTCAGTTCAAAGGCAGGCAATGAAACTCATGGATCGCAGGGGAGTGCCCTCTAAGTGTCCATCCGTCTTTTGCCAGAACACCGGCAGCAGGGGAGGAAGCCCACACCATTTCTCGCAAGCAACAACATCATCCCCCTCAGCACATTCAGCATCATCTGTCGCTAAGAAACAAAGGAAGGTCTAGAGGTCCGAGAAGGAGAAGCAATACGATACGACAATAACACAATAATAGAAAAAAGGCTGCTACTCCGCTGAGGCCAGCTCCCACTTGTTCAGCCCTTGGGATACAAAGCACGTGGGAAAGCGCTGTTAAACATGTTGTTTTGCTCTTTCTTTTTTGTCGTTCATTTGTTTCGTTTGCCCTTTGAACGCCCTTACATGTTCTTTACCACATCCAGAAATTGGTTTCAGTCCAAGGTTCAATTACTGGTTAGGGCCCTGGCGACAGTCGTACCATGCACCACCACCAGCACAAATGGCTTTCTCAGTCGCAGGTGGCTAAAGCATGCAATGCCAAGTCTTGAACTTCTGCAGTTGCACTCCCAGTCTTTGCGATCTTTGTGAAACGCCCGAGGCCCACACGTCTGGGTCGTACGGAAGAAAACCTAGGAATAGGAATAGGAATATCAATTGATATCGCGTGATCTGTGTGATATCAACGAACGGTGGCCGAGCAATGCCCAGTAGTCAGTAGTCATCACTCGACTTGCAAGTCTTGCCTAGCCCGATTACAACATAGCTTTAGGATGCTTTAGGACAATCCTGGCACATTGACTCTTGTGCTCAGTTTTCAACCCCCCGAGTCCTTCGAATCACTCGTTCCAGGCCCGAGAAACCTGTGCGCAAGGGCTGTGCGCCATGGCCATCGGCCCAGTGCGACGCCCGGAACATCGGCCCGTACGCAGGTCGTTCTGTACGCTTAAGGCTAGGGTTCTTGCAGTGAGTGATAGAGGAGGACAGGCCTGTCCACAAAACGAAGAACATCGGCCCATACACAAAACGGGAGAGGACAGCCTTGGGACTGAAAGCTTATGCAGACTTTGAACACCTGTTTGAAAATAGGCAGCCTGTGGCATTGACAAGCCTACTTAGGCTGCTGGATGCTTCTCGTTGTCAAAGCCTAACTTACAAGTAGTTAAAAGCAAGCAGTTCATGTTATGAGTAATTAGTCTAAGCCCGCATAGCTCTGCGAGAGGGAGGTATGCAAGAATCTTTTGCATCCATGCTCTCTTACAATATGGTACTCTGAAGCCTGAAAGTCCAAAAATGCAGCGACAGGACGCGTTTCGCGTAGACGTGTTTCAGGATCTTCAGGGCCTTTATGGGCCATTGCTTCTAGGTTGGGGGCCATTGCTATTAGGCTGGAGGCCATGGCTATTAGGTTGGAGGCCATTGCTAGGTTCGAGGCCATTGCTATTAAAGTTCGAGATTCGATTGCAAATAAATGTGCGCATTACGGCTGGCTATTTTCACAGATCTGCCACGCGGGACCATTCTTCCTGAGATCTGTGTGGGTTCGGCCTGTGCTCGGGGACAAGTCCCAGAGGGGCTCGTGAAAGCGCTGGGAAGCGGGAATCGGAGTTGCTCCGGAAGCAAGATTTGGGTATGGCTCAAACAAATCGCCCACGGTCAGGCGAACATGGCGAACCAAACACCAATAATTTTGGCTGAAGGGCGCTATTTTTGAGCCATACCTGTTCCATTCCATCCGAAAGTCTCAAGCAAATGTTGAAGATCTTGCCTTTCACAATGCGTCATGCCAAAACGAGCGTTTCGCCCGTGGGCATTTGCATTCAGTCCGTCTGCAGGAGATATCTTGGAAGACCATGAGACTCAGTGAGACTCGATGAGACCAGGGAAGGGTGGAAAAAAATTGCACAAATTGGGCCAAGTCGAGCGCTAAAATATGGCTGGCCAGCTGTCAGTGCATGTCTCAGCGTCAGCGTCATTCAAGGTTCACCCCACCTTGCCTGGCACAGCTGATTCAGCGGCGAGGTTGAATCGAAAGAAAGGCGAGAACTAGATCACTTCGAAAATATGATAGCAATGCAGTCAGCATCAATGGTTTCATCATGTTTCATCAAGTTGTTCCAAGTTTGATGTGCTCATGCTAAGATAGAAGTCAGCCCAGTCAGCCCAATCAGCCCAGTCAGCCTCAACTGCTTCTCTCGGTAGCCCATGGCCACCCCCAACCTTGGCGAATAACACCCTCAAGCAAAAGAATCAATCATCCAGAACATCCTGACCACAGAATCTTTCTGCTGAGTTGGTCTACCTTGTTATTTGGAGCTGTTGTTTGAATGACCTGCTGACCTGTTTGTTTGTGACGCACTGACAGACTGAGGAGTCGAACCGGGCACTTTGCGCTGTATCCAAGAAGTCTGCAGTGTCAGAGACCTTGTAAAGGCTCTCTTTCTTGGAGCACGAAGCGGTTGTTTGTGTCTGACCATGTTGATTTCACAACATGAGGCTCATTCAAAAGAGAAGTAATTGGTGCCGAACACATTTTTGCATCTTGGCATACGAAAAGACTGAAAGGCGCAATCTCTTAAGCTGCCATAGAAATTGTTACTCATATTATATAGTTACTCATATCTGTCATATCCTGTAAAATGAATGTCGAGGTCCCTCTTCTCATTGATCCCGAATTCCAACCTCTCTCATCATGGCATGCATCTGCTTGGAGAACGATTGATGGTCCATACAGTATTGCCTGGCAAGTTGTGTGCAATGTGCAAAAACACTGAAGAAACTGCGGAGTTGGCTCTCCTTTAGCCTTTGAACTGATTGGTGTCAGCAGGCAACAAGTCCACAAGGTTACCTTAGATTAGGCCTCCCACTACTGTTCTCTTGATGAGTGCTTGGTGGGTTGCAAATTGTCATTCTAATACTCTTACAACTCACTGGATCAAGCCCAAAACGGTTTGGACAAGGAGGTCATGACAAACCGTTCAGATTGTCTGCTTCCACTGCCCACATTGTCTTCCTCATACCCAACCAAATGCCTGCACAAACGCTCCAGGGATGTCCAAAACGTCGTATATTCACCCAGTCGCTGCTCAAACCGTTCCTGCAAAATGGGGGAATCAAGCTGCTTCAAGAGATACTGTAGCATTCCAATGGCTGCGGCATACTGAGGTCAAACGGGTGACATTCTCCAAACGAAACCGCAAAAGATCTGGGATGCTACTGTCCAAATGGCAGGACCGAGATAATTATAGTTTTCCGTCTTGAAGAACTGGCGCAACGTTGGAGTCGACGTCACGGGCAATAATCTAATAATACATATATCATATATACTATGCTGGAATTGGTCAACAAAAAGTTAAGTTAACAAAGCTTGCCAAACTCTGCATTCAAACAGCAAACACGTGTAATTGCTGCCCGTCTCACTCATGCAAAGCATCTATTTCAGGTCCCCAATACCAGTCCTTCAATGGCTTGCTACTGTTGGCAAAGTTGACCAAGCATTCCGTGTGCTCCTCGAACAGGGGGAGACAAGTGCTTCCGACTGATCGAAGCGATGGAAGCGTCGCTCGAAGCTATGGCACGGGGTCGCTGGTCCTTCATCTGCGCAAGCTTTTGAACGGTGCCATCCATATTGGACCAAAAGGCTGAGCACCCCTGATTGAGTGAGACAGGCGAGCTGCAATACTGCAATGTGTTGTCACATTGTTGAAACCTTTGCTCACAAAGTGATAACTGTAGCGATGCCTAGTCCTACACTCAAACCAGCTGCACGCTTCAGAGTCAGCAAAGAAAACAAGCACCATCAAGCACCAGTTGGTCCTTCATCATCCTTCCACCCCAACCGCCCGGAATCAATGCTGCCTGTAGAATCTCATCCACTCGTTTGAGTTCACGCAAGGCCCGGAGAAGTGAGCCTGAGGTCTGATTCACAAAGGCCTTAGACATCGTCCGCCCGTGTCTGGCGGTGATGACTCGGAGCTCTTGAAGAGAAAAACGTGACGATCTCAACTCGGACCAAAACAAAACTGAATTACAATTTATATAGTTGTTACTTAAATATAAAACACCCCCTATCCCCTTCATTCGTCGATTTAGTCTAGAGTCTTATATGGGTCAATTCTTATTATTCCACCTTTTTCAGGCAGCCGAACACGATCCGCCGATGGACCCCTTGACCCGCCGGACCCGCGCGCCGGGGCTCGCACGTCTTCGTTCATGGTCGTATTGGGATGGTACTGCACAATCGCATCTTCAGCTTCAGCCTCGACCTCTTCCATGGCCACGTCCTGAAGGTCAGGCCGTTGCAGTGCACCGAAGGGGCGATCTTTTTTTCGACGTCGCACAGGTCGTCAGACTGGTATCTGAGGGATACAAGATCAAAAATCCCCCGCGGGTGAGGATGAACTGGAGTGGACTGGTGAACTATGGTTTGGCATCCCCAACTAGAACAGCGGCAACCGTAATGTTGACATATTGATACATACTGTTACTATGTTGACAACCCCTCAGGTTTTGCGAAAAACCGTTTTTGAGCTTTGCAAAAATTAAACATGCCCTGCCAGGATGTCCAACACGGCAAAATTGGAAAAAAAAACATCCCAGAGTGCTCCTGTTTCAGTATGTTTCAGTAGTGGGCATATTCAAACCATCTCCATTGCCTTAAGTTCCTTCGCTTCCCTCCTCGCTTAAGGAAAACAAAAAAGGGATGGTGTTTCAATGAAATCCGCCGACCCTCTGCCACGTGCAGGGGCAAGGCCTGTCTTGTGGAAGGTTGCTTGTTAAGATTGCTTGTGTGACTTTTCATCTTGTGTTTAGAACGTTCCTTAGCGCGGATTTGTCGTTTCCCTGACTTCACCCCCCACCCCAACCTCTATCTGGTCTCACCTCTATATGTACGTACATGACTGACACATTTCATGGCTCAAGACTGGGAAAGCCGCTTGCTTCACGCTCGACGTTGCACTTGATATGTCCGTTGCACCTCTCTCGAGACTGTGTTCTTTCCAACGGAAATCCACTGCATTGCACTTGTGAGTGTGAGTGTGAGTGAGAGTGAGAGTGAGAGTGAGTGAGAGACGGAGAGAGCGAGAGTGAGAGAGTGAGAGTGAGCATCTGACAGCACGCCTCAGAAAGCACAGACTGCTGCGCCTGCCACGACGAAAGGCACGAAATCTGCACTTCGAGAGGTTCACAAAGTGTTGCGCCTGCCACGAAATCAGCACTTTGAGGCTCACACGAAATCTGCGCTTCAAGATTTACATGCGGCAGCCCTGACAAGGCGTTTTGCCGCAAGAACCTTTCCAAAGACAACACACAAATACCAAAGCGATCCAAAACGCAGCTTTCGCGCGAGATTCCCCCCGATTTCTGAAAACGAGCCACATGCAGAAAAGTCACAGTTCACTGCACCTGTTCACTGCGCCCAGCCCACCAGATTCTGCGAGCCTGCGCAGTCGAAATGCACTTCGAAGATTTCGAGAGGCATGAATGTACTGTAAATAGCAGCGAATTAGCCGGACATGGATGCGCGACACCTCGATTAGACACCGGCCCTTAACTCTTACCGTAAGAACCCCTAGTGTGACTACACTGCTTGGTGAAAAAACATGAAAAAACCACAGCCTTTCTGGTTTGAACGTCTTCCCCTCGTCTCTCGCGACGACCCGCCCTTCGGACCCTTCGGACTTTTTGAACATCCCTTGGAGCGGCCCGGTTGGACCGGCGGAACGGGTCGTTCGCAAAGGGAAAGCCAGTGCAGCAGTAAAGTGAATTAAACCAAAGCCACTGCCGGTCCATGGTCACGAGGCGCGCTTGTCTTGGAGCTGGAAACCGTCTGCCGGGAACATGTTTGCCTTCTTGCATACCAATGCGTTTAAAACCTTATCAAAGGCAATCTGAGTGCTTCCCTCAATCCAAGCTACAAAAGGTCAATGCAGTATTGCATTTATATGGTTTGGCATGAAGGAACTATACAACTCTATCTCGTTAAGTAAGCCGTCACTAGCAGCTAGCAGGAGCGACTTCTCTTCAAGTCGTTCTTTCAAACTCCCTGAAGCACATGATTTGTCAAAGGTTCCTCACTCCGGCCGGCAGCGGATTCCGCAAAGCTCAACCTGATTGGAACCTTCTCTCGGGCGTCGGCCTCGATCTAGGCAGTGCGAGAGGTTTGTTACAACTTCAGCGAAGAGGGGCGCTTAGAATGCCATCCATCCAACTGCATTCAACCACCCTTACCATGGCAGAATGGCTTTACATCCGCGCCGCACAGGAGTGCTTTTTCATCAACAGCCAACAGTATGCCCTCAGAGCTGTTTGGGCCAACGTGAGGGAGGTGGCCTCTCAAGTCGAATTGCGCCATTCTGAGTGAATGAGTGAGTGAGAAACACCAAGCACGAGCGCAACGCATCCAACCTTCAGACCAGCCAATGAAAAGCTCGCCGTTGGGCCGCGATCGGCCCTGCGATTCTGCGATCCGCTCTGCCATCCGTTCAAACGCAAGTGTGGCATGTGGCACGCGACGCCTTCAGCCGCCGAGTCGGACCCAGCGCGGGTTCGCAGGTCAAGGAGCAGCCCGGGTCGGTTTTGGTGACCAAGCGACACTTGTGCGCAACCAGCGTCAGAGTTGGTGAGAAATCCTTTGACCTGCGAAGGTTTGGAGCTTGGGGTGCTTTACGAAACCGAGGTAGTTGAAGTTAGTTTCTCACTTTGTCACTTCAGCTGCTTGTGGTGCCCGTTGCACCTATGGAAACAGCCTCCGTCTTGACTCATGACTGCAGTGACAAGTTCATCGCCTGGAGGCTGAAGTCTGACTTGTCTGACTTGCAAAAGAGCGGCTACGAACTATCTCAGATCAAGCAGGATCATGGGTGATCGTGGCCTGCGCAGAAAAGGTAGGCTCCATTTTCAAGCAATGTAGCGCATATCTTTCTGTTTCTTTCGTTCAGAATGTGAGTGTATTTGCTTGCTTCCCCTGCAGGAGTCGGTGAACCTTTGGCGTGGTTGAGGATGTTGTCTTCTGCAAACAACCCCAACACGTGTGACTTGAGACCGTGTCAAAAGAAAGCATGTGCGAATGAAATGGAATGAATGTCTGTCTGCTTCCGGCAAACAAACCGGACACAAAACTGTGGCATCTTCACTTCTTCATTTTGCTCGAACTTCATCTGACCTGAGAACTCAGGGGATGAGGCCAAACGACCTAATAAATGCCCAAAGGCAAGCGGTCAAAGGTCAAGGATGTCACCTTTTTTCTTGGATGGACATGTTGCTTGGTGGTTGCTGTATTCAGCCAATATTGAACACACCTGTACAGGTTAGATTCGGCGAGACTGATGCAGGGTCGGCAAACATGACAAAATTATGCTGACCTGAAACGTACAACTTCATGAATATAAGTGGCAAGCACAGGTTCACACCTGGTTTGAACATCCTGCTTGGGTGAGTTCAGGGCCTTTGCAGGCTTTGATTGTATAGTCTGTATAGTCTATAGTTCATGGACCTTCTTTTGGACATGACCTAAGTCGCTACGTCCCAAGTCCAAAGGGTCCGTTTAAACTTAGGGATGGAGTCTGTCTCATTCAATCAGGACCAGACTATATAGACTCAAACCAAGGATGGGGCCGAGCTTGGGGCAGAACTGTGCAAAAGGAATGTGAAGGAACATCAATCAGCTTTGGTCAAGGCAACATCCGCAAGTTGGGGTAGGCATTGCACATGTCAGATTAGGCTGGCTTGATTGAGTCGGCCACAGCTGAAGGGCGTCCACTTATGCACATGTTTCTCATTCAATGCAAGGGCCTACGTGACCTTCGTCTGACCGTTACCAAGAAAGCCCCATCTTCGCTTTGGGGCCATCAAGCTAAACATGTCTATGGCAAGCAAAAGAAGCTTGGATGGGAAACTGCCCCAGGTTTGCAATATGTAGAATATATTAAATGCTGCTTGGATCAAATTTGCATCAGCGCAACATACGTCAGTGGTAGTGGGACGAGTCAGCGAACCAAACAGCTTTAACCAAAGATGCATCCAGGAAAATCGGCAGTTAGCATGTTCTTTCATTTCGCGCAGCAACAGTAGACTTGTATATAGCCAGTCTTTTGCTTGCTCAGTCGCAGTCACATTGTCAAATTCACTGGCTACTATGGGCCTCCCTTCATGAATGACCCCAAACAGGAAAGGCTTGCAAGGCGCCTGGTGGATGCCCACAACATACTTTTGCAGGATTGACAGCTCTGACAATGTGGCCGTGTTTTCAGATTGCGCACTCCCCTGCAACAGTGGAAAGCTAAGCAAGAATACTTTCGAGGAGTGCTCTTATCAACCATCGGCCATTGAGTCCATGGAAATCGATCATCCTTGACTCGGGCGCCTAGCAGCTTGGCCGCGCTTGAAGATGAGTTCCAATGAGCAGTACGTGTGATGGACTTGATGTGAACCCTCACCTTCAACGGATGTTGCTCAGGGCCTAGGCATCGAACACCAGGGCCTAGGCATGTGCAGCCATCTCTGTTGGTTGCATTGACTCAATTTGTGGTCGTTTGCATGAGGCTGTGCCTGTTGCTCGGTACTGACTGACACAAAGTCACCTGGCGTGTCAGTGCGCCGTGCGATGTCGGAGTCAGGATTTTGTGACTCCACGAAAGCAACGCCGGTTTATTTGGGGATTTTACTCAGTGAGCGCGACGCTGTTCAGTGAGCGCGACGCTGCAGTTCAGAGAGCCATGAAATGAAATATAGGCGCCTAGGAGCGTGGCAGCAAATGAAACGTGTTCGATCGAACTTATGGTAACCGCGTTTTCAGAAATAAAATGTCTCCCAACTCTAAGGCATCTGGGATGGGGGAGGTTTGTCGTGAATAGCTTGAACATCTGAAGCTACTACAGTAGGTTGGAGGCTACTAGCAACAAGAAGCTTCTAGTATGGCTAAAAGCTACGAGTTACATACTCGAGGTACGAAACTATATGGAGCCTTCAGACCTGACGGACTAATTCAAGGCATGTCTTTCACTGTGGAGTGAGGTTTGTTGACCATCGGACCATATAATATCATATAATATAGCCCATGGCCGCTCCATCCTTCCCTCGCCTTCGTTCTTGACACAGATCCTCAGGCCCCGGTGAATTGGAAATATACGACATGGACTGTAAAACGACGATATATACATTGGCGTTGCTCGAGCCGCAGGCTGTTGTTCGGAGGAGTCAGATTCAGAGGGATCTCGCCAATCTTGCTATGGGATAGGGTCAGCTTTGGTCCAGCCAGGCACTGGAAACGCATCTATTCAATCTACAACTCGGCAAAATGGCCGTCATCATCTTGCACCTCAAATGGTAGACCAATGATGACCAATGTGAGACAATCACTGGTCCAAACTGCTGTCGTCAGCATTCCTCTCCCAAGTTCTTTTTGGCGTTTGGGCCAAACACTCCAGGAGCGAAGTAGCCAAGGATACGAGCAAGTGGCACAAGGGTCATGTGATGGTCAAAGAGTTCAAAAGCAAAGCTCTAAAGTATTCCAAACTCATACCACCTAATCTAGCCTTGCAACCGATCGACTTGTCTTGATGCCTGCCGACAAGCTTGAACGAAGAACCGCACTCAGTAAAGTCTTGGCAACAAGTGATGCCCATACATTTGGCCCATGCATGCTCTGGAAGTACTGTCTAAATTATATCTTCGTACATGGTGCGTGTAAAGAAGCCATACAAGGCCCATTCCATATAATAGCTGGCTCAGTGGCCGCAAATTCAGCAGCGAACTCGCTCAAACCTCCAGCGCGGGCGATTCGAACTGTGGCGCACGGGCTGGGTCTTGGCAGCTTTCGCCGAGACCGCCGGCATGCCCGGCGGCTGCTTCCGGTTGCACAGAGTCGTCGACCAAGGCTCACCTGTCGCCATCCGGGATGCTGAAATGCCGCTGAATGCCATGCGTTGTGCAGTGCACTGGTTCTTCTCTTCTGCCTTTGGATGTTTGGATCAACTTCCTTTCGCCGTGCGCAGCTTCCAACCTGGGCCTTCCTGCCTGCAAGACATGTTGCCCTGGCTCGAGTCATGCACATCGGACCTCGGATGTGTGCATCAACCCAGGCGGCCCGCGAAAATAAGATCCGTGTCATTATCATCAAATGCCACATCCAGAAGTGCTCGGACCTCGGATGGCCCGAACGAAGTGTTTTTTGGACACGCAAACATCACATGGAGGCGCTGCCGACCAAAAAGCATTGCCTCTATGGAAACCGACGTAGCACGAAACATCACGAAACACTTCAGAGTAGGAACTGCCAGGACACCCGAAAAGACCTCTCCAGTCTTCGCACCGGTGCCTGTCAAAGGCGTGGACCAGCATGCCACTGCGGCTGATGCCTGTGAGGCTTGTGGGACCGACCTGTTTGACTCTAAGAAGGCTTGCTGCAGCGCTGCTCAATCGTGCTGCCAACGCTCTCGCCATCTGATTCCTCCGATCTTCTCGTTGCCTGCATTAAAACTTCACAGTCCACCAACCTTTGATCGCTTAGACCTAAATGATTCATCCTTTGGAAGAGGTGAACAAACACCTGAAAGACCTTGCCCAAGTCTATTGTCAAGTGCTAAACCACATTGAACCCTGGAAGCCCACATAAGACAAGTAACCAAGTCATCATTGCCACATTCATGATTGGCAGTTGCATCCCTGAGAAATGATTTGAAACATGCTTAGCTAACTGGTCCACGCACAGCTGGCGCCAAGCAGCTGAGTGTCAAAAGCGCTTGCAAAAAAGGAATCTCCGCGTTTCTGAAAATTTTGATATGGTGGTTGTCCAATATTCTTGTTTATTGAAACGGCCATTCTTCGCGAAAAAAACATTAACATTCGCGAAACTTTCGCGAACCCTGTGTTTTTCTTTCGCGGGGGTTCACCATGTCATGAAACCATTTAACCTGGTAGGGACTCGATTTCTAAATACAGTTTGTGGGGTTGCTATGGGCTACGGGGTTCCTCTGGAGCCGATTCATTCGCCGAAACCTTCGCCAGACTTTCGCGAAACTTTCGCGAAATAATCCCTGTGCTTTGGAGGTTTTTACGGCATACATAACATAGGGTGGACTACATGAAACAGGAAGGAAGCTTCACACGGATTCCAAAGTTGAAGCTGCTGACGGTCAGAAAAGAATGTGGTTATGCATGGGGCAAGCCTGAAGGCTCGCCAAAGAACATACAATAAAAATTCATACTTTCGCGAATCTTTCGCGAAAAAAACATTAACATTCGCGAACTCGAAAAAAAACTTTCGCGAGACCCACGATCATGTCATCCAAGGCTCTCAACATTAAAAACCCTTACAAGGACCTTTTGGATAACTCCCATATGTCACATCTCATGGCCTCCACGAAAGCTTCCGCAGCGCTTATGCGACTGCAGCTTTAGCTTACCCGGAGGGGTTGCTCACGCCACTGCTATTATGCAACCATACGCCATGCACCTCAGGATAGGCTGTAGAAAACTTCGAAGATCAGCAGGCAAGAGATTGACAAGCAACTGCGTTCCTCTACGCGATAAAAAGCTCTTCGCACAGCCCTTGAGAAGGCGCAGTCTGAACATCACTACGCAGAATCTTGCGCAGCCCCTACGCGACCACGGTGTTTGCTTAATTAAGGCTTAATTATGCGCAGGATCGAGCGAGAGGGCTTTCGCACAAGGAAGAGTGGACTGACCTGCACTTGTGTGACGCTGAGCCTTACCATCAAGTTCTCAAACGAAACAAAGCCTTTGACATGCCTCGACAAAATTTCGATCTCCATCAACAACCAAACATGCAATTCCTGCAGCACTGAGCATCTTACCATGGAACGTCGAGGAACAATACAGTTCATGAGGGTCTGAAAAGTGCAGGACAGCAATTCAAGGGCCCCTTAATGAAAATTCCACCCCCTCACCCTCTGATTCAATTATAGGAATCCTAGGCGCAAAGGTTTTTCTGAATCACCGACAACCTAGCCAAGAGGTTGCCAGACCTGCAATTGGATCACTGGACTTCCAAACAAAGGCTGAGACATTATTCGACAACATTTCGATCTCCATCAAAAACCTGACGGAATCTTTCGCACCACTAGTTCTTATCAGAGCTTTTGCGGGCTCGATACGTTCTTATCCTGTATGCTGCTACGTTCCGTCTTCCTTCGACTTCGATCTCACACAAATTCTGCACCAACTCACACAAATGCGTTTTGGTTTTCGCGAAAGCATGCTGAAGAGACGTTGAAGCCTTGTATGGCATCGGCTTGGGTCTTTTCTTGTCAATGTCAAGATTGTTGATGCGTGTGACCGTCAACCACATGCGCGACACGGCAGCATGGTGTTGCATGACAGCAGCCCACCACGTTGGAGCACAAAACGGTTCAAACTGCCTGTGGGACAAACGTATAGTCCATAGCCATGAACGAGCAACGCCCGGCATATGCTGGCATCAGCAAAGCTCTTTCAGCCCATGAGTTAGGTCCTTGTGGCCAAATCTATCATCTCCTGTGGTCTCCGCCAAAAGTAGGCTTTCGGCAAATGAGATAGTCCAACGGATTGCGGGGTGTGTGTTCGAATACTCCCAACTCACCTGGGACTAGTATAATTTCCTCAATTGATGTTCTCTGGTTCCTCACCCCACTGTTGCACTGGACTCTTGCGCAGTTCTGACAAAAGTGCACTGGGAATATTCATGACACTAGCAAGTCCTGCAGTATAACAACATGATAAGCGCGAGCCTCCAACCAGTACGTGGCATCTAAGAATCAGGTATAATATTAAGGACATTTCTGACAAAGGATGCAGGTTGGCGAGCCGCCACCTGCTGCTTCTGCTGCCTGCCTGTATGCTGCTACCTTCTGTCTTCCTTCGACTTCGATCTCACACAAATTCTGCACCAACTCACACAAATGCGTTTTGGTTTTCGCGAAAGCATGTTGAAGAGACGTTGAAGCCTTGTATGGCATCGGCTTGGGTCTTTTCCTGTCAATGTCAAGATTGTTGATGTGTGTGACTGTCAACCACATGCGCGACACGGCAGCATGGTGTTGCATGACAGCAGCCCACCACGTTGGAGCACAAAACGGTTCAAACTGCCTGTGGCACAAACACAAAGCATCCAAAGAAACCCACTTTATACTACCCGGAAGTGAGTTAGGACTTTACGGCAGCTCCAAAAAAACAGGATGGACAGATAAGATAGGTAGCGAAATAGGGTACAAAAAGAGTGGGCAGATGAGATCCTGCTGGCACA
>CAXAMN010022596.1:364122-416658 GCA_963970005.1 Durusdinium trenchii | reverse complement strand
GCCATCGCTTCTAGGTTGGAGGCCATCGCTTCTAGGTTGGAGGCCATTGCTTCTAGGCTGGAGGCCATGGCTTTTAGGTTGGAGGCCATCGCTTCTAGGTTAGAGGCCATTGCTTCTAGGTTGGAGAGGTTGGAGGCCATCGCTATTAGAAACAAAGGAATCAAAACCACTTGTTGCTGCTCACGGAAGCCTATCCAAACCAACTACTAGTACCATCTATCTCTCCATATCTCTCCAATCTACATGCCTTAAGGGAAAGGTCTTGTCTTGAAATGTTCCCGAGTCCTCCACAAATCTTTACACGTTTACGCACAATTTCAAATTGAATCCCAAACGGAAAAGCAGCGTCGATTTCCCAAGTTAAGTTTCCCTGAAAATCTAGGAACCAAATCATCAGTGCGAGCACTTCGTCAAGGAAGCTTCTCCGCCAGGGCGGCGGGGGAGTTTCCTTGAAGAAGTGCGAGCTCTCCTGCATCCTAAGTAGTAGCTACTACTGTAGGTACTAGCGAGGTACTACCTCTACGGCCTACCCCCCCCGCGCGAAAAAGCTCCTACTAGCTAGCTACCTCTAGCCAGCTACTACCTAGCTACTAGCAGCCCTAAAAAAAACATGTTCGCCATTGCTTCTAGGCCAAAACGTCGCTGCTGGTCGCGTGCTGCTTCACGCCTCGACGCTGTCTGCATGACGGTGGCTGCTCGACTGGCTCCGCTCAGCCTGTGGCCGCCCATGGCCAGCCAAGCTCAGGGCTAAAACTGGGGGAGATGAGTGTAACATGGTTTGCAGCCTTGCTAAGGAACTGTTTGGGCAAACCAGCCCTTCAATTCTTGAAAAGGCAGGTTTGACTATGCAATCCTTTCGCACATGGTCAAGGCAGGGTGCATTGACGAGCACCTAGGAGCTGCCTTGAGGAAAGGATCTGGTTGTACAGTCTCTATTTCCAGTTCCTCTAAGCCTCTAAGCCTCGAAGCCAGAGTTGGACAACCTTTCTGCAACAGAGTTGAACAATCCCAAAAGGTTCTCTTTCTGAACCAACATCCCAAGGGGCGGGTGAGACTGGCCCAGCAGTGCTGAAACCAGAAAAGAACTCTCCAGGACCACTGAAATCTGGAGAACTCTCCAGAACACCTATAACCAGCTTTCAGCACCCACAAATTCCTTCTTTGTGGGCACCAAAACTCACAACGAGTCCGAACTGTTCGATGCTCGCTCGCTCCAGCAGGTCCGGCACCTCGTTGGTGGATTCCACTCGTGGAAGGGCCTGCACAACGCAGGACTGGATTTGCCTGAAGGACTGAAGAATTGGGCCTGAAGGACTGAAATGACCATTCTTCCATTCTCAAAGTGACTCCATCTGCTTCTGATGACTCCAACAAACAAACATACGAACCAGCTGTACGCACCGCAGCGCGCAAAGTTCAGGGGGCCACGGGCCAGGCCTGCTGATATCGTTCGGGTTTTGGAAGGGTGTTGCGACCAACGCCTGGTGCCTGAAGAAGGATGTGAGAACGAACCTAAACTTCATCTGGAAATGGAAAAGATCGTGTGGATTAGGAATGGCATGGGCTGCAAGCTATAAGTTCTAGTTGATATAAGTCGAAATATTTGGCCATTGGGTGATCAATGGTGATCAGGATCCAAACAAATTGATGAGCCAGCTTCGTTCAAGACTGCACTTTTTGGGCCATGTCTCAGAGTAAAGCTCTGAGGTTCCTGCCATAAAAAGTAGATCCAACACATCCAGTTTCCACGCCTCCCGGGTCGCAGGAATCCGGTTGGTGCGGCAGGGACCGTGCTATGATCCGCTAGGAAGCCAAGCCCCTCGGTGGAGCCTCGTAGTTCTCTGCTGTGGGTGTGGAATCATTGGCTCCTGCCCATGGAAGACATATGAAGACATGATTCGGGATACGGCTGGCGAACAGTAAAACACGTGCCAGGTTCACAAATGTTGGTGGTTCTCGTCGTGAATGGCATCACATGGATGTGGCAGCAGCTCATTCAAGCCCACTGCTCGATCAGCTGATGTAGCATACTGACAATTTTATATTACTGTACTGTAGTTATTTATGAATGTTCTTGGTTTCTCGCACACCACTTCAGCTCGCCGCTCGCCTGACTGAAAGATCAGGCCCTCGCCACCTTGCTTGGCACCTGTGATCAGTGAACCAGCAACTGAACGGATCGACGCCCGAAAGACAGTGTGAATCACACATTCAAATGGTGCAAGCTGAAGAGGGGAAGCCAAAAGTTGCAAAATTTGCAGATGGGGCAGAAAATGTGTGAACATGCCTGGCCCCTGGTTGGGTTGTTCATCCCCACAAATTGTGGTGGCACAATGGAGACAAACTAACTCCTTCCTGCCACTCCACAATGGGGGGAGGGTGGGCAGGGTTCACAAGATCAGCAGCTGCAACTGTTTTTGTCTTTTTTGGTTCCTGATCAATCTGCTTGTCCTGAGAACATACAAAGAGAAGTTCGCCTGAACAGAGACTCTGATCCTTCGCGGGGAACACTGGCAAACGAAACATGAATGTGTGATGGAAGTGGTTTGGGCAACATGATGCTGTATTTATGCACTCTCACATATAATATATAATTACACACGTATATCGATCCATATATAATTACAAACCATGTTCACTTTTAGAGTCTACATCCGTCTCTCATAACCGAACCAAAAACTTGGGCTGCGGCTGTCCTCGACCGCTGTCAAGTGGTCAAACAAGTGCCTCTGCGAAGGTCGGGAAGCGCTCTCAAACCCTCAAACGACGAACGGGCTGTTCCACTTGGCGATGCGGTCGGAACTTCTGGGGACAAACATATTGCTTCTGCCTAGCGGAGGAAGTGAGTAAATTGCTATGTCACCTCTAGGGGAACGTTATATCTGCTCATGGTAACAAGCAGCACCCACCCAAAAGAAAAATCCCGTCAGTTTCCCCCAGCCTCGTCCACATGTTCATTGACAACCTCAGTCTGTAGGTGAACGTACCAAAGTCATAAAGTCCAGCTACTTCCAGTAGATTGCCGAAAACAAACAGCCATGTGTTAAAATATATATATATATATGATTATATATGTAAAACGTCTAGCGTTGTCCGTGTACCCGTTGATTCAAGAGCTATCATAAGAGCACGATGTAGAATTATGTGTATATATAGTTAGACATATATTATAGATATCTCTCGAAACTCTCGGCTGGCCAAGAATGAAGATACCTCTTGCTCCACAATGACAATCTGGTGAGTTGCTGTCCACTGCAGCCGAAGAGGCGGGACGCTCACAGTAGTCTCAGAGGAGTTCTTACCTGCACGGTTGCAGGTTCTCGCCGTGTTTGGTTCAGCTCGGGTGACCGATTTCCCGAGCTGGTCGGTGTGAAATGAGCGACCTTCCTCGATATCCCTCCCTCTAGAAAGAGTTTCACAGTCGCGGGAGTCGCGGCGCGTGTCGGTCTATGGTTTCAATTGGACTCTCAAGAGTCAAAGACATGTCATTTGGGGGTTCAAGATGCATCCAGAACCAAAGACACGGACCTGCTTCTTCTGCTGGAACTCGAGGCTTCAGCGATTGAGGAACTGAACTTCCTGGAGGAGTCGAGCTCAGAGGTCGATATACAGCTGTTTCCCTTGAGGGATGATTTGATGATATTTGCATGTGTGTACATATAGTATCTTTATTAGTTATACTATATGAGCAGCGGAAGTTATTCATTCCTAAACTCAAATATACACTATGTTACTATGTTCTCAGCACTGATTCTTAGCCAATCGTGTGGGCCAGGGCCGCCTCCAGGTACCACGTTGGCAGGAGTCTGTTGGAGGTTGATGCCTGACTGGCACGAGGAATCTCCAACGCACCCAGATTTCTTCCAGCACCGAGCCTGTTTAATAGCAATGGGTGCACCACAACATGGGGATACAAATCTGATCAAATATGTATTACTGTGCATAATTTCTCTATATAATATTATAATACTATTTGGGTCTATTGCAGAGCGGTAGCACGCTTTTCCAAAGCCGAAAGGGGCAAGGTATCATGTCATGTACCAAATGTACATACGCGCTTGCGCCCCACTTGAAGGGAGCTAGCAAAAGCGTTCTTCACAAGCCTTCACTGGCCCATGGAATACTTGGAAGTCCGTTTCCCGGACAGCACTTGCAACTGCGCAGCTGGAGGTATGGCCTGCTGCATTGCAGCAAACGTGGACACGTCGAGTCCAAATGAAACACATCCCTGCCCTCTAGCAGGTAGATCTCTGAAAAACGTCCAGTTTTTCGTTCGCACTGGATGCCAATCTCCTTGGCCTCTGGCCGCGCCGGCTTGAAGCTCAAGCCCCACTCAAAGCCATATGCTTCGTTGCCATCTTGAAGCACCACCACAACGCCGTGCCCTGCGTGATCAGCAAAATGCCGAAGGCCACAGCAAGGTCCGTGAAGATCCACTCGAATCCCCACTTGGTTTCTTCT
Organism: Durusdinium trenchii; assembly: GCA_963970005.1. Taxonomy (NCBI): domain Eukaryota; class Dinophyceae; order Suessiales; family Symbiodiniaceae; genus Durusdinium; species Durusdinium trenchii. The sequence continues at coordinate 412,197 of CAXAMN010022596.1, read as the reverse complement.
TCTGCGTTGGGCTCTCCTGTCTTCATCTCCTCTGCACTCTGCAAGAGGGTCAGCAAAGCAACCATCAATGCTCGCTTGCTGAATCCACCGAAGGCGATGGAGTTGATGCTCTCGGTGGTCTTGTTGGTCTCCTGCTCAAAGGCCGTCTCCTCTTTCAAACCAATGCCCAGCTTCAGCCTGAGCTCATTAAACCTCTTCACTGCCAAAGCCTTCGTCCCGAAGTCTGCAGTGTTGTCTTGGCTTGGCCGAAGTCTGCAGTGTTGTCTTGGCTTGGCACTGCGTGCGAGCAAGCTGAACAGCTTTCAATGCAAGGCATCCTGCACCCACAATGACTTCACTTCCAGGCGCCGGATCCTCCCAACTCCTTGGCGCTGGAACACGCCTCGAGCTGCGCTGCTGTCGAGGTAGACCCCCATCTGGAGCGGGAGCCAATGAAGCTGAACACTTCCTTCATGAACAATCCCTCGCTGCACGCGGCGACGCCACCATTGAACTCAGCCTCTCCAGATGACAGGCACAGCATCTGGAGACTTCTGGCATAGCTGAAAAGCAAACAGCCGCCAATCTGAAACATTGCACAGGCACAGCTCTTCCTGGTCTTCTTGCAGTTGGCCCAGTCGGTGTCTGAGTACAGTTTGAGGATCTCAACCTCACCATCTTTGAGCAGCCACACGCCATAGTCCTTTGCGCCCTGCAGGTCGCGTGCCAAACCATGCAATTGTGAAGGCTCCCATCCGTTGGCTCCTTCATGTCCCGGGTCCTCTTCCCACGCAATTTGCATGGGTCTGACTTTTCATCTTGATCTTATCACGCAACTTCTTCTCGAGCTCCTCGAAAGTTGCCTTGGGCCCGGCGGCGTATAGAAGTCGTCCATACGCACTTCCATGAACACGCCGCTGGCTGCATTGTGGAACATCCAAAGCGCTGCTGGGTTCCTCTTGAAGTCGATCTCCTTGAGATGCCCAGCTGCCCACTCCACAAATGCTTGGCCAGCAATGCATCTTCCATACAATTTGGTATTGAGCTTCCACACCACCCGATCTGGTAGTTCACCTCCACAGTCAGCCATCTTCTTCAGCCATTCCTGTGGTGTCTGCTGTCAGAAAGCAGTAGCCCATCTTGATGCCCACAATGTCGATGACCCTTGACGTTGAGGTACTTGATGCCACCGCGAAGACGTCTGTACACCCCGCTTGAACTCTCTCACGCAGTCGCACAGAACCATCAGGCTTGCGGGTTCTGACCCACACGGCATCCAAGATCTTCACGCCGTCCTTCTGCTCAACCGGGTCATAGGTCTGGTACTTGTCCATCTTGCGGAATTCTTCAGCATCACCTTCATCCATCTCCTCCTTGGTCAGAGGCTTGCTCTCCTTAGCGTCTGAGCCCTAAAAGGCCTGGTCCACGTCATCCTCGCGCACGATGGTGTCTTCATCCCGCACCTTGAGGTAGTAGGAGTTGCAGTGGAGGTACAAGCAAATCTTGAAGTCCAGCTTGGGATGCGTCAGGAAAGGCTTCATTGGGTTCCTCATGTCAGCTGCAAAGCCATTCCTGCTCATCTTTCCTGCACTCAGGACATCCTTGCTGGCTTGTCCACTGACCTTGAACTCTGTCACGGCGTTCAGGTAGTTGTGACCCTCCCCGATGATCTTGTAGTTCACCTCCTTCCTGCCAAGTCGCCCTAGACATTGACCTGAGATGCCCATCAGCCTTGCCTCACTCTCCTCGCTGCGCATGTCACCACCAAACCTCGGCCTGCACAAGTGCTCATCACTGCCTGAGTCTGACAGCAAGTACTTGATCTTGTCATCTGTGGGCTGAGCTGCAAGCAAAATGCCAGTCAGTGGGCTTCTTGCTTTTGTGGATCATCATCACCCCCTTCTCATCATCGTACTCGTCCTCGATCACGAAGGAGTCCACGGCATCTGCCCAGTCCACTCGTTCACCTTTTCCTTCTCGCTTGGATTTCTCCTTGGCCAGCAGACGACAGTCTGCCTTCTTGTGGCCCCATTTACTTACAGTAGGAGCACTCGCCATTGAACTTCTTTGGAGGTGGTGGCTTTCCTTTCTTGTCGAACTTGCCACCCTTGTTGATGCCCTTCTCATTCTTTGACTTGCCACCTTTCTTGCCTTTCTCTGTAGGAGACTGCGCCCACGTCCATGGGTGCTGCACCACCATCATCCTTGCCCACCTCGCCCTTGGCGTAGTAGTATTGCCCTGCTTGTAGGAAATCTCGAGCAAACTTCTTGGCTCGCTCATAGTTCGTTCCAACCTGAGCTCCTGCAGTCCTCAAGGCCGATCTCAAAGACGTGCTTCATGAGGACTGCAATCTTGGTGGAATCCGAGACATGCTCCTTGGCCTGGATCTCATAGCGCCTTGTCAGCACCTCCCAGCTTTCCAGTGACTCGAGGAAATCACCTTCCTTCACCTTCTCCCAAGCTGGGCTATGATGCTCATCAACATGGCGGTGTGCCTGCCACCGACATCAGGCTTGTAGGCCTCACAAAGCGCCTTCCAACCCTGCAAGCCATTTCCATTCTCCACATTCATCAACACCTATAGGACTCGTCCATACGCTTTGAGGAGGTTGAACAGGATGATCGCCTTCTCCTGGGCATGCTGTCCCATGTCACCCATCACCAAGTCGCTGCAGCGGCTTGGATGAGGGCCTGGTAGCTGGTGTCCAGCAAGTTCAGGTAGCCTCTAGCCACAAACACCCAAGCTGCCCAATCTTCTTCTTTTCCTAAAAAACTCTTGAGCTTGCCAATGGCTCTTGTGTCAATCAGGCCACTGGCTCCAACCTGCTGAGCTGGTAGGGCTGGCTGTGCTTGTTGCTGCTGCTGAGCTTGATGAGGTAGAAGACCTGCTTCAGCTGCCGCCGGCAAGCTGTCACCCAGCGTGAAGGCACCTGGAGCGGTCAAAGGTGACGCATTACAACGATGAGGCTTTAGGCCGACCTACGCCACACGGTGGACTTACAAGGTGTCCTCCCCACAGGCGCCTCAGCGCAGGCCCTACCCTGGTTTACGGGGGACCTGGAGCTTGTTGCTCCGCTACCATGCAGAGCGGCAGCGCGCTTTTCCAAAGCCGAAAGGGGCTATATAGGTATCATGTCATGTACCAAATGTACATGCGCGCTTGCATCTATCCTATTACCTGTAACAGTTGATAATGATGGTTAGTAAAGGCCTTGTTCAAAAATGATGATACTTGTTTAACTTGTTTACAAACTGTTACACTTAATAGGACAAACCCAAAATATTGTATATTATGTAATTATTGTTGTTTTTTTTGTGTACATATATATATATATATATTCTTTGCAGTTTGCAGCGTTGAAACAGGTCTGCTACGACAAACGGTCCTTGAAGTCCGAGTCCTCCGAAACCGGCTCGAACCCGCTCTCGCCATCTCTCACCAGTTTCTTTTGAAATAGCACCAGGAAACAAATTGATATCAGGATGTACCAGGACACAAGTTCAGCTAGTCCACAGTCATCCATAGCCTATTTCTTGTCACAAATGACAAGTGTATCTAAAAGAGAATGTCGCATTTTGCATTGCAAAACCCGGAATCCTCCGCTTCGACACCCGAACAACCTGCCTTCATCAGCAGGACGCTGCTGTCCTGTGACGAATGGAAGCAACATGACAAACATGTGATGCAAATCTACTGAGGACCCGCAGATCCATGCAAATCCCATTTAGGGGTGTCTCAACCATCTCATGCCCCACACCCCACACCCCACACCGGAGCAGTCCTCCTTCCGGCAGAGCCAACACCTGGTGATGCCTGACAGCTGGGTAGCTCCAGCTCAAGGACGTTCTCGCTACAGAGAGAGAGAGAGAATTTGGTCTTCTTGTTACTAGTAGTAAGGCCAGGAGCGCCCCGCTCCTAGTAGCGACGCCCTTTGTTACTAGTAGCTTCTTGTTACTAGTAATGCCAGGAGCGCCACTAGTAGGGTCCTTGCTCCTAGTAGCGTCTTGATGGTCATGGGCATGGGCCACATGAATCAAGACTCTGTTGCACTCCCCCTGTGAGACGGCCACAAACGAACCGACCACGATCGATCACGAAAGTCTTCCACCCGAAAGATACTAGTTTCGAGCCTGTTCCACTGCACTGATCATTATGCTGTGGCTTGTTGGTTTGTTGTGGCTTTGTAAATCTTGGAGTGCTTTTGGAACTACTCCGAAGCCTCTTTTCCACACAAATCACGGTCATCCCACCCTACGAGTCGCCCCGGTCCACCGTCTCTTCTCCTCCCGTCTCTGAGCTCGCGGACGCCAAGTCGGCGACCTGTGAACGCGAGTTCTGCAGCGATGAATGGCATGGTCAGTCACTTGCATGATCTTCTTGTTCTTTTCGGATCTTCTCGGTGGCACCCTGTTTTCGAGCCATGGCAGGTTCAGACTCCACTCTCTTGTTCTTTGCAAGGTACTGCACACAGCACAGTTGAAAGTGACGCACGAAAAAACGGAAGCTACCTGAGTTCACGTCGTGTGACACTTGAACTTTTGAGCGGAGGGTTACAAACACTGTTACCTTTCCTAGTGTTTTCAGAGAATGAAACACATACCCATCACTCACTGTACAATACCGGCAGATGTGCAACATGTCATTCAGCTACAGCCACTATTCACTGTAACTAATTATGTACACGACCACGCCGGCAACGCCCTTGCTTCAGCTGCTTCGGGAAAGGTCGGACCCGGCTGGACATAGCTGGGACGGGTTGCCTGACCTGATCAGTGACTGGACCCGCCTCAAGTAGGGTAAGTTGGAGCCCGTAGCTTCTGAGAGCTATGAGGTCCATTGCAGTCTCAATTGACCAGACAGGCACGTTGATCTCCTCAAAGGAGACCCGATCCATTTGCTGGACCCCGAAGATCTTGAGCAACTCTCCAAGCTCTGCGTCGAAGTGCATTGGCACCGGGCTCAGCACTACAATCCACTGTGGCAGGTCTGGAGGATGGAAGACGTGGAGGTCCTGACACATGCAAGGCATGTTCACCAATGCATCCAACAGCATGGTTCTTCGAGCAAGGATTTGGAGAGAATCCAGGATTTGTTGCAGCACCAACTCCTGAAAGGAGATGCAGGTCATGTCATGCGGCCTAATCATACAGCACACGATCCAAATCAATGCCTTTGAGCATCTTTGGGCCAAAATAGTTCGGAATTCTACGATTGCATGAGAGCAGGGCATGAGTTGCATAATTAAGATACTCTACAACGCAATACAACGCATGCTGGAAAGGTCACAGTGCGATGCGAGCACACACAACCTTTCCAAAACCTAAGTCCGAGGTTTACCAATTAGGATCCCTCGCAGTGCCGGTTCATCAATCATGGATCGATCGAGCTATCCATGGACATAGCTTAGGCTTAACCCATCTGGTGCCTGTTCTTGCAGTGATTCAGCCAACCTGCGGTCTGCACCACCTCAGCAAACATGGAAGACCCCAGACAAAATTCACTCGGATGCCGAATCTTTTGAAAACAGTGGCCAAAGAAACAACATGTCCATGCCCACCAATTGAAGTTGATGAGAACAATGACCAGCTTGTCCAAAGTCGATAAGTGCGAAGCATCACAAAGCATCCGTGAAACCAAAGTGTTGTGAAACGCCTTCTTCAATCTTCTACCTTTCCCTAAGGATCTAAGTATATCTAAGTACCTTGTCAGAAGGTGATTGCAAACACTGTTATGTAGGTTTGAAGGGTTTAATTCATCGGTGTGTCCAACTTATCCCATACTTCTCGTTCTCGCCTTTCCAGAGTGTCGTCCCTTCTTTCCAAGCGGCTTTTGGCTCTCTGGGCTCCCAAGATAAGATTGTGCAGATTCTGACAGGTCACGGTGATCCGGACAGGAGATTAGGAGATCACACGTTCATGGCGCTTGAGAAATCGAAACGCCGATTCGCGCACTGGAACCGCTTCGGCCCGCTCCAGCCACAGCGTGTGAAGTACTGCTTCGTTCTTGGACAAGTACAAAAAGTGTGCAAAGATAACACATTGGCAGATCACGCAAGGGAGTTCACGCGCGCGCTAATTTAAATTTAGATGTATCACTTTTCTGATTTACAAATGAAATATTTTCATACAATGACATACAACAGACATACACATTCATGCACTTGTCATGCCTCTTGCAAAGCTGAATACAGGTGTTGAATCTGCTCGCCATCCTCTCACAAAGCTTGCTTCAAGCAGCGCAAAATAAATGTACGTATGAACATTGTCAAATGTGAACAGTCCTTCTTCATGTTGGCCACCCAGTCTTTGACTATGCCCAACCTTGGGTAAAAAAAGGACACATCTAGACGCCGCTAGATGGTGCACAGTGGTGCATGACAGTTTCTAGGGTCAAAACAAGCTCACGGCCAAATTGGGCTCTTTTTCCTGGAAGAAGCAGCTGCAGCTTGATGCTTGCTGCTTTCTCTCAGAATCTCTCGTCTCAGGTCGTCCTGAATGGCCAACTTCAGGTCTGGCAGAATATTGCGACTGACCTTCGCACGAAGATGTCGGCGTTTCTGACCACTCAACGATGTGTGCTTCCGTGCGGTTTTTGAGGGACACAAATGCAAGCAAATCTAGGTCAAAAGAAGACAAACAATGCAAAAGCCTAGCATCAAAGCCTGTTGGGCAACTTGAGCATAGTTCGACACCACCGTTGCAGCTTTGGCAGACAGCTTGTTCGCCTCCCAGAAAAACACCCGCAGAAAATATCGGATCAAAAATCGGAGAACTGCCGCCGGAAGTGGCACCGCGTGGCACCGCACCTCGTTGAAGGCCCGTCGAATGTTGTCCGAAAGATCCCTATCCTGCAGGAAGAATCATCAATCCTTTGCAGGTATGCCATGATATGCTGAGAATACCACGATTCCACTCACGATTCCAGGCTATGACTTCAAAAAGGAAGGTCTAAACCATGTTTAAAGGCTTCCGACGCCTTCCTGCCTACGCTGCCTACTTCATCGCGACTCCTGTGTGACCACGCGCCAAAAAGACTTTACGCGGCCCGGATGTTTTCGCAGGGTCCGCGTGGCGGAAGGCCAGGCACGCTACCTCCAAGGAGCTAGCAATGGAGACCTCATCAGCACAGCATGCGTGCGACGAGCGGCTCGGGCGTCGTCGCCGACCTGGAACTGTCCCGGACGGACGGACGGACGGATGCGAATGGCCATCCAATCTGGGCAAAATGGAGAGGCCTCACTTGAGGCGAAAGACTTTGCCTCATTCCACCGAAGCATCCCTTTATGAAGCCACAGCCCCGTAAAGCAAAAGAACTGCTGCCACAGTGCCACAGTTTCTGTGGATCCAAATACGCCAAAAACGGACATTCAACGATGTAAAAAATACGGTCTTAGATAGGCATAGACCTGACAGTCGTCTCAGTGCATCTCAGTGCTGTCCCTCTGCCTGAAGCTTCAAGAGCTCGTTCAAGCAAAAGATGAGCTCCTGGCAGCTCCGACCAGGCTCCGCGGAGCCGTCAGGTCGTTTGGTCGTTTGGTCGAACGAAACGGAAAGGCCCTGGTGCCACCAAACTCCAAAGGCCCTGGTGCTCAAGGCCGTCTTATGAAATCGGAAACAGAACAGCACCTTTGTTGCAGGTTTCAATGGCTTTCCATGCCATGAAAAGATGTTGTAGGCAGGCCTGTTTCCTTGTAACTGAGCTCGATCTTCTCAAATTGATAATAGAGTGTTTTTACCCCATATCATCCAATATCAATAAGCCTATAAACCATCCGACACTGCTATTCCCTTGGCAGCTGCAAGTTGATTCACTGGTCCGAGAGCGGCGACTGGGAATCCCATGGCAACACAAGACGCCCCCATCTGACACTGCCATGTATCCTGATCCTCATCCTTCTCCTCTGTCAAGACGATGGGAACCTGCCAACGTTTTTGGAGGGTCAAATCGCTGCGGCCAAGCACCTGAGATGCAGCAGATAAGCCGCATGCGCATCGATTTCCAGCCGCATGCGCCTGCCCTTGATCTTGAGGGGATCCTTCTGATCCGGCTGATCCAGCAGAGACCTGGAACCGCGCTGAGGAAAATAATAGAATGTAACCACTTGGCAAAATGTTAACTCAAAAATGTCAACAGCACGTGTCTGAGAGGTGGTTCAGGAACATCATTCAATAGGACTTGGGAATTGTGTGAACGAGCTTCAATATTTATGGTTTCATAAGAATTCAACCGACCAGCCTTGCTACACATCATGCTGAATCTCAATGCTCCTTTCCAACAGCGCCAGGGGCTGTTTAAACCCACCCACCCGGCCTTGGCATTGGAGCCACCACTTCGGGTCGCCTCCATCCTTTGAGGATCACTTTCCTCACAGCGCTCGAGTCAGAACGGTTGGTCCAGTTCTCCGGAGAGAACATGACAGATACGACCGAGTCGTGTTCGCATGTCGAGTCTGTCGTAGTCTCCGCATGTCTGTGGCCTTCGCTGGCCGCTGATGTTCCGTTGAAGTCCAAAGTCTGTCTCCAAAACAACTGAAAAGGGAAAGGATTGTTGGAACGCAGAGTGGCGTGAACAAGTGTTAGCTCTTTTGTGCGTTTTGTGCTCAGCATGGCGTCCGTGCCATTCTCTGCTTCGCAAAGCTAAGGGATCCATTTGTATAGCTTAACTTTTATAGTTATTCAATGTCGTGTGCTTCTACATTGACCTCAAGGTTGTCGGATCACTTAGTCCTCTATACAGTCTTCCAACTATTCAAGACTTGCATCAGGATCAGGCGTCAGCAGCCATTTGGTGCGAACACCTTTCATTGCAGACTTGGCATCACTGAGCTCATCGTCCAGCTCGCTATCAAAGCCACGGTCGGCGAAAAAGGCTTGCAGGATTCGTTGGTCGTAGCGCGGAGGAAATCCACGGCTTCGCATCAGAGTTGAGGTGGCTTCCAGGTTGATGGGCTCCTCGACAAAGCTTTCGAAGCTGAGTTTCCCAGCATCTTTCAGCTTGAAGCTGGAAAGGGTGAAATCCTTACAGTATCCTTCTCGTCGCAAATAGTCCAAAAGTCGTTGACTGCCCTTAGCCAGATCGACTGAAGAGCCACCTTTGGGTAAAGGAGGCGATAAGGAAGGCCAACGACCTGAGAGTGGTGATGACATGTCCACGGGAGCCTTCGGATCATACGTATCGCCTTTGACCAGTCGAGGTCCTACTTCATCGCCCTGCAAGATCTTCCGATAGAGACGATTTCCCACATTCAAGCCGAACCGTTCTTGCTCTCCACGGCGTTTGATGCCATCCTGCAGAGTGCGAAACTGGACCTCGTTCAAAAAGGAGAAATACAAACGATTGGTGCGCGGATCTTTGGCCAGCAGCTGTGTCTGGTTCAAAAGTGCAGACAAGTCATAGGTGGCATAGCGCTCCTTGAACGCAGGAAATCCTTCACTGCGTTTCTTGTTGAAGCTGGTTTGGTATAAACCAGGTTTGCTGAAGGGGCCACCCCAATCCAGCGCCGCCTGGAAAAGGGTTGCTTCACTGCACATTTCGTCCAAGTTTGGGCAGCCGACCTGCACTAAGGTCCTTCTGGCCATTCTCAGCCTAAGGTGCGTCTTCTGATACCAGTACAACTACAATGCACCTTAATTAAGCAAACAAATGGATCCATGAGTAGCAGGAAAAACCTCAGAATTGCACTGTTTTCGCGGTCCTTCCGCCCTCCAACGCTCCGCCTCCTGCGTGGTCCGCAGCAAAATCACCGCTGTGGCCACTGGGATCTCGGGTGGCGCCCGCAGCGTCCGGTACGTGGGCCCCGCCACAGGCGTTTCGGCGGCAGCCGTTTCTCCGGAGAGGACGAGGGCGCCGGTGTGGAAAAGGCCGGAGCTGAGGAGATGCCTCTGACGGATAGCAGAACTATGCAGAACTGCCACTATATAGTTCATCAATGACCAGTGGACAAGAGTTTCAACGGCGGTCGTTGAGGATGTTGGAGGTTCGGGAGAAATCGAAAGCCAGTAAGTCCATCTGGTAAACTGACAACATGGATGAAGGCGAAGGAAGGTTTATTTTGTTTTTAAGAATTAAAGAAGGAAAGAAAGAAAGAAAGAAAGAAAGAACATAAACACATAAAACATGATTGGATTCCTGGTTCATTTTAGACGATCCTGCCAAACACTGTCAATGTCAGGATGTGAAGAACTTGTATTTTCCCTCAATCATCTTCCACCCGGAATTCAATCTGATGCCGATGCCAAAGGTAACTAGTAACTATATAGACTGAAACTTCTTTGCACATGTTGCCTCTCTTTAATCTGCAAGAAATACATATCATAGAACTAAATAGAACGCAAGCTGAACTCGCCTTTTCAATAGGCCCTTTGGTTGATGTGTGCATGTGGGACGGGTACAGTGTTGACGGTTACAGCGTCGACGGGTACAGTACAGTGTTAAAGGGTCTTGCAAGCATTGTAAAACCTTGCAAGAATGGTAGTGTTGACTGTTGATGGAAAAAGTACCTCGGATGACTCTCCATAAATAAAGAAATGTGGTTTTATCAAAAAAAACATCTGGGAACTGCTGTGGTATGTGAACTGCCTGCGATTCCTCAGGTCTCCAAATGGGCCCAGAAATGTCCAGTCAAAGCGTGCTCCGTGCGAAAGGATCAACAGGAGACCCACGCGCAGCGCCCGCCGAAAACGCACCATGTGACGCGACAGGACATCCATACTTCGTTGGAGAAATGAAGAGAAACTGAAGACAAGTTGGTGTAAATCACATCGTGTCGTGACTGATCCGAACATTCTACTGGCCGCTCCAACTTTGACTCGAAACAAAAAAACATTCGTCATTCGTCATCCTTGAGCCAAAGGCTTTGGGATCCCTGTGGTCATCGGACGCGGCACTGGGTGGCCGACGGATCGGGCGCTGGGTGGCCGACGGATCGGGCGGAGAAGTCGCTGTGGACAGGGTGCTCCACCTGCGCTGCACTGCTGAGGCCCGGCTCATGCCATCGTTGTTGCCAAGAGAAAGGCCGCTGCTTAAAAAAAGAAAAGAAGCACTAGACGACGAGTGGCCCGAAAGCATTTTTCATCACGTAGGAAGTCAGAGTGCGAGTTATCTGTTAAGCGTGCAGTGTGAAGTGTTAAGTCGAGTGAGTTGAGGTAGTGTGTGGGTCTCTGTGTGTGTATCTATGTCCGTGTGTATATGAGTCTCTGTCTGTGTGTGTGTCCGAGTAAGTTGAGGCAGTGCGTGGGTCTCTGTGTGTGATGTGTGTGTGTATGAGTCCCTGTCTGTGTGTGTATGTCCATGTCTGCTGCTGGTGAAGGTCTTCACTGTACATATAGTGAACGAGTTAGCGCGCAGGCCTCCCAAACCCCCCACCAGCGGCCAAGCGGTGACAGCCCGGCTCATCGTCGTGAGCATTTGGGCTGCTGGTAAGGGGAGAAGCAGCGTGCGTGCCTCCAGGAAATCTCACTGAAAAAAGCAAGCTGGAATGAAGCGTACTAAAGTTGTACTACAAAGTCGCCAGTTCTTATCTTCCAGCTCCACAGATTGCTCCGCGTACTAAAGTTCTACTACCAAGTCGCCAGTTCTCATCTTCCAACTCCCCAGATACTCCACGTACTAAAGTTGTACTACCAAGTCGCCAGTTCTCATCTTCCAGCTCCCCAGCTACTTCGCGTACTAAAGTTGTACTACAAAGTCGCCAGTTCTCAGCTTCCAGCTCCACAGATTGCTCCGTACTCAAGTTGTACTACAAAGGCACAGTCTCCGCAGAGGGCTGCGCGCGCACCGAACAAGTCGCACTCTCGCCTGCATCTCGCGCACTCGACACGCACGATCTCCGCAGAGGGTTGCGCGTGCGTCGGACGCATCGCACTCTCGCCTGCATTTCGCGCACTCGACACGCACGATCTCCGCAGAGGGTTGCGCGCGCGTCGGACGCATCGCACTCTCGCCTGCATTTCGCGCACTCGACACGCACAATCTCCGCAGAGGGTTGCGCGCGCACCGGACGCGCGGCACTCTCGCCTGCATTTCGCGCACTCGACACGCACGATCTCCGCAGAGGGTTGCGCGGGCATGGGACGCGCGGCACTCTCGCCTACATTTCGCGCACTCGACACGAGTTCACGATCTCCGCAGAGGGTTGCACGCGGACCGGACAAATCGCACTCTCGCCTGCATTTCGCGCACTCGACACGCACGATCTCCGCAGAGGGTTGCATTTTCGGTTGACGCTGTTCGTCCCACCCTCCGCCTTTAAGAGAGAATTTAGTGGGGAAATCATTAGGACATCTCCCGTGGTAGTTTTCCACACTTTTCCATACTCACACTTGCCTACTCATTGCATGCTTGCATACTCATTGCATGCTTGCATACTCGTTGCATGCTTGCATACCCATCACTTGCATACTTACACTTGCATATTTTGACACTTGCATACTTTGCACTTGGATGCTTTCGCTCTTCCACTTACACTGGGGTACGTATAGCGTTCATGTTGTAGTGCAAGTGTGGTGGAAGTGTCGTCAGTGTGTAAGTGTCAGTGTCGAAGTGTCAGTGTTCAAGGGCTTTTCCGGAAGAACCCTTCGCAATGCTTTCGGGAACAACGCTTCGCGTTTCAAACGCGCGTAAAATTAGGGCCAGTCCGAAGTAATAAGGCAAAGACTATTGGAACTGTGGCTGCAGGAGTGCCACAGGAGACCTGATCAGTTGCACTTCTCAATCCGTCGAAAGATCGAAACATGTCTTCCTTCAGCAAAGACTGCCCCGGTAAGTAACTGTCCACTACATTCATGGACATTCGAAGAATGCTTTTGACCCCAACATTGTTCCAGTTTTAGGCCTGGTGCCTTCTGACTGCAACATGACCATTGAATAATGTTGAATCACTTGATCAACCGCCGAATGCTGAAGGATGATCTATGAAAGTGCCTGACAACGGCCCATTGGATTTCGCAGCCAGTCCTCTCTGCTGTGCACGCCTCTGAAACCACGGCCTTGTTTGGTGCCACCTTCAACGAACTCAGTTGCTTCAAAAGAATGAGGTTGACAAGGGCGCCTGTGGATGAAGTGGTGCAGGTACATGAGGTATTCCACCTCAATTCCAGCGCAAATGCATCTTGAACTCGTCTTACAGAAGAGACTTGTGACTTTAGTTGTATGTATATATATTATATATAGTGCCTATAGTTGCTCACACAGCAAAGTCTGTCGGCTGAATTGGCTGGCAGATTTCGCATTCAGACATGAGGACCACGTGGAGCTTGCAAAAGAGCGAAAGCATTAGGCCACCTGCCTGCAACCCAGGGATGAACCATGCAGTCCTGAAAACAGCACCAATGAAAAGCATCAGCCCCCCCCGCGGGTAATAAACACCGAGGACCGAGGGGTGCCAGGTAGAGAATTTGAGGCGCACAATAGTAAGTATATAAGAAGTTCCGTCTGGAGAACAAAGCAATGCTTGGACCAAGCAACATCTGCCATTACCAACACTCATTCTTGGTCAAGCCCCTAGTTGTACAACCAGAAAGCTTTCACCAAGACAGCAAACAAATGTTTGAGGACACTCACTGGATCCTACTGAATCCTACTCATACAGCAGCTCGCCAAACTCTTTGTGGCAATCAAAGGTGTCACTTTTGATGTCTGTAAGTTCTTTTTTGAATAATTTGGATCCTATTTTGTGCTTCCATCTGCTTTGTGGCAACCAAACGCTGCGGTTCATCCCTGTGTTCATCGCCCCGGTGCACGCGGTCCCGCGGTCGGTCTTCCCGGCCTCCAGTTTGAGGCGCTCTGCCGGATTCACCTTCAAGAGGCCTCGGACCATGTCCTGCTGCTTGACGGTGCTTTTTGACGTCTACTGTCAACGGTGGGCAGAAGATGGGGTCAGAGGTAAAGTCCGGATGTGAACGCTTCGGCAAGATTCTAACACAAAAACACAACACGTGCCAGTGCCCTTTGGTGTTTCAGACTAGTTAACATAAGTCCTAAAGTTGGAAGCTTCTGTTCTCTTCATTTGGCATAATTATTGGCCATATTGGCTCAAACAAATTCAAGAAACAAGCTTCAAGACTCTGGAAGGTTTTCCCCTTGGGATCAGTCTGTCAAGTGGCTCAAATGCCAGTCGTTTTTCAAACAAACGCACCCGAATTCTAGATTCAGGATTTGCAACGCCTGGCCAAGATTAACCGTTCCACTCAAATCAGGTGGATGTATCTCAATAAGACACCATATCATATCAGGTCTGTCAAAAACGCCCTGTCAAATAACTAAAAGTCAAAGGCCAGCTTGTGTCATTTGTCGAACATGATGTTCTTGAAGAAAACAATACAAAATGTTGAATGTGTTCTTTGTTCATATGAGCGATGTGCAAAACCTCTTATGTGTTGCAGTGTGCACTCTTCCCAACGTTATCGTTTTTTCTGTGAACCTTATCGTTCCTGAGGGTTTGGACACACCTAACAACATGTACTAAAACCATCTAAAACCTTGTCGGTCTATTTTTGTGAACCTGATCGTTCCTGAAGGTTTCCTTCACTTTACGTATTTAGTCTTCACTGTAGTGATGCTGCGTTCATCCGAGGTTTTGGCAGTTGCTCATATATGTGCTTGAATTGAAGGTGCACCTTGACTCTAGTTGACTCTAGTATGACTTACCCATGATAGTTCAAGCGGGCTGGTCTGTTGTTGAGGCAAATCCACTCACAAACGGTGACTCATCCAGCCGGCGAGACGGTCGCCTTCGCCTCCTCCGAGACGCGCTGCCACGCGGCCGACGTCATGCCTCGAGAAGTCGACAGCTCATGGTCTGAGCTTCTCGGGGTCACCCCTGGGACTACGTCACTAAAGTTCATAAATAAGGTGCGCTTTTGGCAGAAATATTTCAATAAGTGTTCAGCAATGCGCACTGCATTCAACATCACCTGTAGAAGGTAGGGGGTAGCTTTTTGGTGGACCAAAGAATTGTGCTTCCAATGCTGGATGCAAGCAGTGCTAGGGGCTGACGCATGTTTGGTTTAAAAGTTTGCTGCAAAACAACACTAGGTGTTGTATATTACGCTTCATATCTGGGATAACAATACAAAATAACATAACTTCTGGGGTAGGGTTGCTAAACGTGATAGAGCCTTTTCCAAGAGGCTATGACGACTGTGCGTCACCAGCCTTGCGAAAACGACACCAGCAGTTGGAACGTGTTCATCCCAAACTCCACAAGCAGAAATTGCTATGTTTTTTGGAAAAGAACTATAACTCCAAATCCGTGGGGCACCTAATGGAAAAAAGTTATAGTATGTTCAATAAATCTTATAACTCGGAAAGTGTGTGTGACGTCCTTGTCGAAAATAGTTGTGATTTGTTTGAAGAAAACTATATCTCCAAAACCATGGGACACCCAATGGAAACAAGTAAGTTTTTTCAAAAAAAAAAATCTTATTGCTCGGAAAGTGTGTGACGTCCTTGTCGAAAATAGTTTTGATTTTTTGAAGAAAACTATAACTCCCAAAAGATGGGACACCCCATGGAAACTAGTTATTAAGTTGTTTTGAACAAACTATAACTCCAAAACCATGGGACACCCAGTGGAAAAAAAGTTATAGTTTGTTCAAAACATCTTATAACTCGGAAAGTGTGTGTGACGTCCCTGTCAGAACCGGTTATGGTTCTTCTTTGAAAACACGCTTCACTGTTGCATTGTTCGGAGCAGCTGCGCAAATGCTCGTGGAAACTATGATCCCTCTAAAAAGTTATACTGTTTTTGAAAACAAATGTAACTTATGATTTGCTAAGGCATGTATTGACGCCTTCTTTTTTCCAAGGAAATATTGTACTAGAGATTTACTTGAGACAGCTACATGACAATTTGTGATCAATATGCGCAGGCACCAACTAAAAAGAGACAAAAAAACAAGCAACATGTGATGGGTTATCTGCATGCCCTGGTGAATCATAAGTTATACAATTTGTTGAACAAATTGACTATACTTTTTTTCCATTGGGTGTCCCATGGTTTTGGAGTTATAGTTATAGTTATATATAAAGAAAAAAACATAACTATTTTCGACAAGGACGTCACACACTTTCCGAGTTATAGGATTTTTTTTGAAAAAACTATAATTTGTTTCCATTGGGTGTCCCATGGATTTGGAGTTTTAGGTCTTTTCCAAAACACATAGCAATTTCTGCTCGTGGAGTTTGGGACGAAAACGTTCTAATTGCTGGCGTCGGTTTCGCAAGGCTGGTGACGCACAGTCGTCATATTCTTTTGGAAGAGGCTCTATAATTTGTTTGAAACCCTGTCCCCAAACTTATGTTTTTTTCTTTATATTTATCCCAGGTATGAAGCGTGATTTATGAAAGTATGTCTGGGCTATTTGAAGCTGTGAGTCTTTGACTCAGCTTGCACATCAATTTGTCCTGGTTAGCAGAATTGGAAGTGTTGGACAGGGGGAGTGCGCAAGCGCCCCCACAGCGCAGTGCGGTTGAGGGTTCTCTATAGTCTCAAGAGTGAGTCAAGGACCTACCAGCTGGAAGTGAGAAGCAAAGCATCTTGCTTGCAGGATCTTGCAGGCAAGTAGCTGAAGCTTGCCGTTCGGATTTGTTCCTGCAATCCACAGGCTTACAGTGCGATGCCCCACTGAAACATGCAAACTGTGTTGCAGATCCGTGAATCCTCCTTACACCTCTACTTACACCTCCTTATCATCCCTTCTTTTGATCACAAGACCTCTTCGTTCACTGCCAAGGGCACTTGGGGATGCCAACGACCGACCCGCGACCCCGCCTCCAACGGCATGGCCTTCCCGTCAAAGGGATATCGGCCACCCAGCATGACGAAGAGCACTGCGCCCAAGCTGGCAGCAAATCGAAGAGCACTGGAACTAGACTGGAACCACACAAAGGACATGAAAGGACCATCAATAGCGTCCTCCAATACAAGCTGGAGGGGATGTACCATTTTATCATCCAGGCCTCCAGTAGTCTGCCGCTTGGGTGTAGCTGCCTCCCCCTCTCTGTACATTGAGGACCTGACCAAGATCTGTTTGCATGTGTGCACAACCCTAAGCAAGTCTGAAGGGATCAAAAAGAGCTGTTTGTGTGTCATGCATCGTGTACAATCTTGGGGAAGACAAACATAAAGCGATATATTAACGCAGTACAAAAACAATATGTTATCTGGAACAAAGCTGCAACTAAAATTGAAGTAAAACTGCTAGTACTTCATTGGGACCACTACGAGCCACGCTCCGATCGGCCACTTCCCCCGAAACGCCGTGTGGCTCGGGGACCGATCGGCGGAAGAGGTCGGAAAGGCCTCCGGCGCCCAATACTGCGGCGTCCCCACGAAGGTCTTCGCGAAGGAGGAGCCCTGGGGGCCGACGAGTGGATGGGTGCATCACCTGGGTTTCTGAAGGGATCATGGCTCAAGAATGTGCAAACAGGGCAAGCTTTAACAGTGGGTTGCTGTGCTTGATGCTATCAAAACCACCAATTCTTTGACATCTGAGCTCAAACTGGTTGCAAGGGCATGCAAGGGCATCAATATTTAAGGGAAGCGGGACTCGCGGATGCATATTCCACTAGCAAGATCTCTTTGGAAAATTTGGAAACACATATACGCTGATCACTAGGTACTGAAAGTGTCCCAGAAAGTAAGGGTGATGAAAACCGCCCAAGAACTCGTGCTGGCTGCTTTACAAAAGACTCCGAATTGGCCCGGCCTCATTGATGATCTTCGACAGCCCAAAGTCTGCGATCTTCACCTGGATCGGTCGGGTCACTAAGGTCACCAAATTCAAAGAAGCAGCAGTCACAAAGGGGTGCCTATTGGAGGATAGAGGTGCCCATTATCCACTCACTTAGGGACTAAAAACAATCCCTTTGTGACTGCTGGCATCCAAGCTGAATTGCTCAATATTTGACCAAGCTTGGATGAGTGGGTCGGCTAGTGGGTCACCTGGATCGGTCAATCTGGTGAACGGCTCAATACTTCACCCATGCAAGCTCTGTGCCGTTGAACGGTCTTTCAAGAAAACATCCAAAGCTATGCTTCTATGGGCAAATCGCATATTAACCACCGTACCAATCGGGAAGGTATACTGGGTAGGAGATAGTAGGAGTGGATCGTCCGCGAGTGCGTGTACCCGTTGAATTCCAATTTCCACTGGATTTGGCATCCAGAAAGCAAACATGATGAAGCCTTAGGATAGTCGCTTCTCTGATAGTCTTTGGAAAACCTCCGGACTGCTCGGCCAATTCATCTACCGCAATTATGAGGTTGCTCACAGTTTGGCACGCATTCCCAATGGACAATGAATAGACCAAGTGTCCGCGTTTGCCCACCTGCCTGCTTTGTTGGTGCATCGACAATGTGAATACGTGAAAACCATTGAAAACCGCATCTATGGGGTTTGTGCAGAACGGTACCTTCAATGGGTGTTGCTTCAAAACCACGGAAAGGGCATTATAGGGATACACAATGAGTTTGCATTTGTACCTGGTCACCGCAAGCCCAGAACAAATGGAGTTAAATATATAAATATGAATCTGAGATAAGGACCTGGTTGAAAGAATACAGAAGCTGGCGGTACTTCGTAACACCTCGTGCCTTCGTTTCAACCCAAACACCTCGTCCGGTGCCGCCTCGCAGGCTTCCCCGTCCCGCCTCGCGCAAGGTCCCGGACATCGGCGGCGGGAGCTCACGGCTCGCGGCGATCAAGATGTTCTCGGGCCTCGAGGAGTCGACACAGAGGACACGATGAGACGAGTCGACGTCCCGACGTCACGAGTCGAGACAAAGGGGTTTTCCAAGCACCTGCTGTCGGAAGATCCGATAGATTATATAGGAACATATAGGAACATATAGGAACCTAGTATTTGGTCGAAGGTTCTGCACAAAGTACCAAGCGACATTGACTTTTCGCGCTTATCTTAGAAATGGCATGAAATGACGTCGACGATTTGTGAGTCGAGGAAGCTTGTTCAGCGTTGTACCATCTAAGTTGGGGCTATGCTGTATACTTCGGAAAGAGTCTGCTAGAGAACAACCACCAAAACCTCAGCCCAGTATAGCCCAGATACTCCGTGTCTGTCCTGACCATCCTGACCCCTGCCGCCCTGCCCAAACTGTTCCAGGCTTTACTCACGGAATCCACGGCCCTGCCCTCGATTCCCCATCCGATCTGGCCAAGATGCTTGAGGTCTCGGTGGATCACATTCTTGCTGTGCATGTATCCAACACCTGGCGAATGTTCCCACACGTTCACTCACACGTTCGCTGAGCTGAAGAAGCTCTCTCGATGTTGTTTTATTCTGGGCGTCAATCGATGCGTCGCGCACCCTCGAGAAGCTGCCGGAAAATGTACTTGGCTTCAACCTCATTGAGGGTCCTGCGAGGACCGGATCAGTCCAAGAATTCGATCGGGACCAGGGGCTAGCGACTAGCTGTGTAAATATCGGCCGCCTAGGCGTTCCGATGTGTTTGGCTTACCAAGTGGATGCCAACATTGACACCCGTGGGAGAAAGGAGACTCGGAGGGGTCTCTATAGAAAACATTCAGACATTCTACTGTGATATCTGGAGCATGTTAATTGCTTTATGATGGAGACATGGTTGTCTTCCATAGCCCTACCCACCCTGCACGTAGAGTCTGTACCAACAACTCCATCTACGACATGTCTGCGGTCTTGTTGCTGACGATGACATCAAAGAGCTCACCGCCTCTGACCAATTCCATGACCTGAGAGCGGAGCAAGAAACACTCAGTGCGGAGCAGCAGCTTCGTGCGGAGCTGATCAGCCAAGCGGCCAGGAACACCCATTGTTTGGTTCTATGAACCGCATGAAGGTTCACGATCCTGTCAACAAGAGTCAGCTCAAAGTACAAAAGGAACACCAAAGATGAAGCATCCATGCATGCCATGCAGCTTATTTTTTTGACCTGTCACTCATCGGTCCTGGGGTTCGAAAGACCTTGTAGGATCTGCACCTCACGGTTCAACTTCACCTGGCATGAGATCTGGCATGAGATGATTGGAGGACTACTCACGAAACTCGGTTTAGGGTTTAGGGTTATTGGAGGACACGTGGTCCTTGCAGTGGGGCTTCCGTTGAATCCGCAAAGACCTTGCGCTGGGCTTCACTGGCCCGCTGGAGAATCAGCAAGCATCGCGTGCAAAGTTAGAGATGGCGAGAGTTAAGTTAATAGTAAGCGGACCAGGGACAACTCGAACTAACATCAACATGATGTCATGTGCTGAAGCAAGCAGAAATTGGCAACTGAACTGGTCCAATGCAGTATGAGGATGAAAAACACCAGAAATCCAGCCGAACTCGGAAGAGGCCAGGCGGCATCGTTCATTCAGCTATCCAGAAACCATAAGCCAAAAACAAAGCATTCACAAATGCTGCAAAGCAACAATGCAGTTACATTGTCTTGACATCGAGCCTCCAACCCACAGGGCGAATAACTGTGCAACGTATAAACTGCACGAGAACCAGGACATGCAATGAAGTCAATAAACACCTTAGCTTCTGAGTTCCGTCTATATATTCATCCCCACAACACTCCGTCCGGCGATGCAAAGGTCCAAATCCAGTTGTGTTTTTGCTTTTTTATCATCCAACGAACGATTCCTATCCCATTTGGGAAGGAAAGCTAGGCGCCTGTCGGCTGTTGCGGCTATTGTGAGACAAAAAACACTAAACCAGGCTTCCAAGTCTGCGTAACACGCATCAAGCCATTTGAAGTCGGAACCACACAATGTGGCTGTTGGATGTTGTTAGATCATCAGTTGGTCAAAGCACTCTATCCCCCCGATATAATTGCGTTTCATCGACACTTAGTAGTCTGGCCAAATGCCCGGGTCCCGCTTGATGCCATGCTGGCTCACACCGAAGCGCTCCAAACTCTTTTCGCGCCAGCCGATCTCGTGGGATGTGATCATCGGACGGCCATAGCGTTGTTGAGGCCTTTCCAGGACACGAGACAACAAAGCCTGCGACCGATCCAACTTCTTCACCACCTTCGGTGCCCCCAGAGATGGGGCTGACGCACAGCCAGACAAGCGACGTTTGGACTGGTCGGCTTTGAGAAACCCCCACTGATATTCCCAATTGGCAGCAGTCTTTAGCTCCGTCTCAATGAGCTTCTTCCAGATGATCATCTCATGGCTGACATTCTTCTTGGGCTTCCCTTCGGCCATGGCTCACGTTCTGGCTCAATGCATCTTGGGAAGCTTTGAGCCCTTTCCGTTCGGCCAAAGGCGGAAACCAACATGATTGCAATATGTTACCTTCAACCACGAGTCACAAGACCATCTGTGCTACGAGGCTACGAAACGAGAAATGGCGCCAGTCCTTTCTGGTGGAGAGTTGAGAGCGTCTGCTCTTAAGGCATCCCCTGACCTGTGCCATCTGCAGCAGGATTGGGACACTGAGAAAGCAAAGACTATGCACTGCCATGTCTGCTGACTTTACAACTACATCCGGCAGTGTTAATTCGCATGCAAACTCCAAAATAAGGCACCACCTCTGCGCCAAAAGGAACATGTCCAAGGCAGATCTCTCCAGTTTCGAAGGTGGCCCTCTCCTATCGAACATCCCCATATCCCTCTCTCATCTCTCAAACCTTCCGCTGGGATTCCGTGGAAGTCACCTGTTCCGTCGAGGCCGTCTCCGCCTCCGAGGGCGCCACACCCACCACACGGTCGTCGACACCCGGCAGCACACACCCGCGGTCCCCGCCCTTCACGGTGTTGGGAGGGCCCTTCACGGGCGTCTGGGTGGGTGGCTTCCAAAGGAAGGATGTCACCAGACCGAGGAAGAAAATCACCACGTAGCAAATCATCTGGATGAGTGCCCACCTGTGTTGGAAAGCTGAGAAAGACATAGAAAGACTGTGATGGACTTGTGACTGAAGTTGTAAAAATGTAATTGGAAATCTATTGAGGAGCACAACAACTGGAGGATTCTCAATTTCCTACATTGGATGAGCCAAATTGGGTTGCCGGCGTCTCCCATGGCACCTGGGTGCGCCCCAGATCATGGGCTCTTGCACTCCTGGTGCACCATACCAAGGTGCAGAGATCAGGGCCAAGCCAAACATCAAAGCGATCAGCACTAGCTTGGGCTCCTGTGAACGAAATCATGACCGAAAGAGGCCAACAAACGGTTGAGAAGCACCTGATATTGATAAGAGGATTCATACATGAGGTGTCTCAGTCTCAAGATTGACCTGCCCCTATATAGGTCTTTTATGGTCTTTTCTTGGGTGTTCCCTCATGAGCCGGAAAAAAAAGAGAGCGAATGTGGCCAACCGGAGCGCAAACCACTTCAAGCTTTAGTACT
The DNA here is from genome assembly GCA_963970005.1 of Durusdinium trenchii. Lineage (NCBI taxonomy): Eukaryota > Dinophyceae > Suessiales > Symbiodiniaceae > Durusdinium > Durusdinium trenchii. The sequence goes on along the minus strand of CAXAMN010022596.1, from coordinate 389,881 downwards.
TTCGAAGAAGACATCTCTCCCTGAAAAGAAAAGGCTGTACAGAAGTGGCTGAGGTGATTCGGCTCGGCAACCAACCCTCCTTGGAAGTCGCCATGACCTTGCGAATTTCCGCCACGTCCAATTCGGTGGACTTCTCGCAGCCTCCGCAGGCTCCACATCGACCGAGAAGTTCCATCACAGCCACGACGAGAAAGTTCAGGAAGACAGAGACGTTGACCGCCGGCACATAGCCATCCAATGGATTACCTGTGATGGTGAGAATCACCAAGGAGATGAGGCCGGTCAAGATTCCGGCGGAAACAGGAAGCTCCGAAACCTGCAGGTACAAGCCGAAGCAAAAGGCCGGCAGCATCTGCATCAACATACCTGGTCGATGATTTGAATGATCCCCTACCATATGAGTCAGTTGAGATATAGTATGACAGTAACCCTTCCAAAATTTAAGGGATGGAAGAATAATGAATATTCCAAACAACCCAGATGCCATTCTGGAAAACAATGATCACGCCCATCTGGTCAGCATTTAAATGCATGCCCAGCAGAAAGGCTAGACCACACACGAGCACTGAATTCAACTCACCCACCCGGACAACGTTCTTCTTGGAGAGCGAGGGAAGCAGCGTCCCCTTTACAACATCTAAAGACACTACACTGGAGGCTCCCATGAGGGCGGAATCTGCTGTGGACATAATGGCGGCCAAGCAGGAGCAGGTCATGACTGTCACCAAGAAGTACTGGAAAGGTCCCGTCATCTTGAGTTGTGCAGTCAAGCCAGAGAAGGCCGTGGCCTCTTGATCAACCAAGGGCCAAGCGGAATTGTACGCACTTTTCGTTAATCCGATGACAATGCCGGGGGGTTGTGCCACGAATGGCGCTAGCAGCATGGCAGCCATCACGATGCGAAGATTGGCATCACTTGAAGCGATGTAGGCTCGCTGGACCATGTGGGGCTGCAAAGGGGCCTACAGAAACGCTGAGGCACAGTTGGAAATGTCTTGCTTTATTGAACAAATCTCTAACCTTGATCATGATGTTTCATGAGTTCCCTCCATTTGCCCCAAAGGCTTGTGAATTGAGGCAAGGGCTGCCAGCATGTTCACGAGGAAGAAAATGATGTCGCACAAGGTGGATCGGCTCGGGAACTCGTAGAAGTTCGGCTTCACCGCCGCGATGCAACCCGCTTTCACACAACCCGTCTGGTCTGGTCCACAGGTCTCCGGGACAGAATAGGCATCCGTCACATTGCCGGAGACCAGTTCCAGGAAGGAGCAATCCGATGGCCCAAGCTGTGGCAAGGAGCCATACTCCGCCGCAAGCACCGCGGAGACGACCACGAAGGAAGCGATCATCACGATGCATTGGACCACATCGGTGAGGACCACACTGTTCATTCCGCCAAGCACCTCCAAGGTGAGGATCAGCACACAGAAGATCAGCATGCAGGCCCACTTTGGAACAAGTTCCAAGGTCATTCCTTCCACGTGAAGGCCAAAAGTAGTGGCACGTTTTAGCCTAAGAATTGACCAACCTCCCGAATGGAATTATTATTACACAAATCATGATTCCTGAACCACAGCACATTGACATGTTAGCTGGTAATCTGCTACATGGAACATCATGGAACATACTGTGCTTTTCGCACATCCTATACACTCAAACCACGGGGTCTTGATACGACCTGCGTGACCTGCAACTCTGTCCCAGCTTGGATGCTGGCAGCTCAAGGCTCAAGGGTGTCGTCTCGAAAATAAAGTTTGTCGAGCTTCCTCAAGGTATCAGTCACCTCATTCTGTTTGTTGTTTGCCTTGTGATATGTGCGCCGGTCAATGTGTTCCCCAAGTTACTGCCGACGAACGGAATGCATTCAGCTTTGGAAGCTATAAATGTGTGGCAAGGACCCCATCTGAGTTGGGACATTCCTGATAGCATGAGAGCAGTTTCTGGGCCGTGTGAGTTGGGCGTCGTCCGTTGCATGTCCATTGTGGATGGATTTTCCGTGTTCTTGTTAGAAACAATAAGCTACTAGGAACAAGTGCCACGCTAGTAGTAACAGGTGCCTTACTAGTAGTAACAAAAAGCTATTAGAAACAATAAGCTACTTTTGGATCGACATCTTTTTCAACATGACGCATTTCACCATGCTGAGCCAACACGTCTCTCCTCCAGACTTCCTGTTCACAGTCACCCAAATCCACCAGACTATACCGGTTCCATGTCATAAATTTAAATTTACATTAATTCTAATTCTATTGAAATCTTGTTTCTAATAGCAAACATTGCTCCTAGTAGTACGACCATGAGCCCCTAGTAGCGTCCTTGCTCCTAGTAGCGATGCCCTTTGCTCCTAGTAGCGATGCCCTTTGCTCCTACCCCATCTCGGCCATCCTTCGACCATGGCAGCAAAGGAGATCATCTGTGCCGTGATGTAGATCACCATGGGAATGATGCCGCAGGCCGCACAAAGCAGCCGCAGCCGCACCGTGCCGAAGCGGTCCGAGATGAAGTCCATGGGGCTACTGTAGGCCCGTGCAACAGCCAAGCGTCGGAGCCTGGAAGTTTAAGAGGATGAAAATGATATTATATATTACAGCAAACTATAACTCACATTACTTTGTAGAATTCTGGCTGTGGGTCAAAACCTGGATCCCATCTGGATCCCTAAACCGGTAGGTTGACCTCCTCAGTAGTCTACTTAGTTCCTTTTCCGTGGTCAACCAGGGTCCCCCGGCCTTGACCCACAGCCGTATTGAAGACCCTCTGTTCAAAACACACATGGAAGTGGAATGAAGTGGATAAGGCCTTGTTTGTAGAGGAAAACTGTCTTCCAGGGTCCCGTCTCCACTTCCATGTTTGTTGGATAGATAGAGGGTATTGGAACAACTTGAACATTGACACTAGGCAAGATGACCTTCAAACGCAGGCCTTGGATACATCAGCAGCATGCCTGCGACAATGACCAAGGTGGCTCCAACCCATCGCACAGACACAAAGCCCTTCGAGAAAGCTTCGTCAGGAATGCCCGTCACTGTGAAGCCTGGGTCACTACAGGTGGAATGAGAGAATCATCGAGAATCATCCAGACAAACTCGCTGTCTCCTACTCCTGCGCAAGTTGCAGCACAAGTTTTGGCAAACCTCTTAGGTCCACACCGGAGTAGACGGTGGAAAAGGTCGTGAGGAAGAGCGTGAATGCTCCAAAAGACCCACCAAAGTGAGCTTGAACCTGCCGCGAATTCGCGGCCAGCCACATGCTACTGGAGGTGAACTAAAAGCGAGACACCATGACTGATAAGGCAATGAATAAACACGTAGAATTACTAATTCAATAGAATACCTTATACAGATACACTCCAAAACCTCCGCAAAATCCCCTTGCGCAGCCTCGTGATCATTCTTTTTGGGGGTTCTGAGAAGGCTTTTGCAATTCCTTCAGGTTTAAAGCGATCACCTAACGTGGAGATTTCTGAAAAGGACTAAGTGTGCCTTTTTGAGGTGACTCAACCAACCAACTGCGCCGCGGGAACAGTCGCCTCGCCCTCCTCAGCTGCCACCCTTTTCTTTCGGCCGTGGGCAATCTTGGCGATCATCATCAGTAGAAAGACGTAGATGCCAACCATGACCTTGCGTGTACGTTGATGAGTTTCACGAACTGTTCAGATTAGAGGAACGATGCAAACAAAGGGTAAGAATGCAAAGAAAGGTATGTTAAGAGTTAAGATCCTTGCTCTTTGGCAATTGCCAAGGCAAGGGTTCATTGCTTGCCAAGTGACATAGAGCAGGATATTTCCGCTCTGACTTTGATCCTGCAAGCCATCAGTTGGTGCTCCTAACCCTCAGTATACCCTCAGCGCATCCATTCTGGGCACAATGGCATACCACGGCATACCACGGCATACCAAGCCAAGGTCAGCTCAAGAGTGACATGTGTAATAGGGACATTGACTGACTGGTCAATACACTTTTGGACACTTGACGTGTCAGAAACAGAGTTTCAAAGACAAGACATTGACAAACCGACTTGACTTCACTGCAGGCCTCCGCTCTGGCAGCCATCTTTTGTGGCACAGAAGCAGGCACAAACGAACGGGGGAGTTTCTCAGCTGTATTGCTGCGGGTATTGACTCGACAGTGATCAATTTATTTCCTTTACTCTCACAACATCAGGAACCACTACCTTCATCCTCCTTCATCTCACTTCCAAGAAACATGACAGACATCAGAATTGAACTCGGCCACACAATACATTAGCAAAGACGAGTATAGACTCAAGCACATGCCAGGCACACAATGTGTCCCTCGAAATCATTCATTAGCCTCAACTTGCCCAGGTTGATCACCTGCTCCAGAAGCAAGTCACAATTCACCCAAGTCCACAGCGGAAGATTTCGCCGTCAGTCTGTTGCCAAAAACTCGCAGCCTTGACGGCCAACTCCTGTCCAGTGTTACATCTCCGGCACACATAGACCTCGGCCGTTCGTTGGCTCGGCCACCCGCTCGTGTGGACGGGGCCCCTGTCACCCATGGCCTTCGCAGCCGCGCCGCTGCCCAACTCCTGGCAAGGTCGACCACACGGCGACAGTTGAAGAAAGCCATGCTCCGACGTTCTCCAATTGTCACAAACACATTTAAGCAGAACAAGTCACCACCAAGGCGTGGCGGTCGTGCCTCTCCCAATTCCAGGAGGTCGTGTGGATAGCCGAACTTGGTACCGATCTTGACCACCTCGTTTGTTCAAACGGAGAAGCGCTCCGAAGAATTGATGGAACATGATGGACCACCACGACGAGGTTCGCGAAAAACGCCATGTGGCTGTGGGCAGCTCTGGTTGACCACCGAAAATGAACAGAATAGTATTGGGGAGGTCAACCTACCAGGGTGAGTTGAGGGCTCCGGGTTTAGACCCGCAGCCATGTCGAGGTTACTTTTCGGCGCCTCGGCATCTGCAATGCCATCAGTCCTCGGGGATGATAGGCGATGGGCCCGATAGGCCCAATGGGGGTGGAAAGGAAAGGAAAGGAAAGGAAAGATGGGGCCCTTAGCTTCTTGCTCCTAGTAGCGTCCTTGCTCCTAGTAGTACGGCCAGGAGCCCCCTAGTAGCGATGCCCTTTGCTCCTAGTAGCAGGGGAGTATCTGCGAGTGGATCTTAATCAGCGTAGTTTGAAGCTATCACTGACGGTCCATAAGCGGCGTAGCGTCGGAACGGAAACCGCACCTTTTCTAGTCGCTTGATCTTGAGCCTTGAGCCAAAGTACATATGATACATATATATGTACAAGTTGCACTGTACGTGTCGCTGCACTTCCATTCGCACCCCCCATGTGAACGGCAACAGTATGTTCCGATCACACACGAAAATTTAGGGGTGTAAGTGCTACAAAGAAATTGTATGATTTGCCGCGAGACTCATATGAGGCTCATACTACGAAACATGCTGGACTAAAGCGGACTTTTACATATAAAGTGTGCAACTATGGCTCAGAACCTTTAAAAAAATCGAATTGAACAAGTGAGACAGTCACGAGGCCTCGCTCAGTATCCACTCAAAAGAGCATCGCTTTGATGTAGATCCGAACTGGTGACTTCCACGTAGATGTCACATCGGCAACTGACTTCACACTTCTCAAAAGATGTAGGTTTTGGTTTGGATACACTTACAGAACGGCAAGTCGGAGAGACAGTCGGTGATTGTCTTCCTTCCATTATGCTCATGGTATCAAATCAAATTGACTATTTGCAATGATACACTTACAGCGTTCCAGGTCAGATAGACATCCGGTGAATGACTTCCTCCCTGGCTTGCATGGTATCCTCATAGTCGTTCAAAGAAATCACCACTGGTGATAACCTCTCCATCCACGATGATCCCAGCTGCCCTGAGCATCCCACCGATCATCTTCTCCCTTCTTGGACTTTCCCTTGGACTTGCTCTTTCCCTTCCCCTTTTCAGAAGGTTGAGGTACTTCGCGACGTTCTTGCGTTAGCGCCGGCCTCCAAGATGTTCCAGATTGGCCTCCTCCTTTGGAATGTCCTCGGGATGATGAAGAAGTTGTACCTTCTGCTGCATGTGTGTTGGCGGCAAGATCTTCCTGCAAAGCTTGCTCGAACACATCGGTAGCACTGGATGGTGATTTATCATGTGGTCTGGCTTTTGGAGCAGCCTTCACCTTGTTCTCCTCTGCTGATGAGGGCCCGAAACTCTTAGGTGCTGTTGAAGGTTTTGGCTCCTCACTTGGCGCTGACGACGGCTTGGCCTCGGTTCTGGGTGTAGATGCTGGCTTTGCCTCAGCTCTTGACGAAGATGCTGCTTTCGCTTCAGACTTAGTCGTTGATGTTGACTTAGCTGTTGCCTTGGCTGCCTGCTTCTTCTTGCCCTGAATCTCCTTGGCCCTATCTCCAAAGCCTAGACGATTGGTAAGAGCTTGAACATGCTTGTGTTCTACCACGCTCATCCATCTCTCTGTATGTCCAACGTTGGGGTTTCTGGCCATTGACTCTATGACTTCCTGAGCTTGTGGGGGCAACCTAATCTCATGTTGATCAACGATCAACAGAATAGACTTCTCCCACTTGCTCTTCATTCTCGAGTACATGATGTCCAGAGGATCGATCACCTTGTGGTAGGGTGATGTAATGTCGGTTCTAAAATAAGAATATGTCCGACACCCATAAATCGCATGGATGCACTTCTGTACCAATTCAGTCATTGCACTGGCTTTCTTCGCTTTCAACTCCTCAAGCTGGGCATCAGTCAAGTTGGTGGAGTATTCGAAGTTGCCATATTCCTCCTTGAAGGATTTCGGAGTATGACCAAATGATAGGATCATGAGTGCTACCTTGCAAATGAATTGCTCTCCTCTGAATCGGTGCCAGGCCTCCTCAGTTGTAATATTGTTGTCGTTGGCAAAGTTTAACATCATGTCATCTGTTGGATCCAATGGTCTCCCACCGTCATCGATTTCAGTGGAATCTCCTGTACCGAACTTGCTTATCACATCCAGACGCTTCTTTTTCCAATTTGCTTTGAAGTCGGTAAGGCTGGTGCAATAGTAGCTCTTGTACATCAGGGAGATCATGTTCAGCACACATTTGACCACATACCTATCCATCAAACCCGATGCATTCATGGAGACGTCCTGACAGTAGGCTCTCTCTTGATGCGCATAGATTCGAGGTTCCGGTACTCGACAATAGATGGGGAGATCTTCGTTGTCTCTTCCTTCTTCGGGATTGAACTCGGTCGCTCCATGCTGTGCATAGTATCCCGGTTCATCACGATCTGTCGGTCGATTCGCCTCCGGATGTAAGTCGTCGGTGACGTCTTCATCCTCGGGCTCACCATCTTGACGTTTCTTCCCCTCATATTGTTGTGTGCTCCTCTGGATCTCGATGATCACGTTTCGTTCGTCTTCATCTTCTAGATCAGAGTCACGACCGTAGTCGATCTCGTCCTCATTGAAAGACGGGGTCTCGACATTGTCACTCTTGAAGTTCTCTGCACCCTCAGACGGTTTGGAAGGATCTGGATTATCCATGTCCTCGTCGTCATCATCTGCTTCAGTTTGAGCGATGTCTTCTTCCCAAGCCTTTCTGATCTCGTCCATAGTGGCCTGGTCCAATATATCTTGATCATCATGTTCAGGCTTCTTCTCTTCCTTCTTTTCCTCTTCATCGTCGCTCACAAGATCAACGGGTGAATCGGAAATGACAGTGTTGCGAATGCCACACGAGAGTAGCCTGCCTTGACAAGATAGACACACGGACAAAGATGAAGAAGTCAAACGCATACATGATGGACACAAAATATTGCCATCCACGTTGCGATACCCTTCACATGTTCTGGAGATGATTTCGTCCCAAGTTTCCTCACTGATGGAATCCTCGATCAGCTCTCCATTGTCATCGAATCGTACTTCATCGATGAGGGACACGAGCTTTTGGACGTTGTCATCTGTCGCCGAGGCTGACTTCGTGACTTCGTCGGCTCTCTCGAGGATGGTATGCTTCTGAGCAACCCAAAGTCCATGACGTGCCGCTAGAACAACTTGCTCTCCAGTGCTTCCCAGCAGGAGTCTCCTCCATGCCTGACCGTGGTCGTCCCAATACCAAGCACCTCGTACACATCTCCATGGAACTTCTCTAAAAACAACAGTGTAGGAATTCTCCGAAATTCTTCCCCCAAGCTTCCTCAAAGTCATGATTGGAACATAAAGGCAAACGGGCATTCCCCCTCTTGGCCATCTTGATCTCAGAATCTTTGATGATCGATCATCCCACGGCGCAAAGTGGTTGAAGAAAACACTACCTCTATATCCATCCATTCCACCAGGGACAATTCCTAGTTTCATGATTGACTCAATATTGGAAAGCGATGTCATGTGAAAGCTTCCTCCAAGCTGCATTGCCACATTCTCTGGGATGAGATGTGAAGTCCACACAGGATATATTGACACATCCTCTTCAAGAACAGTCTCTCTTCCAGAATTGTGGGAGGCAACAGCTCGAATTGCACAAGGAACGATCCAACGTTCATGCTTCAGAAATGACGGTGCGTCTGTGCCGTAAAACATGAGGTTTGCCCAGTATTGCCTTTCCTCTTCGAGTGAGACATCCTCCTTTGAGATGCGAATGGCGGCAATCTGATAGCGTACTCTGTTCTGCAACTTCTTTGCATGCCACATCGCCTTGCATAAATACTGGTATCGCTCTGTCTTGGTATCTTGCTCACGTTGAGTACCTGAGATAGTACTGATATTGACACCATCGTTGAAGACATGATCATATTCCAGGATCTCATCGATGTTCACCCATCCACCCTCATTGCACTTCGGGGACACATGAGGTTTTCGACCGCGGTGCGATTGAATCCCATTATGCTTTCCCACTCCATGCCTGAGTAGTCTATTGAGTCTATGGCTAATCTCGTTGACCCACTGACTCTCCTCGCTGAGCTTGTCGATGCGAATTGCTGGGTTCATCTTTGGTGGATCCGTGAAAGTTGCATCTCTCTTCGGTCCATTCCAGTACTCTACATAGAATGTAACTCCATACTGTGGAATTATCTCAATGTTTCCTCTATCGCAAGTCACCTCAATCTGCCGATATCCAGCCTTTTGAACTTGTTGTGGGTCAGGAGCAAGGTCCTTCACTTTGGGCATCTTTATTCCGAGTGCTGCAGCCTCCTGAATAAGTGCATCAAGTTCCCTCTTTCCATCAGGACCTGATCTATCAACCCTGTGATTTGCGACCCTGTACTCTCCTCCTTCTTTGTCATCGGCAATGTCAAAGAGGTCGACGGGCTCTTTGAATCTGGTGACGAAACTGGCGTTCCCAAAGGCCTTCTTGGTTGCCTCGACCGCTTTTGCGTATTCCTCTTTTGCAGAGTCTGACGAATGTGGTCTACCTTTGGCTCTCGGAGAGTAAGGTGGTACCTTACTTCCTAGTTCCGGCTCTTCTTCGGGAAGTTCAATATCTTCATCATCCACATCCATGTAGTCCTCGTCTTCGACGTCTTTGGATGACTTTGCTTTCCTCTTTCGGTTTTCAACATCACGTCGGATGATTGCCTTGTCGTCCTCGGTGAAGCACTTGCGCATAGTGTCCTCCATGTAAGAGAATGATTTCATCAACACGTCCTTCTTCTCAGTGTCGGGACAAATAGCCAGGTGTTGGTTTGAACCACAACAATAGCACACATTTTGGCTCTCTGCGCGTGCTCTGACTCTTCTGAGGTTGTCATAGGCGGATTTCCAGCTGGAAGCGGTCGCTGTACCTTGCCCACTGCGCTTGGCAGCTCTTTTCCGTTCCTCAGTATCTGGATTCGATGTCGGGTAGTGCGACCATGTTTTCGTCGGGGATACTGAACGACCTTCCCCATCCTTGTAGTCTTGCGGATCAAGCTCAGGCGTAGGTGGTTCAGGCTCCTCGACTCCTGGAGTGGTACTCGCAGGGTCGGCTTCGCCATCCTTCATCTCTACATCAGGCTCTTCCGTAGACGTTCTTTTGGGCTCTGGGGCTATGGCCAGTCGTACCATTCTCCTGAACTCTGGTCTGGTAGCATACCTGGACATGACGGCATCGATACAGGCTCGTTCTTCAGCTGTAACATGGAGCCCTGAAGGTCTATTCCTCTTGGTGTTGTCATTGATTGATTTTCGGCTCGCTGCATAGAAGTGAAGAAAAGACATTTCTATACCTCTTCTGCATTCATTGACCTGAGCCCAATCCTCGAACAGCGTGTCTTTGAAGATGCCGGCCAGTTCGAGAACACCAGTCCAAAACTCCATGATATCGCCCGCAAGCTCAGAATTTGTAACAGTCCTATATTCATTCAACGAGAAGACGTCCTGGTACTCCTTGTGCGTGAAGAAATATTGGATGTAGTCGTGGTACGCCACATTCCCATAGTCCATATACGCTCGGAAGCCATAGTCTTCACTGCCTGGATCATAGTCTCGGTGGATGAAAAGAGTGGATCCCTTCCCTTGGGTACAGTACTGTTCCACAAGTTCCGACGGGGCTCTGATTCCACCATGATGCGAAATAGCTTTCAATGCTCCTTGAATCCAAGGCGGATTCTTCCTGGATAGCATCATCGCACCCTCGACCATGAATTCACGGAGATTCTGCGCTGGATACAAACGGTTCCATTCAACATTCTTCTCCCAAAGGACTCTAACTCTTACTGCAGTTTCCCACATGCTTTCTCTTTCTTGTTGAATCGTGGGAGTGCCGCTATGAACACACCAAAAGTTGAAGTTGCAATTCACACAATGGCTTCTATTGTCTGTGTGTGTGTTCCAATCCTCGGATGCATCACGTTTGTTGCAATCTTCACAAAGATATGGCGCGGCATCTGCAGTGGCTTTGCAATTCTCATCTCTCCGATTTCCCGTCATCCAATATTCCATCCTGTCCTCCTCAGGCTCCGGATCTTTCAGAACGAATCTGATGTCCCTCCATTCGGTACCTTGACTGAAGCTCCCACCAACAGTATGCTTCGTGCTGGTCTTCTTCGGTTGCCCATCGCTTGCCGACATAGCAACGTTCAAGTACCTGTCGAAGTTGTCCTGAGAAATTGGGACCTGGATCTCGTCCTCTGCCATGTTGTTCAAAGCACTGACATGAACTTTATTCATTGAACACAATAGGATGACCCTTTCTCTCGTGAGTTGTTTCTCCATCACAGCCCAAATCTTGTTCTTGTCGCTGCCTGTGATATAGTTCGCACTGGGAGCACCTGCAATTGAATACATAGCTTTCCAGGCACGTGACGATTTGGTGGCCAAGGCACCACTTCGTCTCACTTGGTCTACAATGTCGGTGACAATGTGACTGTGATCATATCTTGCTGGCCCGAAGAACTTTGAATCTGGCTGGATGTTCACTAATACTGGAGTAGTCAGGAGCTGTCCGATCGAATAGACCTTCTCAGCCAACTTCCTTGAGAACTCTTTGAACGTCGCCTCGGTCAACCTCAGTGTGCTGCCGTTCGGAAACATACAATGAAGACACAGCCAGATGTGGACGGTTGCACCGTCCCCCTGATCTTGTCCATGTTCTTTCAAGAAAACGACTACTTTATCGAGAGTATCCAGGATGTCTTGATGCCTTTCTCCCTTCACTTGGAATACACAGCAATTTTCGAATGCCATCTCAGTTCGGATACCGTACTGCATCGTCGTGATTTTCTTTGACGAACTTGCTCTAGTCGCATAGTCAAGGTCTGTCACAAGGACGGTGTGTCCGGTACCGACTCCTCTAATCTGGCCACTCAAATAATCAACATCCATGACTCCTGTATCCCCGTCAATCATCACCTTGTCCTTCTCCTCGGTGTGGCACCCAACTTTGGATGAAAGGGACTTGATGTGATGTGCGGCCTTCTCTGGCACATCGATCAACTTCAAGATAAGTACCATGGCCCTTGCTGAGGGATACTGAAAACAACTTGTCAGATCGAACTCTTCAACCATTTCAACATAGAGCTTTGTCCAAAAACCGTCGCTCTCGTTCACTTTTGTCCTCAAATGAGAATCGGTGAGAGGTTGAAGCCCCATTGATGAACTCGATCTATAATTTCCACCCAAAGTCAACATACTGTCTCCAATCTCTTCCTGGCTCGGCTGTACGAGGACCAGCAAACGGAGCTGTAGCGTAAGCAGTGGTACTGCTTCGATAAGTCCAGAGATTGAATCTGATGGGTTTGCCAAGGTAGTCCATACCGTTGCACCCGATAGTCGTCACACCTTCAGGAGGAAGCGTGACAAACCATTCTTTTGGCTGTGCAGGCTGTTTCGGCTTCGGCATGGGTTTGCACTTTGGCGGAGCTTTCGGTGGAGGTCGTGGAACATCATACGCTCCATGAGGTACATCGGATGACCAAGGATCCCATTGTTCATTGTTCCTTTCCCAAGGTGGCCTAGGACCTGAACTAGATGAAGTATAAGGGCCGCCCGGTGGTACCGAACTTCCTTTTCCTCCAAAAGTCTGGGTATAGTCATCACGATTCTTTGGTGCTCCACTTTGATCTCTTGCCCTTCTTGCTTCCTCCCTCATCTGTTTGGTGATTTCATCCTGACTAAGCCCTTTGTTCCTGGCATGATGGATCCGAAATTGACACAACCATTGAGGTTCCACCGCACTGAAATCTTTCAGATTGGGTGGTCCGATTAAGGGATTCTCGAAGGTCAAGTAGATCTTCTCCTTTGGCTTGCCCAAGGTCTCCAGATTTGGTTCTTTATCCAGGTTGGCTTCGGATAGATGGAGCTCTGCAATGTACTGATTCAAGATACTGATCGATGTGTCCCTAGCGAGAAGATCTCGATGGGCTCCTAGTTCAGCACCAAGAACATTGTAACCTGCTGTCCACACATCCGGTTTCACCTCTGGAAACCACTCTTTCAAATGCTGGAATGCAACGAGCATCTGCGCATTCGCTTGGGGTCTGAGGGAAATGGCAGATTGCTCAATGACATGCCTATGAATGCATTGATACAACGCTTGGATGCACTGGAAATTGTTGATTGCGGCACATCTTTCCAGGGTTCCTCCCGATTGCCCTTTTGCAATGATCTGAATGAGATCAGTCAAAGATGTGAGATCTTCGGGATGATTCTTGTTGTGAAACCTCAATGCAAATCCCAATGACGCACCCGCCAAGCTGATGTATCTGCAGCTGCGTTCCCAATGTTCGCCGGTCATTGCCATGTAGTTGCTGCTACGACCTTCAATGGGTATCCTGTGATGTAGATCATTCATGGAATCATAGAAGTATCCGTCCCTCGTGATGTCTAGAAGTGAATCTTTTGACATCGCAGTGGAATTGATACCTTTCATGCCTCGTCTGGCGACCTTCTCATTCAGGTCTGCCAACATCCCTTTGACTGGTGCTTCTTGGTTGAAGGGTTCCGGCATGAATAAAGCCAAGAGATTGTCTGCAAATAATTCCAACCTGTCCCAAACATCATTGGATGCAAACGCCTCATAGGGAAAGTGATCCGGATTAGGAGGAGGTGGCGGCCCAAGAGGTATGTGTTCTGGTCGTACCAGTCGCTCTTGATTCTTGACGATGCCGATCGCCCTCTTTATTCCAGCAAAGAATACCCTTGCTACCTCCGTGCCGTCGTCCGTCTCTGGGTCATACTTGCTGAGCAACACTCTGAGGGATCTCACGAGGCGCTCTTGGATGGCTCCACCCTTGGCTTCAACGGCACAATAACAAGCGCTGATAGAGTAGATGGGTGGTACCCCTCTCTCCATCCACTTCTCTGCCAGTTGCAGAGCTTGTCCTGGATCCATGTCCTCGACGAACCGTCCAGGAACAAGTGTTGGACTCTCCCCTCGTTTGCTATACAATATCTGGAGGTGTTCTTTCAGCTTCTTGGCTGAGGCCATGTTCCTCCCTGTGGTTCCATAAACAGTAGAACGGAACATGTTGAATACACAATCTCCACGATGTAGGGATGTTGTCAATCTCCAGAAATGGCTCACGAATGCTAATGAGTTCCCTCTTTGTGGTAGGGTTGCCGGTGACAGCCCACCAGTGATTGGATGGAACTCAGCGAACTTCTTCTTGGCAAATTGCTGGATCACGCCGGCACCAAAATGGTTAGCTTGGTTGATCTCAAAATCTTGCTCAAGATGATTGTGAAAGGTAATGACACTGGCGCATGAATCATGAGTGTCATGGTTGTTTTCACAAGTGAATTTCTTCCTCTTAGAATCGTGAACCGATTGAATGATCTTGTCAAATCTTTTGTTGATATTGACTTCTGAACATGGGTTACCGTTTGACATGGAAGGATGCGGCGATCGCGACCAATCGTAAAGCACAGGAGCACGGCTGGTCACATGCTGCTTCTTCCACAATGACAATGCACGTTTGTTCAAAGTCACTATCATATGCTGCGCAATTCTAAGAGTATACAATTGAGTTACTCTCGTTTCTCTTCCGGCACAAGGTGCATGCTGATGTTTATGATCACACTTCTTCATCAAATTTTGAAACTGCACCCCCCACGACACAATCCTCCACGGCTTCTTAATGGGTATATTTCTATGACCATAATGAGTTGCGAGGCCATACATACATCCGTCGAAATCATGTACGTGTGATTCCGTGCCTTCTATCAGAGTTGTCATTCTATCATCTTTCCAATACTCGCAACCTCTAGGTAGCTCAGTAAGCGCACACGCTCCTATTGCGAATACATGGTCAAGTGCATGGGCAAAGCAATTCCACAATGACCAATACAACTCTTGATGTTTCTCAATCTGCATTTCGGCCTTTATACTTACAGTCCTATTCAAGCGATTCCATGCAGAACCACCAGTGCAAGGACCCGCAAAGAAGACACAATCAAGACTGGACCGGACACATGCTTTCACTTTATTGATGCCATAAGCAGAGCAGGCATCGTCGTCCTCTGTGATTGTCACGATGTTCATGAACTGCTTCTTCAAACAAGTCTGGAGAAAGGTAAACCAATTCTGTTCTTCAGCACACATGAGGACTAGACATGGGACATTTCTTTCGAGCTCTTGTAGCATGATGCATCTATCAAAGATATCTTGAGGACCCTTGACGTCTTGCTGATGGAGTTCGAACTGATATTTGTGTGACCGTCCTGATCTCCTTTGTAATACCAAATGCAACACGGGTTTTCTTCCCGGAGGTGTGTCACTTGCAACATATTTTGCTGTTTGTGCAATGAACATGTGCTCGTGGGCAATGGCGTTCATCCCCCACGCTTGTATGCCTGTTGCAATCGCCGTGACATCGCCCTTTTGCTTGTTATTGCTGTTGTCTGTCGTTTCATGTTGTGGGCTGTGTCCGTGACCGTTGGAAACGATCAGGAATGTTGTATTTCCTATCCATGGATCGTCCTTACCTACGGAATTACCCTTGAAACGCCAGGTATCAACTTTTGTGTCCTTACCGCTCTTGTAGTACTTCTCAGTCCTACGATAATCAGACAGATCCGACAGCCGGACAGGACAGTGTGAGTCTTCACTAGGGACAAACTCTTGTGTTCTCGGCACATTATGCACTCGGGTGAGTGTGTCGCCATCGCGTCGCCATTCATCTCGGTAATTTTTATTTGTTTTTGGGTTTTTCCCCTTCGAATCCAGGCGCACAAAATGGTCTTGCACCGCACCGAAAGCGCGAATTGATGCACCGTCCTGCCCCCCACTCCCCCCATGAACAAGACGTAGAAGCGTGTTGATCACACGAAGGGTGGCAGGATGACAATTGTTGAGAGGAACCTCTTGTGACTGGAGCAAAGCTGGATCAGTCGACAAGGAGGCAATAGAGAACTGTAGCACAGCGTCAGGAGTCCAAGGAACATTGGCTAAGGCCAGGAACGGAGATTGAGATAAGCATGCGCCCGCCTCTGGAGATGAGGATGCCTTGGAGGCATGATACAGGAAGCATGCACGTTCGACCCAATGATCAAAGCGCAAAGCTTGCTGCAGTGGCGTAGCTTCTCGTTCCACACGATTCCAGGAACCATTAACAAGGACCCATGTACTCCGACATGTGTCTGACGGTATGTAGCGACCCGGTGGGAAGCGACGATAATAGACTGGGACTTTGACGACATAGATGCAATCTCCATTGGGGAGATCCTGGACACCTTCTTTTCCTGTCATTCCTTTTACAAAGACTGCACGAGGTAAGACCGGAGTCTGAGTGTATGGGAAATTAGGAATGTCATCCGTCTTAGTCTGAAAGATTTGATGATCGATTTTCTTATGATCGACCGATGGAGAGACCATGTCAGCCAACTCTTTGGAGCTCAAATCCTCTGGGTCAAGAAGGTTGATCAACATACAAGCCCGGCGCCATGCAAGTGGAGTCCGAAAGGCCTTTGTATGAATATCAGCACACATCTTGTGGGAGATCTCGTAGAGCAGCACGAAATGGTCCTGTTGAAAATGTTCATGCAATGAGACAATGGATATCCCATGAGTGCGTTCAAGATGACGCATGGTGGGATTCTTCCCGGTTCTGGCGACTCCAATCATACCTTGATTATCATCATGGAACAATATTTCAGGAGCTTTGCCCGAAAGCGTTTGCCAGAGGCCGATGGAGGGTATCCCAAAATTGCGGAGAGTGGAATCTGCCGCGACTATTTCTGCTTCAGGTGTTGAATGGCTGATACATCCTTGACGCTTGCTCCCCCCAGCAATGGGAAATCGTGTATGCTTACCTTGTACGTGCATGTGAGAGCCCGACGTGGAACGAAGGGTCTCACCGCAACCAGCAAAATCAGCATCAGCGAAGATTCCGACTGAGAGAGTTGCGATCGGATCGCCAACCCATCCAATCATGCGCTTGTCTAGAGTGCTGTTGACATAGCACATGAGATGATGCAAACGAGCATCATCATTGCTGGTCCATTTATTCACATTCCTGGCCAGCATGTTGATTGATCTCAATAGATCGAATCGAGCAATTCTGGCAGCATACAACAACTTCATGAGTATACTCGCTGCGTGTGGCGCCAAAGAACCACGGTTTCCATCGTCCGGAGTGACGTCAGATTTGGACTTGGAATGCAACTTACCAGAATATTTGGGGTCAAAGGTGTTAGCACACCATGGACACGTAACGGCCTCCTTCCCTGGAGCGGGTGCTCGTGCGGGATGAGATTTGGTTTCTTCTGGGACGCTTGGTGTCGTGACCTTCTTCAATTTTGTATCATGACCGACAATGTCTAAATACTTCTCGACGGACAGTTTCAACAATCCTTCCATGTTGTATGAGACGGTGTTGACTACTGTTCCATCGTGGAGTTTGGACTCTCCTCGTGTGAGCATGCAACCGAGATAAAGTCCAAGATCAGTCTCGGGCTCAATCCTGAGTTTCGTTCGTAGCATAAACCATCCTTTGGTCATGTTCTCGGTTGGTCCGGCAAGTTTCAGGTCGTCCACATATATAACGAGAAGAAGTTTCAGGCCTTCATGAAAATACATTGATGGCCATTCATCACCAATTGGTTTGAAGCCAAGTTGGCGCACCTGCGTATCGCAGTGCTTCTCCCACATTGTACCTGCGTCCGGATGTCCATACAAGGCTTTGAGGAGGCGTACCACTGGTCGATGATACTTTGATACATCAACATCATCTGGCCACGCGTCTGACGGTAACTCGACCCAACAGGGCGGTCCCGTAAGAGAAGCCTGAATGTATGCCTGAATCGCATCAGCGAGCTTGACCGAATGTCCGGGAACACATCCATAGAAATCTGCCCATCTAGAAGATTCAAAGGATGCTGGTGAATTGCCCAAGTCCTGAAAGAAAGCTGCTTCCCAATTCTGATTCTTCACTTTGTTTCCTAGCAATACTCCTCTTCCCTTAAATTTTCGTCTCTCGTCACTCATTGGCAACTGGTAGTTCTTTTCCACAATGATGCCATGGACCCTTGCAAAGTGCACGACCTGCTTCAGAGTGAGCGCTTCTTGTTTTACGTCGTAATACTCCCGAATCACAGAGAAGTCGAATACTCCTTGCTCATGAAGTCCCAACCATTCTTTTCTCATTGAGGCTTTGGCCTTGGGATTCTTCAGCATTTCTGCTCGACTAACAGGTCTGGAGACTGCTGCATTGAACAGGTTCCGATAAGCACTCATCGGGTTCGTTGCGTCGGCAAATGTGTATCTTTCTCGATGTTTAGAGATCGAGTTGATGCACGGCATTGACGGAAATGACAAGTGATGATCTTTCAAGTTCTTTGTGAAATCTTCGGTTGTGCATCTATTGGATTCCGTTGGCATTGTATATGCTACTGCCATATCATTGAGGATTTCTCCACTGTTGACATCAATGATATTGAGTGGATCCCAAGTAGCACGTGGGCCGAACACATTCTCCACACTCGTCCATTCCTCCCATTCGACTAAGTAATCGTCGTCGCTTGGGAGTTCTGTGGAAAGTGTAGATGCCGAAGATGGACTATAGCCCCCCATGTCATTGTCATCGGTGATCAGTGTCCGATCTTTCTTCATATCGATGAAGATGTTGGGCGATACGTCCTTAGGATCATCATCCTTATCCTCCTTCTTTTTCTTCTTCCTTTTGTCCTTGCTGGATCCCGCACCTTTACTCTCTCTCTCTCTTTTATCTTTTCTTTCTCGAGAGCTTCTTTCTTCTCAGCGATGGCTCTATCAGATAGAGATAACGCTTTCCATTCTTCTGGAGTATATTTTGATCTTGGTCTCGGTGATGACCTGAAGAACCTTCTTCCATCTGATCCAACCTTATATGGATTCCCTTTCCTGTCCAATTTCACGGTTTCACCATCATCATTCAAGTAGATGATACCATCACTTGCTTTTCCCATGGACATGTGATCCATTGAAGGATCTCCAACTGGCGGGTGATCTTCCCTGCCGGTCGAAGGTGGTACCTTCGCCTTGGCAGGTTTGGACAATATTTTGGAGTGACCGCCATCAGGTTTTGGATCATCATCATCACCGGAATCATCTCGTTCTTCATCATCTGCTTCATGATCTCCAATGGCTTCTTCGTCGTCCTCATCCCTAATCTCCCTTTCCGCAAGCTCCTCAAAATCCATACCGGGCTCAGTTGGTTCGTAATCTCCATAGTCAATCATTTGACTAGGATCTCCGACCTCTGGCTCTCCATCTCTCCTGTCACGGATCTTCACGCCTTCCAACGTGTTGTTGATCTTCTCATATCCTTCCTTCAACGGGAATTCGATGGGAGCGAGGAATACCAGGGTCTCCGTGAGCTGTGGTGTGAGTAGCTTTCTGATAGGGCGATTGGCATCAAATGCAAGGCTTTGACGTGCAAAAGTTTCAAGACTCCACACTCTGTATTGTCTCGACCAGTTCATCCCGGGCTTGATCTCATATCCGGCGAAAATACCTGGGATTCCCTTGGGATCAAACTTGTGCTTCTGCTCAATCCTTCCTTGACTGCTCGGCATGAAGAAGACCTTTGCACCAAAGGGAATCTTCTCTCCATGGAATTCTTTTCCATGTAGTTTGTACCAAGGGCTCACTCCATCCTCTCCTTCCTCAATGTTCAAAAGATGGCTGACGCATTCTACTGCATAGCTCCAGAAACATGGTGGTAACCCCGCTTCCAAGAGACAAGTTGCGGTTGTCATCATAATGAACTGATTGTTCCTCTCCGCCAGAGAATTGTTCTGAGGATGATTCGGTAGAGAGTGATCGAATGGGATCTTCAGCTGCTTCATAGCCGTCTCAAACTCTGGGGCTTTGTCGGCATAAGCAATCTTGATCTTCTTCAATCCTTTGAAGTGGTTTATTGCATTGACCACGTCCTTGGTAAACCTCTCTTTCGACGGATAGGCCCATATGACGCCTGTGTACCTGTCACGAATGACGAAGATCTCTCGATCAGTACTGATCCCTTGATCAAGGATGTTCCTCGTATCGACAAAATCAAAGGTAACCAGATCTCCAAAAGCTTTGAGCTTTCTCTTGAACGCTCCTCGATGCGTCTTGAAATGTTTCATCTTTGCTCTGATGCATGACTCACAGTAGGGATTCTTGTAACGATGTGTGAGTAGATGCTCGATTTTCCTGGCATCTGCTTTCAGAGTTCCTCTTCTCACCATTCTACTTGCACCGTCAACAACATCCACCTCGATGTCATCTGCGTCATCATCGTCAGCTTCTGGTTCACTGTCTCCGGCGACATCTGATCCTACCTCATCTTCTTCTCCAGGAGATGCCTTGAACTTCTTATTCCTCTTTCGCCTTTTGACTTTTGGAGGTTCAATCACAGGAAGGTCGTCATCATCACACATGATTCCTTGAGGATCCACATCACAGTTGATGAAAGTCGATTGGTAATCGGCTTCATCTTCTCCTAGGGCGAACCTTGCGATCATCTCCGCCCTTGTATCGTCGGTGGGAGTACAGAAGTCACTGCCCTTGACAATATATGGGATGTTTCCCTCTACTTCTAGCATGATTTTCTTGTAGTTCGGGGAAACCATGTACGGGTTGCCGCAGGCTGGCCATATGAATGTGTATCCTTCCTCCATGCATTTCTTTCCAACAGACAGTACTGAGGGAGACTCATCTAGGACGAATGGGGAGTAGGTAGAGTCAAATTCGTCGAAATGAATGTCAGCGACTCCTTTTGTGGATGTCACTCCATTTGCGGTATAGAATGACATTGATTGTTCGCTTTCTCTCACTTCCAGACCTAATTTCTTGGCTCTCCCTTTCGATATCAGATCATACCCACATCCTGTGTCCATGATGAACTTCGTTCTTGATCCTTTGGCTGGAATAGACAATGTCTTTGTGTCTGCATGATCTTTCTTTCCCTCGCATACATGAGGAATGACTTTATGATGGAAAACTAGGCCGTCATCTTCGTCAAAAGACATAGTGACCGATAGGTCACCCTTTGGTCCAACTGGTATTCGGACCCTCTTGATCTCAGTGTAGGGGACCATCAGTATGCCTCTCGCCTCTGCGACCTTTTCTTCAAATCTGATTTGTTCTTTCCTCGTGTAGCAGGTGAGCTCTTTCTCATCGTATCGTTTGATGTCTGGATGTAGAGGTTTCCTTTCTACTACCTTCCATTTGTCCCTGACTGAGTAGATCGCTTCGTTCAACATGATCTCACAAGTCTCTTCATCAAAGGATACTTTTGCACCTCCTTCTCTTGCCTTGGCGGATGCAGCAATCCCTTCATCTTCGGATTCGTCCATGAAGAGTTCACCGTCAATGGCTGGGGCTCCAGGCTTCGTCTTAGGTTTCGGTTTGGGTTTTGCCTTGGGCTTTGGCCTATCGTCTCCTGAGTCAGCTGGTGCAGATATCCCTTTCTTAGGAGAGGCTTTTGGGTCATGGTAGAACTTGCAATCCTTCCCTTTGTCACAAGTTCCGCGAATCCACATCCAACATACTGGTTTGTCATTCTTTCCGACGGAAGATCCTCTGGATGGTGATCTGGGTTTCTTGTGACTGAATGGGCAATCTTTCCCCATAGTGCAGTTACCTTTCACGAAGAATTTGCACGGTATCTTCTTCTTGTCTGTACTCGGACTTCGGCTGCGATCCTTTCCATCACCTTTACCTTTCCCCTTTCCCTTTTTGTTCTTGTCTTCAGGATGCTTCTTGGGATTGGGTTTCGGCTTCACTGCAGCAGCGTCTTCTGAGACAACCTGTTCTTGTTGCCCTTTTGGTTTCTTCTTCGGATCAGCTGGTGCAGCTTTCAGTTTTGGGGCAGGTCCGCCTGGTTTGAGATTCTGAAAGATATTGGCCACATTCTTCACTGCCTTCTCCTTTTCCAGGATCATCCTGTCTTCAGTTTGCCGTTCGATGTGCCTTCTGATCATATCACGTAGATGTTTGTATGTCTTCTTGGCATCATCGTCGTTCATGCTGTTGTAGGCGCTGATGTCGTATGCCATGAGGTTTGAGTTCCTGATCTTTCTCCATAGGAGATCCCGAAGAGTTTCGTCGCTCGGGACGTCAACGGGTTTCATTCCTGCCAGAATCTCATCCCAAGTGTGGAAGAACAACGATAAGTTCTTGTCTCCTTGATATTCTAGTTGGTAGAGGTGCATTGAAGTATATAAGACTTCCACATTTGATGTTGTCTTGAAATTCATAAGGATCAGGGCTAGGACCTCTCTTCCCTTTATGAGGCTTGATGTTCTCCCTTTTGCATTGATCCTCGTCCTCAACTTCATAGCTACACCTGAACCATCATCTTTCGCATCCATGACGACCTTGGTAAGAGCTAGGCCGAGTTTGGCATCGATTGAATGGAATCTTTGGTCTCCTGAGTCGACAAACTTGTCCGGATCAGGATCGTCCATGGCTTCTTTGATCCAGTCGATCCAGGGCTCTTGATCTGAATCATTGGCCGCAATGATGATTGATTGAATGAGATTTGCCTTCCATAGTCCAATATCATTGATCCTGGGCCATGACGGAACGTTTATCTTTGACTCTTCCTTCCTCGATACTTTCATGACAGTAGAGGTTGCCGGTGCAAGATGAGATGAAGAGGATGCCTCTGTTTCTGAAATCCTGTCCCTCAATGATTTGTTCGCCTCGGATAGCTCAATTGATTTCTCCCTTTCCTCGGCGTACTCATTGTGGGTTTCGGCATACCATTCATACATCTCATCTCGGCTCTCTGTCATTTCATTGTACCCGTCCTTGTAGTGCTTCGCCTCCTCTTTTGCGTTCCGAACCTCATCTTCCTCGGACGCGTGGGTTGGTAACCCGCGGTCTCTGGAACTAGGACGCTTGCTGTATCGAGAGACTATGGGTGCCATTCGTGCTTCTGCTTTTAATTTCGCATTTTCCATAATGACATTCTTTGTCTCCTTCTGGCTTTCCAATAATGCATCCTCCAGTTCTCTGATCTTCTGTTGAATTTCAGCACCATCATCGCCGAACATAGGGGCTCTCATCATATTCTCTCTTTTCAGCTGTGCGTTGGCTTCGGATAGAGCGAGGTTGACGTCTTTCAATTGTTGTCGTTCACGGATGGAACTTTCTAGGACTTCGTTGTTGAATATTTCTCCTTTTGTGATAACCTCCTTTGCGACGTTTGCTTCGTATTCATGGTGGCTCGCCTTCACTTCTGCCATTTCTTTAGCAGAGACTTCAGTCTGGCATATAAACATCTCCATCCTCATGCCCACTTCCATCTCTCCTATCTCCGCTCTCGCGTTGAGTTCAGCTCCACGTGCCATAGCTAGTTGACCTCGTAGATGATCAATAACCATAGCTTCCTGATTGCTCTGATCTTGAGATGAGTGAACACTGTGTTGAAGACGTCTTTCCCTGACCTCACTGTTCCATTGTTCTTCTCTCTGGTGTTGGATCACCTCGTGCATGTTGACATTCTCATCCTGTAGCGCAATCATTCTAGCTTGTATCTGGTCTGCTATTCCGACGAAGGCTGTGTTCTCATCCTGAATGGCTTTTGATCTTCTATTGATCGCCAATGAAGATTCATTCTGTTCTTGGATGTGTCCAATCGCTGCTTGAAGCTCTTGGGACATTCTGTCCTTCGTTGCTTTCACAGATTCAAGCTCTGAATGTTCTTGATGAGTTTCTTATGCAAGCTCTTGATATCTCATGTAGATATGTTCAGCTGTCGATTCCGCCAAGCGTAGTTTGTGTTCGAGCTCTTCAATTCTTATTGTCGCTCCTTCATCCTCCTGTGTCATCTCCTGTAGATGTTCCTGCATCTTCCTGTTGTAGTCAGACATTTGCCTGAACTCCACTTCAGCCTCGTGGTGTAGTCGTGAGTATCCGGCTTGGATGCATTCATATTCTTGATGAAGAAAATTGTATGCGTTTCTCGCCGATCTCAATTCTTCACCCAGCTGGATCTCTCTTCTTTGCTCTTTTGTTCCTCTATCATCGTCACGTCTCTTCTCTATACTCCTTCTTGGGGATCTCGCGGTAGACGTTATAGGCGATGTAGATCTTGTTGTAGCTCTCATCGATCTTCTTGGTCCTACGGGTGCAAGATCGGTCAGATTCCGAGCCGGTGGCACGGATCTTTCCGAGATTTGTGATCCAGTAGGCATAGTGATAACGTCAGCATTTGCTGATGAATCAGTACCCATTGTAGAGTCTGGCGACGAAATGGTGTTGGGACCACCAGGAGCAGCGAATGAATAGGGTTCGCTTCCATTTCCTCCTGAGCTTGACATTGCAGGTTTCTGTAATGACTAGTCTTGTTCTTGGTCTCGTGTAGCTCGTACGGCTATAAAGAGCGCGTACGGCTGATAACCTGCGAGTGGATCTTAATCAGCGTAGTTTGAAGCTATCACTGACGGTCCATAAGCGGCGTAGCGTCGGAACGGAAACCGCACCTTTTCTAGTCGCTTGATCTTGAGCCTTGAGCCAAAGTACATATGATACATATATATGTACAAGTTGCACTGTACGCGTCGCTGCACTTCCATTCGCAGTATCTATATAACCCTGATGTTCCCACATCTGTCCAGACAGCTCCGGTGCATTGTTCAACGCCGAAACTTCCCCCTTAGCATGCTGCACGACGATCGAGTGCCCATCGCCAAGGGCCATCGCGGGACTCTCTACAGTAGTCAGTTCCGAAGGTCATGGAGGTTCCGCTGAGGTTGTGGGACTCGTGATGAAGCTGAGAAGCAACATGGGATGATTCAGGTCCCCCCTCAACGGGGACAAGAAGACAACCGTTGTTGAGCTTACTGTTGAGCTTGTCTGTGTATTACTCAAGGTGAGTTTGCCTTGGTTTCAGCTGGCTCCGTGCATGTGTGGGTCTGGATGTTGTGAAGGCTGCACTGGTGGTGAGTCTTTGTTGACGAAGCACAAGCTTCCTAAGCGTTCTTGGGCCTGCTTTTTTTCGGCATCTTCTGGGTATAAGTTTGGCTCCTCACAATACATTCCTCAAGATCTTCCTGCCCATGCCAAAGTATGCCAAAGTAACAAATTCATACAACTTCAGTCCTTGTGAATCAAAAGTTCCCGTGGTGCCACTTCTATGTTGAGTTGACTCTGTTCCCATCAGGTGGGATGAAATATAGATTCATGATTGATCATCCCTACTTTTGGGACAACAACAACATACAACTCTAAAGCGCTCACCTTTTGCTTATGTGTGGGCTCCACCCCTTTGGGGTCAGCCATGGTGCCTTTGTACATGATTCGTCCTGCACCTTGGACACAGGACATCAGGTCGGACCACCGGATATCGCCTGGCCCAATGAAAACGTGCAAAACGACCAGAACCGTTGGTACTACATCTGAGACCTACTGTCACAAAGAAATGTGGAAAAACTACAATGTCCATCAAGAATCAATATCCAACCCAATACTAGGCACAGAAAATCGGGTAAGGGATCAAAATAAAAATAAAAATAGAATCAAAAAAATATTCAACGGGGATCCATAAAAAAAATAAAAAGGTAATCAAAAAGTAATATTCTAGCCCACTGAGGATGGTTGGGGTAGTAGTAGTAGCAGTAGCAGTAGCAGCAGCAGCACCAGCGTAGCAGTAGCAGTAGCAGTAGCAGTAGCAGCAGCAGCAGCAGCCGCAGCAGCAGCAGCAGCAGGAGGAGGAGGAGTAGTAGTAGTAGCAGCAGTAGCAGTAGTCACGGCGTTCACACGAAGTTAGGCCCTACATGGCGTTGTCAGAGCGCTCGGAGACAGAAGAACTAGGATACCAGGGGACCAGCGGACCACAGGACCAGGAGACCGGAGGACTAGGGGACCAGTGGACTAAAGGACCA
>CAXAMN010022596.1:294077-363605 GCA_963970005.1 Durusdinium trenchii | reverse complement strand
GGCTTTGAGGCCTCAATGGAACTTGCAGCCCAGCTTTGTAGGTTTTTGCTGGGATCTGATCTTCAAAATTCTTCATTGGGACTCCGAGCCGATAGCTTTTGTAGTGAGGTGCCCAAGCTCTGGTTCAGATAACTCTTGGATAGAGCTTCCTTCGCCTTTAATCTGAGCCTTGCGAACTCAAAGAGCAAGCATGCTTCACAAACGAATTGTTGTGACATGTTGCCATGTTGCCTTCTTGCCTACACTGTCCATAAGGACGTGCTTGTTGCCTTCTTAGTCCCAGACTCTTGCAGGGAGCAGCCTTTGGACGCCGCAACCTGGTTTCGAAGTGCTGAAGTTTTCTGACGGCAGAGTCCATTGGAGATGGATGGCCTGTATGGGTTGGTGGGTGCAATTATACATGTCCATCTCGAAGGAACCCAAATACATTTGACAGTGTGACATAGATAAGCCACCAGAGCCTCGCCATCCTCCGGCCTAAGATTGGTCCAATTGAAAAGCACAAACTTGACTACTCGCCACAATAAGATCTGGACAGCTGATTGGCCACGTCTTTCTTTGCCTCAGTTCTGTGAGCAACCGTTCATTCACCTTCGTGTCCACTGTGCCTGTTGGCAACGGTGCTAAGCCCCGAGCAAACAACTTGTTCAGGGACTTTGCCAAGCTCCCATTCAAGTAGCTTTTGGACAAAGTCTCTCTTGCTTTGCTCCGTAGCCTCAGCCACTCAGACCCTCGGAGGCATGAGATGCACCATGCACCTCCGGAGTATGCCGCACCTTTGGGGATCACGACAACGCGTCTGGTGGACTTCTTGCCCAGGAGTGATAGGCCTCGGTGGCCCAGGGAGTTCATTGGCTCAGATCACTTGATTGGAGCTTTCAGCATCACTCGAAAACACTTTCTTCTCAGATTAAAGAAGTAAAAAATAGAAAGGTAAAAAGCTAGATGGTAGACCTTAATTCACCTCTTGATTGTTTGGCCTGCACAGTTTGGCCAAAGAACCACCTGCATCTCAAGACTCCCCGCATCTCCACCGCTGTGTCTTCCTGGACCTTGAGCTCACTGGCCGGCCGCGCGTTCAGACTTGAAGTCTGTTCCGCTCGAGCGGCATCCGCCCACAAGAGCCTCCATGCGGGGATCGACTGGGCCGTTCGAGGACGTGGATCCCGAAAGGACTGAGTGACGTGGACTGACATGTTTTCACCGTTGGACACTGATTTTACAACCAGTTGACGTGGTCCAATGGATTCCCCTAGTTGAGGCTTCCATCACCCACACGCATCGCATCGCTCTGGCCTCATGAATTGATATGGGTCCTTGCAACTGGAATCTGCAAAAGTCATCTGGCATCATACATTGAATTCACCAGTTCAGGACACTCAGATTCTGGTGCTTTCAAGTCTTCTTGTCTGTGCACTTTGAACTCTCAAGACATCTAGCATTCCAGAGATTTAGCATTCCCAGCTTCTGCCGCTCCTTGGGCTGCTGAGTAAGCAGTTGATCAAAGACCTTCTTGACAAACTGAGGCCTTGGCCACCGGTGGCCACGAAAGTCTTCGGATGCTCAAGGGAGTCCCAGATTCAAGGCATGTTCCAAGAACCCATGCACCAGGTGATATCAATTGTCCATGTCCCAAGAGTTTGGGCTCAAGTGAATGGCTCCCACAATGCATCAAACTGAGCCACAAAACATCACAAATGCATAATAAGTTAAGCAGAAGAAAGGCTATTTCGCCGGGCCACAAGCTATGCTTCTGCAAGTAGGCCTCTGCCGCAGCCTCCTGAGCTGTTTGCTGCTGAGGTGAAGATCGGCAATGACTTCATCTGATGACAACCTGTCCAACTTGAAGATGTGGAAGGTTCCGATTCAAGCACACTGCAAATCCTTCAAAAAACTGGTCCATTTACCACGGGCCAACAGCAATCATGAAGGAAAACCTGCATGCATCCTCTGGCAGGTGTGATCTTCAAAAGTTTAAAAGCACCCTGATGCCGTAGCACCCTGTGGTGTGGCTCCTCCTCCGACGTGGGGACCTTCTTATCTTCAGACCACTTCCGGGTACGGAAGGTGACCTCAGAAGTGGTGAAGAACACCAGGATGAAGGACATGTCTTGCGAGCGATTCAGTATATTGTGTGCTACAGTATGATATAATGTACATTATATAAATGTTAATGTAAACATAATATATTAATGGATTATTAATGTAAAACACACTTGAAGTGTTGTCTCAGGTGTCTTGCATAATGTGAATCAATGCCATGAGCGCCATCAGCCTGCATTTTAGTTGCAAGCTTGGAGAATCTGAGCCTCAAACACTCATCGAATGACCGTCTTTACTCCGAAGGTGCACCTGCGCTGGAGACATGGATGTGGCTGTGACACCTAACGTCGTAGCTCGTTGTGGCTGTGACCCCAACAACTCACACCCACACGCGCACGTGTGGCTCCTTGTACAATCCATCTTCTCCACGACACTCATCCAAAGCGGCCTGGGGAGTGAACTGACACACACACACACACACACCCACACACGCACGAGCGCACGCCATCAAATCTAGCTTCAAAGATGCTGTTGCACGTCCCCGTTTCTCATTTTGGACTAATCAGCTCCCACAAAACTGGGAGATGACCGAAGCACGGCTACTCAACAGCTTTCTCTATGTGCCGCCATTGCAAATAAAGGCCACCTCTCTTGGGTTGGAGGCCATCGCTCTTAGGCTGGAGGCCATCGCTGTTAGGTAGGAGGCCATCGCTCGTTGGTTTCCGCGCTTGCGTGGTCTCTGCGCCGAAGACTCGACTCGCCTTTGAAATGCCACCACTTCGCCTGAAGACTCGAAGCTCCAGGGGCACTGGCCTCATCTGTGGACGAATTGGGGAGACCAAAGATCTAGAGCTGGGAACACCAGGGGCCTTGAGATGGACTCATTGGATGTCCCTTCTTGAAGCTTTTGCAACTACAGCCGCTTTGTGTGTGTGTCTCTCTATATATATATAGAGAGAGAGAGAATCCTCCATGATAGTTTCACACATGGCCCTCTGCTGGGCTGAATTCACCCATCTAAAGCCAGAATTGACCATATCTAGACTAGACTTCCTGAGACACAAAGAAGAATTGAAAGGCCCCTCTCAATTCGCATCTTCAACTTTCCAGTCAATGTGCGCATCAGCTAGACTAGCATCCTTGGGAAGATGACATTTGGATGCAAGTTGAGGGCTCAGACGGCTTCTGCACATCAAAGAAGACCTGTTTGGATGTAAAAAAGAGTCAATTGAATTTTCTTTGTTGGACTTCCACTAGCTGCAACAGCCCATAACTGAGATAGAATCATCTGCAAATCTGCCAATCCATCCATAATAATGTAGTGATAACTAATTTGAACAAAAACGTATTTTGCTCTAAATAACCTAAATTAACATAAAATGACGAACAGTTACATATAGAAAAATCACATCTGGCCAAATCCATCTCACCTCGTCAGCCAAATGCCTTTGCTGTCGAACAGCACCACAACGGACCTCACAAAGTCGCAGTCCGACCGTCGACATGGACCCCCAAGACCCAAAAGATGTGGACTCGGATGGACAATGTTCAGTGAGGTGGTGTTCAAAACACATAGTTTTAGCACTGACCGTTGACACACGGACATGTACAAGTACCCAGACTCGTTCAACTCGGGTTCATTCCAACTCTCAGGAGCCAGGCGCACAGGTGGTCTGCCAATGGGACTCCCTGAATCTTCGCCTCCAGGCGCATGCCTCACAGGGACGAAGACGAACTGGGGTCTGTGACGGTCTGAGACGATGCAACCGACAGCGCCCAAGGCCCCGCTCCCGAGGTCCTCAGGTGCTGATGAGGTGAGGCCGCTTGAAAGCAGCACCTTCGACTTGCTATGACCACATCGCTACCTGCTTCGTGTCCCTGGTTCCTGAGAATAGTGAGGAATAGTAAGAAACAAGAGACTGGTATTGCCTCAGGTTTCACCCCTCGAAATATCTGAGATACCGTGAATTCCGGAGAAACAAAGAAGATTGAGTCACATTGAGACATTGAATGCATTTACGGAAGCTCCGACATGGAACAAGAGGAAAACTGGTGTCTCCCATGATTGTCAGCCTTTGAGCGATTCACTCTGCCGCCATGCTGCACCTTCCAAGAAAACCCAAAGCAGATTGAAAAAACAACATGATCACCGTCCTCAGAATCGCTGCGCGCTGTAGAGCTTGAGAAACGGCACCGGCAAAACACAGGGCAAGTTGAATCAATTTGATAGAATTGAACATCTTGACAATCTGCAGTGCTTTCTACGATTGAGGCAATCAAACCGCCTTGCAGGCTGGAGAACAACTCGCATAATAATTGTTTGCATTGATTGAGTTTGCATGAACAACTTTTCAATCAATGTGGGTTCGCCCCACCAGCAAGCGTTACAGACCTGAAGCAAAGGTTTCATCCGTTCCACATTGGATCTCTGTCACTTAGCCGGGTCTGGTCTTTTTGATCTAGGTTTGAAGAACTTGGTCAAATAAATCCAGCCAAAGTGCAAGTCCACAGCATTTGAGAAAGTCTTTAAGCCTGGGTTCCAGCAGCTCAAGAAGCAGGGCAAAAGCCTTCTTGCAAAGTGTACAGATGTATAATAAGTTCATGACAGTTTCTGCAAACCATCACCTTGACCTGGAAGCAACCCGTGTAAATTGAACGTGGTCGTGGATCTAAATTCTATCAAGCGCAAATCTTCAACATGCCGAAGAAAGGACACCCGTTTGATGCTGTTTGATGTTGGAATCGAAGTGTCCACACAGGTCTTGCATTTTCTATTCAAGCATCACTTGCTCCGTGATTTGACTTCCCCACAACAACTCGCCTTCACCAGATTTCGATCCATGACTCTCCTTGGCATGCAGGCTC
Organism: Durusdinium trenchii; assembly: GCA_963970005.1. Lineage (NCBI taxonomy): Eukaryota > Dinophyceae > Suessiales > Symbiodiniaceae > Durusdinium > Durusdinium trenchii. The sequence goes on along the minus strand of CAXAMN010022596.1, from coordinate 358,697 downwards.
TGATCCCAGCTCGGGCACGCATCTATCGTATAAGGTTGAATATTCCCCCATCGGAGCTTCAGCATCGACCGATGTTGGAGCTTCAGCTTCCAACTCGCCTTGCTGCCAGGCGACCAGCAAACCCATCAACTCTTCTGAGGACGACATGAGGTCCAGGGCTGACTGGTCCCTGGCAAATCAATCTGAAGGATGCCGAGTGAAACAGCGCTGAAAAGGACGTTCTTTGCATGCATGGGTCCAAAATGATCCAAGATTCCAAGTTCAGTGGAGGCTAAAGCAGAGGTAGAAGTCACTTTGAAGAATAGACTAAGTAATAAACTTGACTTTACTCCTCGGGAGTCCATCCATCACTCAGAAGTTTCTTTAAACTGCCTTGGATAAATACACATAATAGTACATATTTGCACACATTTTCTGTCAGACAGCACATGCATCAGCATTCCCCTCTCCATCATGCAAGGGACAACATGCCTGTCACAACATGCCCGTTGCAATGCTGCCTAGTGAATACAGTAAATGAAAAAAAAACAACATGTTGTCCTAGAATCCTAGAAGCTGTGGTTGCAAGAGTTGGGCTGGTTTCAGCTGCACAGGTGGAGGCGTGAACATCAAAAGAAGATTAAGAAAAGCTCTTTTGCGAGCTCTGTGGAAGAGTTGAAAGTAAGTGGACTGAAAATTTGAGAACAACAGTTGAGCATGGTCAATGATCCTTCAAGTCCTTCATGGATTCTCAAAGTAGTACCACCCCCCAGTACGCAGAACTTGCTGCCAAGAGGTGAACACTTATTGTCAGTGCCAAGAGGTGGACCCTTTTGCAATGCCACGGGAGGAAAGAAAGGAAAGAAAGGAATCCCAACCCTGCCACCCCCTGCGCCAACCCTGCTCTTCAGCACAGATGCTTGACAGCTCGTGCCTTAAATCCCTCGGTTCATGGCCGGTGCCTTAGCCTAGCCCCCTCTGTCAGGTTCCAGGTCTACATCCCTGCGTTGTGTGGGAAGCCCAACTAGTAGAACGCTGGACACCAGGGAAACTTTTCACAAACACTCTTATAATTCATTATAATTCTATAACTACCATATGCCTGGTCTTACGCAAGGCCCTCCATACTCGGCAAAGTCAAGTTGATTCTTCAAAGTTACTTCTACTTGTACTTTAACCCCCACTGAATTTTGACCCTTGGATCATTTTGAACCCGAGAAAGCCCGGCATTATTTCAAACGATACAGTTGATACCGCAGCACTAGTGGTCTACAGCTGGTCTTTGTGACCTTCGTTTCCTCCCGCGAGAAATTCAGACCTCACGCCCTCCGACAAAAAGGCCCAAAAAGACCCCGCCTGGGGCCAAGCACGTGGGCGTCAGCAGCCTGGGACAGTGGATCCAAACATTGACATCCCATTGAGCAATGGCTTCGAAGACAATGATTACTACTTAGAAACAACAACACAACTCAACATATGGGCGTAATAACCCCGCGCTCAGCGGTTTAGTATTGGCATGCACCTTAACACTACTAATGCATTCCTACCCCAGAAAACAATAAGAGCAAAAAAAAACGATAACAATGATTATACCTGCACATTCAGAACAAAAAGCTACTAGGGGCTCCTGGCCTTACTACTAGGAACAAGAAGCTGCTAGGGTCTCCTGGCCTTACTACTAGGAACAAGAAGCTACTAGGGACTCCTGGCCTTACTACTAAGATTAATAACAAAAAGCTACTAGGGACTCCTTGCCTTACTACAAAGCAACATCGCTACCAGGAACAAGAAGCTCTTAGGGGCTCCTGGCCTTGCTACTAGGAACTGAATGGGCTGTTTGGTCCATATGCTGCAGCTGTTTACATGAACCACGGAAATGGCAACCTGCAAAGGTGTCCGGAACGATAACACAACGATAACGAAATGTAGCAAAAAGCAGCCCTGGTGGGCAAGTACCCATTTGACTGTTAAGTGTGCGATGTGGTAGTCTTGTTTAGCTGTCTATATCTGATCTTTGCTGCTGCCATGTCTTTACCACCAAAGACGGTGTACGCCTTGGTACAGGCAGTGCTACGGGATCCTGAAGTAGGACCATGTAGACCACCAAAGGACATCTTTTGATTTGTGATCTTCCACCAAAGATGCTTTCACCTGAGAAAACGATAAGAGTAGAAAAAACGATAACATGGTTTCGAGGTATTGCAAAAGACACGGGGTTTTACAACACCCCATATAGAATACAGCCAGTTTTACTCCCTAACTCTCGCACCATGGATGGCGGAAGACGTGCTTACCTCTAGATGCCATGCTCTCGCTCTCTCTCTCTCTCTCTCACACACCCACGTGAGCAAAGCAGGAGCTTCAGCAAAGGACAGCAAAGCAATAAGATTATAGAGAGTCTAGTCTGTTCAGCTAGATGCTTGGCTTTATGGGGAATTGTCTCGTGAACCGCTTCCTGACGTCAGCTTCAAGCAGGGTAAAGATGCTAAAGACTGCTGAAGTGAGTGCCACCATCCTCAACACACTGTACGATGTAAAAACATGTTCTGTCGAAAATGCAGCCAAAGCTACGGCATGAAGCAGCAACTGAACAGTGTCCTGGCGGCTAGTCATCAGTCATCACTCAAATTTCAGCAAAGCCTCTGACATTTGCTCCAAAATCTTTAGATCTATGACTCAATGACACATTCTTTGACAGCCTTCAGGTTTCTTACCTGACGTATTGTTTTCTTCCTCGCATCGAGCACTCTCGCCTTCAAGCCCGGTTTCTTCAGGGAGCCTTCAATGGGACACACCAGGCCATCCTCGCGATGTCTTCGGGGAAAGACGTCTCCCCCTCCGGTCCGTGTTGGGATGAAGTTGAACTCCAGCATCTACCCAACAAATTAAACTACTTCAAGCGGGGAAGTTGTAACCCATCTTGCTTCGGCCAACAGCCTGTCCTTCAGCTGCGTTTCCAATGCATACCTCAGTGAAAAGAAGGTATCAAAGGCTCTCTACTGACCTTACAGTAAAATAAAATCAACTCTGGAAGAGGCTGAATCTGACTGCATTACCTGGTTACCTTGAATCTGAAAACTTTTGAAACTTGAAATCGTTTGATTAAGCTTGGTGAGGTTGACATGCCACCCTATCCCTTCAGAGTACTTCCCTACCAAGTTTCCAAGCACGGTTTTAGGAGCTTCCAAGCTTTCCTGGCAGCCATTCCCAGTGTCCCAGTGAATGACAATGTTTCCTCCCTCCTCAAGTCAGGCAGCAGCAGGGCGGTGTACCCATTCTCCGATTGTGCATTCACATCCGCAGTATGCTGCAGGAGAACCCTGACCACCTCTACATACCTCACAAAGAACGCCAAGAAACAGGACAGCCCATTGAATCATTGATGGTTGAGGCTCACAAAGAGTGATACACAAAGCATCAAATAGCATTGAAACTCCAATGAAATGTGTCACCTAAATGTGGGCACTCAGGCCACAGATTTACTCATTAGCTGCAAGCCGGTCTACGCTTGTGCAGCTGCAGACATGAGCGGCGTCTTGCCATTCCTGGGTGCAAAGTGATCGTGTCTTTAATCGATTTGATGGGCTCAAGATGGCTCGTTTGAAACCGATGTTCCTCCCCTAAGAATGATCCAAATCAATCGAACCTTCCAATTCTTCTAAGCCCGCGACCCATAGCGGCAGTTAACATCCGCCAGCTTCTCCAATAGACGTCCCACGGTCCCCGCATGGCCTCGGTTCGCACGTCCGGTCCGCTGGTCCCGGGGCTCGGATCGGCCGCAGCGACGTCCGTCGTCACGCCTTTGTCGGCCGCCATGACCAAGGCAGTGAGGCCGATGTCCTCGGGCACCGGTGCGCGGGGTCAACCCCTCCCAAAGGGCAACGGAGAGAAAACCCCCAACATCGCCTACGAAGGACCTCCCCAAAAGGGGGATTTCTCCAAGTTGTGGACATCCCATGGACTTGGGACCGAGACAGAAATTGATGGTCTCCGCGGTCTCCGGTGGACTGGCTAAGTGGTGCCAGTCGAAGAGTTCAAAAGGACATGGTCAAAAACGCGGGGGTCGCCAGACAGAAACACCTCGATTCAAAGAAACCGTTCAAACCATACCGGTCGTTGAGATGGAGGTTCTTCATATGGAACCCACTGGACCAATATGGACCAACCATTGCATCACTAGGGTCATCGGAGGGACTTGGATATGATCTGCAAATGACCCTAGCGTTCTATTCCTCCATTCATTGTGGACCGATGGCTTGAAGATTCCAACATCTCAAGTGTTGCATGCTTCTTTCATGTCTGCTCCGGAATTCTAACAGCCAGAAACCGAAACCCGCCTCGAAACAACTCTGTGCATTGCGCATAAACACTCTGCCCAACATATCTCAACATGGCATCTGCCGCAAAGACTGCATAGAGAGACTTCACCCCCACACGATGTCACTTTATTTGGACCTCGCTCTCTCCCACCTGCCCAAGAGATGCTGCTTACCTGCCAACCACGCATCTCCAGCTCTCGTCTCTGGCCAACCAAGACTCTGAGGCCAAGCTCACCTCTGCCGCCCGTTCCAACAGGAGCTCCACCAAAGCCGTCGAGCCTCCGGTCGCACAGTGGCGCGGGGTGCCCACATCAAGAAAGCTGGCTGCGACTTCGGCGACGGGTCCGGCTGGTTTGAGACTGATGGACGGATGGGATGGTTTTAGACTGATGATGTGTTCCGAGACCAAGCCACAGGACCAATCTCGGATGGGATCCTTGATGGACATCTCATGTGTGCAGAGATAAATGCGCGGAGTCTCAATCGCTCTCCAGGTGCTCAATGGATTCAATTCTTTTCTCCAAGTGGATCGCTGATCTGCCCAGACTATCAGCGGCATTGCCCCAAAAGACATCAAAAGACTGCTAGCCGACGATGGGGAGAAACACCTGCAAGATTCATTCCGTATGGTGACGCTTAACAAATATCTATACAAATATATACATATATAATATACATACATACATACATACATACATGGGAGTTGATCTAAATTCCTTTATCCGGGATCCGTCATTTTCGCCAAAAAAAAATTACTTTCGCCAAACTTTCGCCTTCCTTCGTTTTATTTTTCGCCGAAGTACGTTGTATTTATGTGTGCCATGTATGTTGTGTTTTGTTCACGTCAATGGCTTTTTCTTTACTGGCAAACACAACATAGAAACTTCACTGTTTGTCAGCATGTGTCTTCTACTTAACTGTTGACACCCTGTACGTCTCTTTTGTTTCTCCTGGGTGTCAGCAAAAATCAAAATTGCAAGAATCACTGTAGTAGCCGGTCACTCAAACTTACTCATAATGGGCTGGGGGTCAGATGTGGCAGGGTGAACTTTCGCCAATCTTGAGCTGAACTTTCGCCAAACTTTCGCCTTTTGCGGGGTAGAGTTTTGTGGCAAAGCCACCCCCCAAAGCAGGAGCAGGAATAGCAGTAGTAGTAGTAGTAGCAGCAGCAGCAGCAGGTTATCTAACTTCCACAGCTCATCTAGCTTCTGAGTCACTGCCACCAGCTGTTCAGAAAGCAAATGAACATTCATACAAAAGTACATATTTAATCTTTCGCCAGATCTTTCGCAAAAAAATACTTTCGCCAACTCGAGAAAAAACTTTCGCCAAATGAGATTTTGATATGTTCCGGGTCATCGTCATACACACTGCTGACTAGGACCTTTAGATCGACAACCACATACATACATACATACATGGCTCAAGGCCGTGAGCTCTCAAGGTCGTCCCCAAAAACCGACCAAGTGCGCTTCCCGCGGCGCCGCGCTACACACATATCACGTGTGGATTTCCTCGGCAACCCTACTCCTTTGAGTCCCTCGGCGGCCCTGGACTTTTCCCGTGATAGAGACTGTCACAGAGGAGGTGAACTGATTCCACCTGGCCTTTAAGACCGGTGCCTCAACTTGCGGGATTTCTTGAACCATACTGGCCTACAACCTTGCGGTTACCACAGGCCTGATCGTGCTCGAAGCCTCAACACCCCACCTGATCCAGGAGTATGACGCCGCAATGGGGACGTGCGTACATGACCTGCTCGAAACCAGACTGCTACAACTGGATCTGGGCTGACAAGGTCAGAGCTGGAACCAAATGCAGAAGATGCGGCACCTGGTGGCCAGACATGACACCACGAAATGGGAAAGGCAAAGGCTATGGACGACCAGCCAACAAGCACACACCTCAGTCGACGTGGTTGGACACCCCGCCAGGCCTCACGAAAATCAGGCCATTGAAAAGGACAAAGGTGCAACAAGAAGCGACAGAACTCCTCAATAGCAGTTGGGCCAGCTTGCCGGAGGACACCCAGAACAAGCTCCAAGCTCTCGGCATAGGTCCCACAAAACCAGAGGAACCAGAGCTCACTGATCTTTTGAAGACGCATATGGATGCTTTGCCGCCACAGGTCCAACAAATCGTGACCAAGCTCACGGCACCCGAACCATGCTCTGAGCGTGACATTGCCACCAAGCTCAAAAGCCAGGTCACAGACCTCAAGGCCATGTCCATACGAAAAAACCAGCTGCAGGAGAAGATTGATGGAGTCAAGGCCCAATATGCCTCCCTCTTAACTGACATGCAAGAGCCCCAGGGCAAATTGGCTGACGGGCAGAAAGCACTCCACAAGCTTTCCCAGGACTATATGACCGCCATCAACAAAACACCAGCACCAGCAGAATTGCCTGACGGCAATGGCGAGCCCGAGCAGATCCCAATGGCCGTAGAGTCCTTTGTACACAGTTTGGGAATCTCCCTCACCGAGGAGCAGAAAAATCAGCTCCACGGGCTCCTCAAGCGGCCCAATCAGGACCCGGATGACCCGACCAAGAGGAGGAAAACTGACGCTGCAGCCATACCGCCACCTGGACATGGTGGGTAACAGGGACAGGGAGTTTCCACTTATGGGATGGACTTTTCCGCTGCCGGAAGATGACACATGGTCATGCGAAGGGACGGAAGAGCACAGCTTGGGACATCTTGTGGAACAAGAAAATTTTGTTGACGAGGCCATGGAACCACCACCTCACCATCAGTGGATCCACCTCACCAAAGATGACACAGAAACATACCGGAACACTTGTGAAGGGGAGATTTCACAACGAGATACCGGGTTTTCGGACGACCTGAGCTCACGAGACACCATATGGGATTGCCGTGCTGCCTCAGGCTCAACAGCTTTTACCATTTCAAGTGCTTCACGTGTTGGGGAAAACACATGCAGCATTTCTTTGGAGCTATCTCCACATAGCTCAAATCAAGGGGCCATAGTTGCAGGGGTGGAGCAACTCGACTCTTTCTCATCGCCCAACGAGAGTCCAATTTTGACATCATCCTCTTTACCTGCACCGCCGGCACCACATGGGCCTTGGCTGACGCTCACAGGAGGTGCCTCAAGCACTTCAAGCACTCCAGCCACCTCCGCTGACACAGGAGCAAGGGCATCCTTGATGAGCGGTCATTACTATGCCTCGACCACGGACCTCCTCCTCCAGAATTTGAGCATGGTGGTCGGAAATCCCAGTGCCAGGTGCTACGCTAATGCACCCTGGCGTGCCTTCTGCTGGATGTGTGCCTATCTGGCGGAATTCAACCGCGACCCATGGGGAGTGATCAAGGATGCAGTCCAAACCTCCTTGGAGCTCACCGAACCAGTTGACATCCAGCAACTGCCAGGCCTACACCAGCTGTGGGAGAAGCACAACCTGAACATCGAAGGAGACGCAGCCCATTTTGTGCATTCCTTGTGGGTCCACTCCCAAACCCGCGTTCTCCAATACCGCCACACTGAGATCAAAGAGGGTGGCTACATCACAGAGCACATCCAAGTCCCGTTAATTGTGGACTACCCTGATGAATTTCTCGATGAAATCACCTGGCAAGAACTCATGAACTGCTGGGCCAACCAAGGTTATGGCCAGTACCTCGGGGACGACAAAATGGTCCACATCAGTCACATCAACCGCGCTGTCACCATCGACGGCACGGTGACAAAACACAAACGAGCCCTCAACCCCCATGGACCATACACCGTCCCCCGCTCCCTTGACGGTTTCTCCAGAGCCAGTGCAGAGTACATTCCAATGGCGTACATCTGCCACAGAGGACCCACCCATGAGACAGGGCACTACTACGCCATCCTCGTGTACAAGGACCTCATGTGGATTGCAGATGATGGAGCCAATCCAAAGGTGCTTCCCTTTTTGACACCACAAATTGCCGGCCAGATCGTGCAAGTTTGGGGCATCCAGACCACAGCACTGGTTCAACCAAGACAGATCGCCCGGGCATTGCCACCGCCCGAAACCCCAGACTACGATCCACCACTTCACGGCACACCACCCAAGAAGGCACGGCACACACAAGAGCACATGCGCCTCCATGTAGCCAACATCACTGCCTTTGGGAAAAGCACTCTCGACTGGTACTGGTCCCGAGACAATGAAATTTATATCATGGTGGAGACCCATCTTGATCGGCAGAAACATCAATCGATGTGCCAGTACTTCGAGGTCAGAGGCAGACATGCTTTCGGGTATCCAGCACACAGCAACACCACCAATGAAGGCACACATGGGGGCATCATGGTCATCCACGACACGGCCCATGGACTAACCCAACTTGAAGCCTTTGAGGTTGAAGGATGCGGATACCAAGCCTTCCTTTGGGAAGCCAAAGCCAGATCCATCCTGGTCGTTGCCGTCTACCTCAAAACCAATGAGTCGATTCAAGGCACGACGAATGCCCAAATCCTGGCCCGCATCCTGGCGCTCCTGGATGCCTCCACCCGGCAGTTCATCTTGGTTGGCGACTGGAACAACCACCCGGAACAATTCCAAGGAACAGTCCTTGATTCCAAATTCCACTGGCAAATCCTCGCCCCAGATGCCACCCTGCTCAATGGCAATACAGTTGACTATGCCATTGTTCAACAAACCTTGGCAGCTTGCACCTCCATGACCACAGAATGGGCTGTCCCTTGGCGACCACACTGCCTCCTCACCTACGCCCTTGAACTGGGAGATGATTTCCGGCTTTACAACCAAATCCGGAGTTTCCCTCCACTACCCAATGTGCCCGACATCGGCTTCCGCGCCTGGAGCACCTATGTGTCTCAGGTCGAACAGCTTCAGTTGTACGAAAGCAGCCCAAACTCAGGAGCCCAAACTCTTGCAGATTGGACATCCATCACCGAACAATACCTACTGCAACAGCACCCCTGGGCTCCACAGGGACGTGGTTCTAACCTGACCACTCAGCACCTACCCCTGGTACCGGCCAAAGCCGGCGGCCTATGGAAAAAAAGGCAAGGCAGCCTTCTGGGAGCAGATCCAGGCCAGACTTAATTTGATCCAAAACCAGCCCGCCAAAGCCTCAGGCGCCATCCACGGGCTCAACAAAGCTCTCCAGCGAGTCCAGCACCACTGGTTAGGAGATCAGACCTGGGGCCAGTTTCTCGACACCCATCACCATTGGGTACAGTTTCGGGACGACCGCACCTTTGAACTCCTGCAACAGACGGTGCAACACCAACTTGAAGCAGCACAACAACAAAGCAGAGATGAGACCAGCCTGCAATATGCCCAATGGATCAAACAAGGTGAAGCCAAAGGACTCAAAGGGCTCTTCCGATCCCTGAAAGCCAGTGAAATGTCGTGGCAGAGACCCTACAGATCCATCCCGATGGCAGATCGCATGCGACACCGCATGAACGACTGGCACCAGCTCTGGAAGCCCACGAGCGACAACCAGCCCATGACCCGCCTCGGGAAGACCCTAAAGCACCTCCCGGACAAAGCCTGTGGACCTGACGCCATCACTACCCAGTTGCTCAGGACTGCTCCGAAACAGGCCATCCAACCACTCCTGGGAATCCTTCAAACCATGGAGGCCAAGGCAGAGCTCCCAACCCAACTCACCATGAGCTTGGTCGTGATGCTGGCAAAAAACGAGAAAGTGGAAAGGCCCATCACTCTGACCAGTGTCCTCTACAGGGTGTGGTGTCGGCTACGGAAGCCAATCCTGGATGAGTGGCAGCGCAACCTACCTCCAACCATGGACTATGACAGAGCCAGACCAGGAGCAACTGCCCTTCACGTGGCCCTCGAACGTCTCCTCTGTCAAGAGACCACCAAATCCCTTGAGAAGCCCGGAGTCACAGTGCTACTGGACATGAGCACGTTCTACGACACCCTGGACCTTCAAAAACTGCAACAAACGGCACAAGAGCTCAACTATCCGCCCTTGGCCTTGGAGTTTGCCATGCAGGTCTACACGGGACACAAAGCTATCTTGGCCGAAGGTGAACTTAGCCCATGGTTCCATGTCACCACTGGAGTTGCAGCCGGATGCCCACAGGCACCCTTGCTTGCCAAGACATACCTCCAACCCATACTGCACACCTTCCAGCAAGCCTTCCCAGACCTGCACCTCAACGGATGGGTCGATGACATTGGATTTGACGGCAGCCATACCGATGCCCAACACCTGGCGCAAAGAGTTCTCCAGGCATGGCAACACCTACGGGACCAACTGACCCAAGCAGGGTTAGTGGTCAACAGCCACAAGACAGCTTTCATCGTCACGGACAAACGGATCCACAGTGAGCTCAGCAAACTTCTTGGACCACAAGACCCACCAATCCAATCCGTGATGCGAGACTTAGGGATTGACCATGCAGCCAGCCGACGAAGGCGTATCACAACCCTTCAACAGCGCTTCCGGAAACACAAGCAAAGGAAAATCCGCCTCAGAAGCCTGAAGCTGCCCAACTTACGAACACGGCTGCGGCTACACAGGGGAGGGGTCCAACCTGTAGCCTTCTGGGGCTTTGAAGGCCAAGGCTTAGCACCAAGGTATCGTTTGGCACTGCGCCAAAGTCTTGCTACCCACCTCGGGCTGCATCAAGGAGGGCTGCAAGACATCATCTACGACCAAGTCAGCCACAAATTCGGCGATCCAGGTGACCAGGTGATTATCCACCACATCCGGGCACTGCACACCCTCCTCCACAACTGGCCTGCAGATCACATCCAACATGTGGAGCAAGCATGGCTCACCATTCGGAACCACCTCCGGACCAAACCCCACCAATGGTACCATGTCAAGGGCCCAATGGCAGCCACTCTTGCTTATCTCCATGAATGGGGATGGACCACCGAGACACTCTACCAATGGCATCGCCAAGAGACAGCTTTCATGACGGAAGCCCATATCAATCTGCAAGACGATTGGCACACCATTGAACAAACGCTTCATCGGGAAGCCCAGCAACAACGAACCAGCCGCCTTGCAAATCGGAAGAACTGCCAAAGCCTGGTGAGCGGCCTCGACTGGGAGACAGCCAAAAAGGCCGCAAAAGTTCTCTCCAAGCAACAGCTTCAGCACATGAGGACCTGGAATCAAGCGGCCATCCACTATCGTGAAGGAGATAAAATCAAACCTTGCCCACTTTGCAAGGTCCCAGCCACCCCAAAACACATTGTGTGGCTATGCTCCTGGCACCACAATCAAGGTCATGAACCCTTGGCCATTGAGTGGACTGAACGCCTTCAGGATCCTCTTGAGGAACCCTTGTGGGGTCACGGATGGATTCCCAAGGAGCCACAAGATCATCTCCAGTTTCCTCAACCCCTGCAAGGCCATGGCTGTTGGAGCACCCTCGAGCCCCTTACCCTCCAGCCCTGGCAAGGCATGGCAGTGACCCTCGACGCCACCCCGTCCTCTTACGACCTGAGGTCCCAGGCATGGGTGTTTGGACTCTGCATCCACACCTTCTCCCTTGGAACTCTCCTGAGGAAAGGCACCATCACGGGCATGGCACCAGGTCCCCAGACCAAAGCCCGCGCCTTGTTCCAAGGGCTGATCACCCTCGCCCAGTTCGTCCTCACTCCAACCAATGTGGTTGTTCAGCTCGGGGTGGTGTGGGAGGCGTGGACCAATCCACGGAAGCGCAAAGGGTTCGAGGACCTGGCCGATGGTTTGGATGCGCACTTTTTCCAGAGGATCACGCCCTTGTACGTCCACAAAAACCACACGTCACCTGACACCCCTGCCAATGAACCCCACCTTCGCAGGCGGCAACGAGACGCAGCCCTGGCCGCCTATGAACGAGCATCCACCCTCTACGACAGACAGGCGGAGGACTGGCAGCACACATTGGACCAGGATCACCTCCAGATATACAAACAAGCAGCCGCCCGACTCGCAAGGATCCCCAACACTACATCCACGACAAACCAGTCAGGCGGGCTGGCCATGCCACTAAACAATACAAGAAACGCCTCATCAACCAATGCAAGGCTCCATGGCAGGCCCACAAGCACCAATGGGTACCACACCGGAGTGGCTACCAGTGCCAAACATGCCACACCAGAGTCCATCAGGGTCTCACAGTTGATGTCATTGAGACACATCTCAGCCAGGACTGTGAGCTCCTAACCCACGAGGCACCCGAACCTGACCTGCGCCCGGATAAACCAATCGGGCAAAAGGTCACCAGAACCACTGCCATCAAGAAGCTCCTCGAGGTGCAACAGCAGCACCCCCAGGCTCCGGATGAACACACTTTCCAAGAGACCACGGGATACCTTAAGTGCACGAAGTGCAACTTATCCATCCACAAAAGGACAAACGAGGACAGCTTCCAGACCTTCATCCACAGCACATGCATTGATGCCAAATACGAGCGAACCCATGGAGGACACGGTTCCCACTCCCTGTGGCAAAAGGGCAAGGCCATCCGCTGTGTCAACTGCGGTACTCACAGCCACTTGGACGGCGAGGAAAGAGTGGTCATGACCAAGGCACTGACCAAAGCATGCCAAGGCAACACACAGCGATCACCGACACTCATCCAGCTGTTCAACACCCAGACACAGGGTACACCAGGCACCCCGGGCACGGGCAGCCAAAAGGCACCTTCAACGGGCCATGAAACCCAGCCACCACGTGCCAAGGCACCTTCAACAGCAGCCCTGCAGCCTGCACTGTCACCTCCAGCTCCCAAGAAGCTGCGTTTCTCCATGGACACACCTCTTCTAGCGGCAGCTCAACAGGCCATGACACCCAGCCCGGAGCAAGCCGAAGAAGAAGCAGACGGAGAAGGTGACCCGGTTGTCCATGTTGACTTCTTCTGAGCAGACTGAGGGAGGGATGCCTGACAGACCGGCCAACACGGCCACCAACAACCGAAGAGCAGCAACTTTAGGAAAAAAAATACATACATACATACATATACTAGGTACAGATGACACAGGACTTTATGGTCAGTTTTGGGACGCACTGTATGCACATGAGATACATACCTTGAGAAGGTGACAAATGCCGGGAACACATGAGATGCATTTTTCTTGTGTTTTTTTTGAATGGTATATGGGTGGTATGAATCAAAAAAGAACAGATGACATGGGACTCCCTTCATTCTCATCCTCACAAAACGCCGCCGCCTTTCGTTTTCATCCTCACATTCTCCCGATCCCATGCTCTAAAGCGTCTCTAGTGCTGCCAGCTGAGACTTCCAAGAAATCACATCTGACGGTGCGTGCAGTATGTGCTCTTTGATCAGATGCTTCAACACCTTGACCAAGCACTGGAACGGGGTCTTAGCTCCAGACTTCCAGGAACAAGTAGACCATGTTGAACTAGATGAATAGCGACACGACCAGAATTGGCTGCTTGTATGACGGAAGACGCCACAGCCAACTACTGGAGGTATCCTGTACAATTCAATCTGGCGCTCATCAGACAAATTCTTCAATTTGATGTACTCCTCCGAATTATGATACTGTTTGGTGCGATGCACTGCTTTTGCCGCTTCTAGGGGTTTGACTGCATCAGGACCGCCATGGGTCATTGAAGCAACCATTGAATCCAAATCCAAATCTTCTTCAGAGAGCTCGCCGTCGGCATCCTCTACGCCCGAACTGGCCTCCTAGTATGTTACAGAATCTGAATGCAGAAACGTATATATATATATATATACAGTATATATTAACCCAACAAGCTCACATGAGATGGGACCTGGAGGCCATGAGGGGCTGGTATATGACAGGGAGTCCATAGCAATCCCTGATAATCTAGTATGTTTTATAATCAGAACGCAGAACCCCCCAGAAAGGTCCCAACGCCAATGGCACAGCATTATATAGCTCCACGGCACATGAGATGGGACATGGAGGATAGTTGGGGTTGGTATAGGGAGTCCATAGCAATAGATGCAATAGTATGTTATATATTATATAATTATATAATCAGAATACAGAAAACCCCAAAAACACGCAGTTCCCAGAGAAACCAATTCAGTTAGAAAGCTGATCTGAGATTCAGGCCTCATCAAAGGCCGCCATGCTCAACGTGCAAGCACACACCGTGCATAAATACACATATCACATATCTGGAGTTCGAATCCTTTTCTGGAATCAAATCTGCAGGTCTTATCTCATGCAACCACTACCTGTTTGTCAATCCCGGCATTATAGGTTGCGGATATATGAGATGGGACTCTGACCTACTCATAACCACATGAGCGATTTGGTTCTTGTCATGGACTCTGTAGGGCTTGGGCCACCTTGCAATCTGAGATTCTAAGGATTTGAGCAGATGAGATGCGTTTTGTTTTTTTACATTTCTGTCCTCTCTTTTTGGAGACCGTGGACAGATGAGATAGGAAAGGTGATAATTTGGAGGTCGTTGCACAATTCACGATCTCATGTGTACCTAGTATACATACATACATACATACATACATACATACATACCATGCAGCACCAGCAACACGAAGCACAGCAGGCAGCCAATGATGAGCTGCATCTCCAGTACAAGACATGGCTCACCCAAGGCCATGCTAAAGGCCTCAAAGGGCTCTTCCGCAGCCTCAAAAGCAGTGAAGTGCCTTGGAAACGGCCGTACAGAGACATTGAACCCGACAAGCGCATGAACCAACGCCTGGCTGACTGGAGCAACCTATGGCACATTCGGGAAGACAACAACCCAGCACCCAGGACCAGCCTCCGCGAACAGGCACAGAGACAGGCCTTGGCCCTCCCACCCATCACTATGGGTTACTTCAGCCGCACCATCAAAGGTCTGCCAGACAAAGCCTGAGACAAGAGGTCCACCGAGCCAACAAACGCCATGGGGTGACAGTCCTCATGGACCTCTCCACCTTCTACGACACCATCCCGCTACAGCAACTGCAAGAACAAGCCATAGCCATCAACTACCCACCACTCATGCTTGAGATGGCCATGCAGTTGTACACAGGCCCAAAAGCAATAGTTGCAGAGCAGGAAATGACACCATTCTTCCACGTTGACCAAGGAGTTCCTGCAGGATGCCCACAAGCACCACTCCTTGCAAAAGCTGTTCTCACCCCAGCCCTTGCACCCTGGCATGAACAGCATCCAAGCATCCACCTCTCCAGCTGGGTAGATGACATCGGCTATGACACAGCTGGCACCAAACCACACAGCGTAGCCCAGCAAGCAATTGAGGCCTACCGGGACCTTCAACAACGGCTCACACAACTTGGCATGAAGGTGAGTGCCAAAAAAACTGCCTTCATTGGCACTGACAAACAGGTCAACAAGGCCCTCAAGGACATCCTCACCGAAGACGAGCCCCCAGTGGTCCCAGTGATGCGAGACCTTGGCATCGACCATCAGGCCGGGAGAGCACGCCGCATTCCAGTCATGAAACAACGGATGCAGAAAGCCCAACAAAGGAAGATCAAGCTGAGGAATCTAAAAATCCCAGCATTACGAGTCCGGCTCAGACTCCACCGGGGCGGCATCCAACCAGTGGCCATCTGGGGCGTCGAGAGCCAAGGACTCGCACCCAGGTATAGACAGGCGCTCCGACACGCCTTGGCTAAGCAGCTAGGCCACCACACAGGGGGCATCCTTGATGTCACCTATGACATCCACAAAAACAAATACATGGACCCCGCTGACCAGACACCACATCCGAGCCATGCACCAGCTCATCCAAGCATGGCCAGAAGAACAAATGCCACAGCTACATCAGGCCTGGACGGCCACACTGGAGAGCCTACAGGCCAAGCAGCACCCGTGGTATACAGTCAAAGGGCCCATGGCAGCAACGATAGCATATCTCCTTGAGTGGGGATGGGACGTTCATGACATGCTCCACTGGACTCGCCCTGCCACAGACCTCATGCTGGCCGCTGCGGTAAACATCACAGACCAATGGTGGCAGATTGAACATCATTTGACCCAGGAGGCACACCAGCAGCGCAACCATCGATTTGCAAGCCGACCACATCACCAACACCTGCTCACAGGCTTGGATTGGCACACGTACCGAATCCTCAAACCCAAGCTGCCTGAACAACAATCGAGACACTTGCAAACCTGGGCGCAGGGAGCCATCCACTACCGTGATGCAAAAGGCCCCCGTGTCCACTCTGCCATGTCCCAGCCACAGCCAAGCATGTGCTCTGGTTGTGCAAATGGCACAAGACGCAGCCCCACAAGCCGCTCCCAGCAGAATGGCTTGAACGCATCACCAACCCGGAGGAAGAAGCCCTGTGGTCCAAAGGATGGATACCTCTAGAACCACAAGAACATTTGCACCAGCCGCATCCATACCACGGCCATGGAGTGTGGAAGGAGTTGCAGCCCATAGGCCCGGATCAATATGCTGGCTTTGCCTTCACCCTGGATGCAACACCCAGCCATTACGACACACGAAGTCAGATCTGGGTCTTCGGCCTCTGCCTACACACTCAAACGATGGGGCAGCTCAAACGCCTGGGAGCCATCACTGGAGCAGCAAGTGGCCACCAAAGCAAAGGCAGAGCACTTTTTGCTGGACTGGTTGCACTGGCCAAGCACACCACAACTCCGGCCAAGGTGATTGTCCAACTGGGAACAGTCTGGGAGGCATGGCAAAAGCCACCCCACAAGCATCCCTACCCAGACCTCCTGGCTGAGGTCACCCCACAGGACCGAAACCGCATTACCGTCCTGTACATCAGCAAAAACACCAGAACCCCCGACGCACCAGGAAATGAGCCACAACTCCGCAGGAGGCAACGAGATGCCGCTTTGACTGCATGGGAGAGAGCTGATGCACTCCATGACAGGCGCCAAACTAGCTGGCAGAACACCCTTCATGCAGCACAACGCCTTGAGCTTATCTTCCAAGATAAGCAACACTACCTCCATGCCAAAGCAGACCGGCAACCAGGCAAGCACACCAAACAGAGGAAAAAGGACCTCATTCAACAGTGCACCAAACCCTGGCAAGCTGGCTTCCACAGGTGGGCCCCTCAGCGCAGTGGTTATGCCTGCACCACCTGCGGAACACGCATGCACCAAGGTCTCACCGCCCAGCAGCTCGAAGAGCGCCTCGGAGAAACATGCAATCAACAGATTGCAGAGCAAGCATGCCCAGAGCCAGGAAAGGAAGCAGCCCGGCCTGCAAAGAAGCTCACCCGTGCCCAGGTCATCCGGAACCTGCTCCAAGACCAACTCAACCGGCCACCCGCTCATGACCAACACCACTATGAGGAGACAACAGGCTACCTCAAGTGCACCAAGTGTGGAACCAATGTCCACAAACGGACGAATGAACAGGCCTTCAATGATTACATCCACAGCCCATGCCTGGACTGCCCCTTTGAAGAGGAGCACAAGGGCCACCCCAGTCACCGCTTGTGGCAAAAAGGGCAAAAGATCAGCTGCACAAGCTGTGGTTTGCAACTCCATTTGGACAGCAACCGCCGCATCATCACCTCGGCTAATTTCCTCAAAGAGTGTCGAGGGGCTGGACTGCAGGGATCGCCACCGATCCATTCCTTCTTCAAGACCACGCCACCCACACAGGCGGCAGCTGCGACCACTGGCCCAACACACCAGCAGGCCACACCACCGCTCAGCAGTCGCCCAAGGCCCAAACGCCTGCACTTCACCACCCCTTTGACGCAGAGAGAAGATGGGTCCGATCACGCACAGGCCAAGAACCCCAGCCTTGATGTCGTGTCACACCCGTCTGGCACTGCACTTCCACACTGCCATTTTGGCACTCAGGACGCGGAAGCCATGCACTCGGGCTCAGAAACTGCAGAAGAAGAAAGTCCAGAGGACGATGTGCCAATGAACGTCGATTTCTTCTAGCAGTCAGTGCGGACTACAAGATGCCCAACCACTACTGAGCTGACACCCCAGTGAGGCATAAAGCCTAGAACGCCCGGCCAAATGGCCCGACCAGCACCTTTAGGAAAAAAAATACATACATACATACATACATACATACATGGCTCAAGGCTCAAGCCGTTTGAGGACTCAAGCCGGTCCCATACAAAACCGGGTACAGGAATCAGTGCCATAGACTTCCTCCTGTTCGACCTCGGCGCTGGACTCCTTTGCTCGCCATCCCGACTTCCCCGAGCACCTCACTGAAGAGCTCTTTGGGACCTGGCAGTTCTCGCCCTGCACAAGGCCTATAGCACCGTTCGGAACAAGCACAGCATCAGGGACTTTAAGCACTACCACTTTGCCCGTGATCCCTACAAGATACCGAACCTTCCAGGCCAGTTCGCAGAGCACGAAGGCATCCTCAAACCATGGCGACCACAAACTGGTGCAGATCCTACACCGTGTGCAATGCAAAGCACTGCACAAACTGGATCTGGGATGACAAGAAGAACCCTGGCACTAGGTGCAGACGCTGTGGCACCTGGTGGTCACAAGGCTCAGCACCCACCGGAAAAGGCAAAGGCCAAGGCCATGGGCAAGGAAAGAAAAGCTACAACAACATTGCCTGGCCCAAAAGCTCCACCCATGTTGCTCACCTGGAGCCACCGCCGGGCTTGCACAAACTCAAGCCTTTGAAGAAGACCAAGAATCAGCAAACAGCGGCTGAATTGTTGGCCACTACATGGGATGTCATACCCAATGAAATCCAGACCAAGCTTGCAGCATTGGGATTGGCACCTCCCACACCAGCAGAGCCAGGACTCACGGAGATCTTGCAGACTCACTTGACCGCCCTACCACAACCGGTACAAGACATAGTCAACAAGCTCAACCAGCCCATGCCGGCCACGGAGAAGGACCTGGCACAGCAGCTCAAAACACAAGTCACTGAGCTCAAGACCATCTCCATGAAGAAGGCCCAGCTTCAGGTCAAACTGGACCAGACAAAAAGCCAATATGCTGCAATGCTCCAAGACATGCAGGACCACCAGACGCGGCTCAATGAAGGGCAGCAAAAGTTGAAAACCCTGTCCGAGCAATACATGCAGGCTGTCAACAAAACACCATTGCCAGAAGGACTCTCCACAGCTGACGAGGCTGAGCTCCCAATCCCGATGGCAGTGGAGACTTTTGTCAACAGCTTAGGAGTCACACTGACAGAAGATCAGCGCTCACAGCTCCAAGGCCTGCTGAAACGACCAGGCAAGGAAGCTGAAGATCCCAATAAGCGCAGGAAAACTGACATCATTGCACCAGCAGAGTCACCAGGACACTGTGGGTAACACGACACCAACCATGCCGGGATTTCAAGGGCTAGCGGTGCCGATACCCCTTGATGACTTTGAAACGGCATCAACTCACCAATCACCGGTTTGCCGTGCTGCATCCGGCTCAATCCAGTCAGGGAATTCCTTCCAAGGTGCAGGGGACACGTCACCTTTTGCAAGGAAGACACACATTTTGACAGCAGAGGGTCAGACAACTTTTGGTGCAGGGGATACCACCAATATGTTGCACACACAGGCATCCCACAAGCAGATGCACAATTTTGATCCTACCATAGCACCGGCCTCACCTGCGGATGGACTCTCCAGCGGGGCACCTGGAGAACACATCATCGCCATAAAAGGAGGGGCAAACAACCGGCAGTACAAGCACGCCAAGGCAGGGAGACAACCACGGATGCAGCACACCTACGCATCCACCACGGAGTGCATTCTCCAAAACCTGTCAATGGCCATTGGAAATCCAAGCTCACGCTGCTATGCCAATGCGCCATGGCGAGCATTTACTTGGATATGTGGTCTCCTTCAGGAGACTCACACTGAGCCATGGGGAACCCTACATGCCGCAGTTCAAGAATCACTCGAACTGGCAGAAGCAGTGGACATACAACAGCTGCCAGGACTGCACCGCCTGTGGACCAAACATGACCTCAATGTCCAGGGCGACGCAAACCATTTCGTCAACACCCTCTGGAACTTGTCCCAGAGCAGAGCTTTCCACTACCGCTACGCCGAGATCAAAGCTGGCGGCTACCTCGCAGATCATGTCCAAGTACCACTGTTGGTCGATTTCCCACACGAGTGGCCTGAAAACACCATGGGCCAACGAAGGGCTCGGCCAATACCTGCTGGATGATAAAGCCATCCTGGTCACCCACATCACACGCAACATCACTGTTGACGGGGTGGCTACAAAGCACAAGAAGGTCCTGAATCCATACGGTACCTTCACGGTACCCAGATCCATGGATGGCTTTGCCAGAGCATCCACTGAGTTTGTCCCGGCAGCGCTGATCTGCCACAGAGGCACAAACCATGAAGCCGGGCACTACTTTGCCATCCTCATCTACCGCGACCTACTTTGGTTAGCAGACGATGGCAAGGTTCCAACCCACCTACCACACTTGACACCACAGCTTGCCAGTCAAGTGGTCCAAATCTGGGCGGTGCACATTGACACTTTCAGCACCACACAACAGATCATCCAGCGACTACCACCACCTGAAGAGCCGGACTTCGACCCACCACTTCACCCCAGTCCAGAGAAAAAGCCCCGGCTCGAGCAAACACACAACAGAATCCATTATGCCAACATCACAAACTTTGGCAGACAGGTCACTGACTGGTACTGGACACGCACCAGCGAGCCATACATCTTCGTTGAGACGCACCTGGATCCACAGCAACACGAACAGACCTGTCAATACTACACTGTCCGAGGTCGCACGGCATTTGGGACACCGGCTTGGCCAAACAGTGACACGACCGGCACACATGGCGGCATCCTGGTTCTGAGGGACCAATCTAGCTGCCTCACACCGGTGGACTCTTTCACCATCCAAGGGTGTGGCTACCAAGCCTTTCTCTGGCAGGCCACAGATTTGACAGTTCTCATCGCTGGCATATATCTCCGCACCAACGAGGGCATCCAGAGTGAGGTTAATGCCACCATCATAGCCAAGCTACTCTCCCTTCTGCAGGCTACGACGCATCCTTTCATTCTCATTGGAGACTGGCAGAACAAACCCAGCACAATATCAAGCACGGTGCTACCTTCCAAGTTCCACTTTGACATCCTGGCACCAGATGTCAGCATGCTCTCAGGAAATGTCATTGATTACAGCCTGGTCCACACATCCCTCTCCAGCACCACTGCCCTCACCACAGAATGGGCGGTGCCGTGGCGTCCACATGCACTACTAACGTTGCACCTGGACATTGATGCGGCCACAAAAGAATTCCGACAGATCCAGTACTACCCACCTTTGCCACCAGTGCCTGACATCGACTTCAGACCATGGACCACCTTCCAATCGGAGGCCTTTGAAATCTGCCTCTATGACATCCCTGTCAACGACAAAGCGCAAGCCTGGGCAGACTGGATCTCAGCCACGGAACAATATCTCCTACAAGAGCACCCATGGGCAGCCAGAGGCAGGGGGGCCAACCTTCATGTGAGCATCAAGCCCTTAGCCACGCCCAAGTCCGGAGGCACCTGGAAAAAAGGCAAGACCGCCTTCTGGGAGCAATTGCAGGCCAGATTCCGTCTCGCTCAACAGCAGCCACCCACACAGGCTGGCGGGCCCACCAAAGGCTTCATGAAAGCCATCCAAGACATCCAGACCAAATGGTTGGGACCGCCCACGTGGAGCCAATTCCTCGACACTTGCCACCATTGGCACACCTACAAAGACCCACATGCAGCTGAATTAATTCAGCATACCATGAAGCATCAGCAACACGAAGCACAACAGGCAGCCAATGATGAGTTGCATCTCCAGTACAAGACCTGGCTCACCCAAGGGCATGCCAAGGGCCTCAAGGGGCTCTTCCGCAGCCTAAAAAGTAGTGAAGTGCCCTGGAAAAGGCCGTACAGAAATATCGAACCAGACAAGCGCATGAACCAACGCCTTGCAGACTGGGGAGCACTTTGGCACATCCGAGATGACAACAACCCAGCACCCAGGACCAGCTTACGAGAACAGGCACAGCGTCAGGCATTGGCACTTCCACCCATTACCATGGGGTACTTCAGCAGAACTATCCAGGCCCTTCCTCACAAAGCTAGTGGACCAGATGCGGTTTCCGCCCAACTCCTACGATCAGCACCGCCACTAGCATTGCATCCCTTGCTCAAGCTCATCCAGGACGTGGAGCGGAGTGCACAGATGCCCACCCAAATGCAGATGCACATGGTCGTCATGCTGGCCAAGAACCAGACCATCGAACGCCCAATCACATTGACATCCACCTTGTACCGTTTATGGTGCCGTCTCCGCAAGCCCATCCTGGATGCCTGGCAAGCTGCCCTCCCTGACTTCATGAACCACGACCGAGCCAGACCTGGCGCTCAGGTGCTGCAGGTCGCTCTGGAGCGACTCCTGAGACAAGAGGTTCACAGAACAAACAAGCGCCACGGGGTGACAGTCCTCATGGACTTGTCAACCTTCTACGACACCATCCGGCTACAACAACTGCAAGACCAGGCCACTGCCATCAACTACCCGCCCCTCATGCTCGAGATGGCTATGCAGCTGTACACTGGCCCGAAAGCCATAGTGGCAGAGCAAGAAATGACACCTTTCTTCCACGTGGATCAAGGAGTTCCAGCAGGATGCCCACAAGCGCCACTCCTGGCCAAAGCTGTTCTCACACCAGCCCTTCAACCTTGGCATGAACAGCATCCCCACATCCACCTATCCAGCTGGGTGGATGATATCGGCTATGACACCGCAGGCACAACACCACACACTGTGGCCAAGCAGGCCGTAGAAGCCTACAGGGACCTCCACAACCGCCTCACCCAACTTGGCATGAAAGTGAATGCAAAAAAGACGGCCTTCATAGGCACTGACAAGCAGGTCAACAAGGCCCTCAAGGATCTCCTCACAGAAGAAGAGCCACCCGTGGTACCAGTGATGAGAGACTTGGGCATCGACCATCAGGCCGGACGCGCCAGACGCATCCCCGTCATGAAACAAAGGCTGCAAAAAGCCCACCAGCGCAAGCTCAAGCTGAGGAACTTGAAAATACCAGCACTTCGGGTGAGACTCAGGCTACACCGGGGAGGCATCCAACCCGTCGCAGTCTGGGGAGTCGAAAGCCAAGGTCTAGCACCCCGGTACAGACAAGCGCTCAGGCATGCACTAGCCAAACAGCTGGGCCACCACACTGGCGGCATCCTCGACGTCACATATGACATCCACAAGACCAGATACATGGACCCAGCAGACCAGATCATCATCCACCACATCCGAGCAATGCACCAGCTCATCCAAGCTTGGCCGGCAGAGCAGCTAACCCAACTGCAGCAAGCATGGACAACTACGCTCGACAACCTCCAGGCCAAACAGCATCCGTGGTACACGGTCAAAGGTCCAATGGCCGCCACGATCGCTTACCTCCTTGAGTGGGGATGGAATGTTCAGGACCTGTTTCACTGGTCCAGGCCTGCAAACGACCTCATGCTTGCAGCTGAAGTGAACATCACAGACCAATGGTGGCAGATTGAACATCGCCTGACCACTGAGGCCCACCAGCAGCGCACCCACAGATTTGCCAGCAGGCCGCATCACCAACACCTGCTCACAGGTTTGGACTGGCACACGTACCGCACCCTCAAGCCCAAGCTGCCAGAACAGCAGTCTAGACACCTGCAAACCTGGGTGCAAGGAGCTCTCCACTACCGCGATGCACAGGGACCAAAACCCTGTCCCATCTGCCACGTCCCGGCCACAGCGAAGCATATGCTCTGGTTGTGCAAGTGGCACAGAACTCAGTCACACCAGCCGCTACCAGCAGAATGGCTCGACCGCATCACAAATCCTGAAGAAGAAGCCCTGTGGTCAAAAGGCTGGATACCACTCGAACCACAAGAGCATCTACATCAACAACACCCGTACCATGGCCACGGAGTGTGGAAGGAGTTGCTACCCATTAGCCCGGACCCATATGCAGGCTTTGCATTCACCCTGGATGCAACACCAAGCAACTACGACACCAGAAGCCAGCTCTGGGTCTTCGGCCTGTGCCTCCACACGCAAACGATGGGCCAATTGAAACGCCTTGGGGCCATCACAGGAGCTGCCAGTGGCCACCAAAGTAAGGGCCGCGCACTTTTCGCTGGGCTGGTGGCCCTTGCAAAACACACCACAACCCCAGCAAAGGTGATCGTGCAACTGAGCACCGTCTGGGAAGCTTGGCAAAAGCCACCACACAAGCATCCCTACCCAGACCTCCTGGCTGAGGTCACAGAACAGGACAGAAAGCGCATCACCGTCCTGTACATCCACAAAAACACCAGAACACCAGACGCTCCCGGAAATGAACCTCAGCTCCGCCGAAGGCAACGAGATGCTGCATTAGCTGCCTGGGAGAGGGCAGATGCGCTCCATGACCGGCGACAAACCAGATGGCAACAAACCCTGGACCAAGACCATAAAGCCATCTACCTCCAGGCTGCACAACGGCTTGAAAAGATCTTCCAGGATAAACAACACTACCTGCACACCAAAGCTGATCGGCAACCAGGCAAGCAAACAAAACAGAGGAAGAAAGACCTCATCCAGCAGTGCACGAAGCCCTGGCAGGACAATCACCACAGGTGGGCCCCACAGAGGAGCGGTTTCGCCTGCACCACCTGCGGAACAAGCATGCACCAAGGGCTCACAGCACAGCAGCTTGAAGATCGACTGGGAGAAGCATGCACCCAGCAGCTTGCCGAGCAGGCATGCCCAGCGCCAGGACAAGATGCCACCAAGCCCGCTAAAAAGCTCACACGAGCGCAGGTCATCAGGAACCTCATCCAAGAGCAACTCACCAGACCACCGGCACCAGAACAGCACCACTTTGAAGAAACCACGGGCTACCTCAAGTGTACCAAGTGTGGCACCAATGTCCACAAACGGGTCAATGAACAGGCCTTCAAGGACTACATCCAAGGGCCATGCCTGGATTGCCCCTTTGAGGGAGACCACACAGGACACCCAAGCCACAAACTGTGGCAAAAAGGGCAAAAGATCAGCTGCACCAGCTGTGGTTTGCAGCTCCACCTTGACAGCAATCGCCGCATCATCAACTCGACAAACTTCCTCAGGGAATGTCGAGGAGCAGGAACACAGGGATCACCACCGATCCATACCTTCTTCAAGGCCACGCCGGCCACGCAGACAGAGGCAGGACACACGAACCTCCACCACCCTCCGGACACGCCACAACCCGCCAGTGGCCCCAGACCAAAACGGCTGCATTTCCATACACCTCTTACGCAGAGGGAAGATGGGTCAGAACCGGCACAGAGCCAGGCACATCGCCAGGCAAGCCCCAACACCTCACACAATGCAGCCAGTGGCCAGCATGCTAAAGCTCCGCCATCGGCAACGGCAGCACAACCTTCGGCCACGGCAGAGGCACCAACAAGCCCAGAAACAGCCGAAGAAGAGAGCCTAGACGAAGCTGCGGAAATGCATGTCGACTTCTTTTAGAAGTACCTGTGGCACTTTTTGAGAACCGACCTCCACTGAGAAGCGACCGCGGCAGCCAGTGAGGCAACATGCCAGCCACGCACCGGCCAAACGGCCAGAGCAGCACCTCTAGGAAAAAAAAATACATACATACATACATACATACATACATACATACATACATACATACATACATACATACATACATACATACATACATACATACATACATACATACATACATACATACATACATACATACATACATACATACATACATACATACATACAAACATACATACATACATACATACATACATACATACATACATACATACATACATACACATTATCAACATGATGTAATAATACTGATATATATATATATATTTGTGTATATTGATGTTTTACTTATTTCTTTGGGTATATCATTGTATAGTATATCTTATATCCCATTACCAAATGATTAGTAAAGGCCTTTCTCTAAAATAGTGATAATGAAATTGTCTACCGATTGTTACAGGCAATAGGACAAACCCAATATGTCCTAATTATAGCAAAATTGCCGTGGTCCATGGGACTATATGCTTGGCACATCTTGGCACTCATCAAAGCAAGACTGTGACCTCGGTTCGAGGATCTCTGTCCGCACCTGAGGTACTTGCCAGCATCAAGGCAGAAAGGCCGTAGGAGGTGACCCCATTCACCGGCGCACCTTGCAAGACTGGACACGTGCGACACCATGCGGCACCCGCGTTTCAACGGGTGCGGCACCACAGTGGCAATTCGGGTCTCGTTTCAAGGACTGCTGGAGCTCGTGGAGCGCAGTTGGCTCTCGTTTGAAGGCTCTTGTTGCTACCGAGTGCGCCAGGTACCTGGCCTCAAAACATCCTCCACAAGCCCGTCGCTGCCTTCATCCAGGAGAAGCTGCACTGCTCGGAGATACTGTTGGGCACGCTCATGCTGATTATTGACCTGCAAGAGGGTGGCTGTAGCCAAGAAATGTTGGCCCGTTTTAAAGCGTTCACATCCTTGCGAAACTGCGAAACAACTTCAGTTATATACGTATCCGTATGTCGTATTATTCAAAGATGTTCAAAGTCTCAGACATTCCCGGACCTTGATGCCACCACCAACGGCAAACATCACCTCAGAAAGAAAGCCACAGGTTCAACCCAGAACCATGTAGCTCAGCCAGAGTCTGTCTATTACCAACGCAAACGTTTCCATGCCCACAAGTACTATTGTCCCTTTCCACCACAGTTTCAGTCCGCAGATTTCGAAGATTCCTTTCGTGGAGGACGGTCCAAGATTGGTCCAGGACTCGCGCGAAGCCAAGGCGCGCAGGTGTGGCCTGCGCAGTTCCGCAGGTTCAGGTCAGCTTGGCGCTGCAGCAAGAGTTCCATCACCTCTCAGGTGCAGGAGTGGAACTCTAATGGATGTTGACCATCTTGATCTTCAGGGATGGTCTCTGTCGGTTTGTCGGAATCTCTTCCCTGATTCAACTCTGTCACCATTCAGAGTCTTCTTGAACAAATTGATTGCAAGGCTTAAAGCTTAGTGGACTTCATGGACACGTCAAACAGGTGGATCGCCTGCGTAAAAAGCTGCGTGTGACTCTTCGGAGACATTCCCACTTCAGTGGCAAAGGATGGACGTGTGTGTGTGTGGCCCTCTCCGTTGGATGTGGCTGATCCACTTTGATGTTGGATTATGGCAAGTTGCGACTGTCCGACCCTTAGGGCGAATGTGTTTTCGGACTCTGAAGAACCAACATGGATTGCGGCAACATGGACTCAAAGGCGTCAAACAGCTTAGGCACCAGTCCCGGACCAGTCATGACTCCGTTGGCCGATCTCCACGACTTCGTCTCGAAGCAAAACGCTCCTCCGGTCTGTCCGGGGGCGCCTCAACGTGACCCGCTTGAGCTGCGAACATGAGTGGGCTGCGACCGGTGCTGTCCGTGGCGTTGATCTCCGCCGACTCCCGCAAGAGCTGCTGCACGGTGCTGAGGTCGCCACCTGCCCGTGGAGGGCAGGGCGTGGAGGGCAGGGCAGCTGGACGGTGGGCATGGTGGAGGTGGTGGATGACGGCCAGATTCAACACATTCTCAATGCACTCTCGCTTCCTGAGAACGGTACCACCACCTAGCCACATCCATCATACATATATGTCCCCGAACTTCAAGTTGTGGCCTTCACAGGCGCTGATGAGCTCAGTGCGAGTCATGGGCCCAATCACCTGAGCCAGGACGGCTGAGCCAAACCGACGTCGGTCGCTGGTGAAGCAGCTGAGGTCGTGGCCAAATCCAACCTGACCGATTTTCCAAATTCACTGTGCAGCATTGGTGGGTCGAAAAGCATCAGAAAAGACTGGCCCTTGTCTGAACAGAGTTCTTGCATGATCAGGGCCACAGACCCAAAGATACTCATCGCCCAGCAGTTCTCTTGATCGGCTTCCGCAAAAGTCTGATTTCCCGAGATCTCACCTGCGGCCTTTGGAGAGCTGTTCAAAGGCTGCTTGGATCTCCTCCGTTCACGTGCCGCCATATCCACATCATGCCGTTGGGCAGCGGATTGAACACAGTTGAACATGGAAGACATGGGGGGGGCCTCTGACTATTCCCACATGCATCATCTTGATGTGCGACCAGCTCGTGTGGATCGGAACATCCACGCCCAAGCCGTTGTTGCCGCAAGCAGTCTCTATGACTCTACCATCTCTACCATCTTCCCCCATGCAGCACCCGCCTGGAACTGCGCTGTGGCTTCACGCCGCTCCTCTTCATCCAGCACCTCTTCTTGAAGGACACAGTGACACAGGTCTTCAATTACTGTGTAGTAGTGCTTTGCCCGCCTTGTCTGGATGGTGCCTCAGGTGGCATAGTTATCCCGAAAGAACTTCAGCAACCCAGCCAACAGCGGACACATAGCAAAACCTGTTCAATTGTTCTTTCCTGCGGCCCTTGTTTGCGTGGCACTGCCAAGCTGCCAAGTTTGTTTGTTGAGAGTCTCCGATATGTTCAATCACCTGCTTGGCGTGCCGAGCTGCTTGAGGGCTTTTGCTCTGTATGCTTGCTTAATCTCCTCCTCGCTGGAATTTCGATGAATACCGAGAACTGCCTCAGCGCATGTGCACTCGTGTCTGCTGCAGGACACCTCCTGGACTGCAAATCATATCCGTGTTGCACATGGAATGGAACGCTCAGGTGTTTCGGCAAGACACGTAGGCATCTTGCTGCAACATGCAAGAATGGAGCGGCCGCGGCGGGTGAGTTCAGCGCTTTAGAACTGTCTGGGATAAAAATATGGTTTGTTGTGGTTGGTTGGACCAGTATGTGACTGTTCTTCTCAACCAAAAACCTATCGCAAAGATGTTGTACCTGGGGCTCCTAGACTGCCAAAAGTTTCTTTGTGATCATACGATGTTTGAAGTTTGATCCTTGGTTTTCTCAAAAATCCTCTCGATGCAGGGCGCCGCGAGCAGTGCCCCAAGAAGCTGGAGTCGGTTGATGGAGCTGGTCGTTTTGGGAGGTTCTGCTGGGCGTTCAAGAGCCATGCTAACAGTCAGGTCATGTCAGGTCTGTTTCTGCCCAGAACTATAATGGGTTTGCATCCTGTAGGGTTTTGACACATCATTTATGTTTTTTTTCAGGGTGGGGTAGTCTGCATAGCTATTGCCTGCTATTGCAACATATTGCAACAACCCTGTGCTATGGGCTGTCGTGAGGTCCGGTGAGTTGGGGTCTGAACAAAAAGCTTTCGGCTTCTCACACCACTGCGCAAGTAGATTCAGTGCTACATTGTAAAGGATGAAGCCGGTGTTGACTATATATATTTATATATCCCTGCTTGCGTTTCACAAGGGCCTCATGCTCGTTGCTCCTGGACCTCCCTTCGACGCTGTTTTGGTGTTTCACGACTCAAGACATTGACTGCCCAAACTGATTGAAAAGAACGGTGTTTGATCTGAAACAGCCACTTCCGTATGAACTAAACCTTTCATGAGGAAAACCCATATCGGCTTCCTTTGACATGGCGTGAAGCCGCACGCTGTTAGTTGGCACGAGGGCTTAAAGGAAGCATGCAAATCACACACACACAACCCACAGTATCACACCCCACAGCCACGCAGGAAGCTAAAACACCTCGAGGCCATCTGTTGTGACCTGATGCCACGAGATCAAGCTGGTTGTGTAATCAAGTGCAACAACGCGGAGGCACTTTTTCCTTCCTCATGACCAGGTCAAGCAATCCATAATGGCTGCATCTCTGTTGCTTTCTTTGTTGCAAAGAACTGAAAAGATCTGAAAAGCTGTTCTCTGCATGGTATTGCTGGTTCTTGCGCAACTCTGGGGTTTTCTCTGTTGATTGCTTTGTGGAGAACTCAAACGAAACCTCTGAGCAGCTGCTCTTGGTCACATTATGTCCCATTTGCAACCACACCTTGCCACCAGGCCGACCCTTTCAGCTCAGCGATGTCGGCGACCAGTCCGGCGATCACCGGTGACCGGCGCCCGTGATGAGAGGTGTGTCGTGCCTCACGCGTCGTGCCAACGTGTTGACCTCTCGATCGAACTCGTGCAGCGATGACGTCGCCCTCGCCCCCATGTCACCGTTCAGCCGGCCAACCGAAGGGTGTGGTTGTTCGGTGCAAAACGCTGAAAAACACCCTATTGGCCAAGTCACCCAAAGGTTTTTGGCGTCTGCGAACAGCCCCACCATGAGTAGAACTTCCAAGCCAATCTGGGTGATGCAATGAGCGACATAGGATCAGGCTGACAACTCCAATTTGCACTTCTGCTTCGGAAGCAAGTGATCACTGCTTCTGACCTATCAGAATGATGCTTCCATGATCTTCGATGAGTATTTTGATAGTGGAGTCATTCCTTAGACAAGCAAAGGAATCTCCTCCCCGCTGCCACCGTAAGCGCTCTGCAGCAAGCAGGATTTCCACTCAGCCGTACCAGCTGGCAGGGGGCACATCCTCATCCAAGCTGGCGAAAACTGGAATATCAGCTTAGTGTCCACGGTCAACCGTGAACAGAGGCCGCACGTGAAGCTCGTCATCAGGTGGCAACTGCAAGAAACTGGCAATGCAAACGGAGTCGGCGAAAAAACAAACACTGCAGCAGGAAAAGCGGACATGGCTCTGCAGGATTCCGTTGCAACGACAACATCTGCTTACACTTTCAATCATGCCAGGGCTCAGCCAAAAAGATTGGTGTCGCAAATACCAGAACCTATATCTCGGAAACTATGAGCAACTAGCACGTCCTTTTAGGCTTTTGTCAACAAAGGTAAGTCAAGTTGCTTCACCTTTGGAGCGAAGACTCTAAGCCCTGCAGCAATCGCACACCTAGAACGCGGACAGAAATAGGCAGCTCTTGGCCATGTTCACACCGTCAATCAATCTATCAAAAAGAACGGCCGGCTTGAAATGTTCGTTTCACAAGCAGCCACTTTTGTAAGTCGGCCATCTCGGAAAATCGATGAAGCAACAGAGGCAAATGGCTGAAAATCGATGACCAACTGCAGGAACGGACCAGGAGGTTGTTTCCACAAGGATGTTGTGCATACAAAAGTGAGCCTTGAGCAGGTGAACGCTGCAGTTTCAGTCATCACACCCTTGCGAAAAGGCACAAACCCACTGGTCCTTAACCATGCACCGTACGCTCTTGGGACTGAACGATACTGACCGACATTGATAAACATAGAAAACGGTCAAATTCCAAATGTCCACTTCTGACCCTAATCTGGCCCTCAACTGTTTGCTTCTGGAGTTTTTGGGTTCCAGGAGATGTTCAGCCATCAGTGTTTTGAGACGGCATGGCTTACCTTGAGCATTCCTTGTTATGTGGTGATGGTTTCGCCTTTGCCCAAATCATCGGTGTCGTGCTTGTTTGTCAAAGATTGCTTTCACGTGCTTCGACTTGTGCTCCGGGTCCGCTTCTCCACTGGCAACATGTCGAATCTTGTAGAATGCTGAGCGATGCATTGTTTCAAACTTGATCGAATTCTTCAGCAAAGGCTTTGATTACACAAACAATACTCGGCCAGTGCCAAAAGCCTAATCTTCAGTGGCGCAAGATTAAATTTTGAGTCTCTGGGATACTGTTCATAGGTTTAACAAATGGTCCTGGTGATGTTCCGGGTTCTATGGGTCGGCAGAAACAGCCAAGCACACTCAAAGAGCTTGAAAGCCAACACAAGTGTTGGAAACTGGCAGAGGGTTTTCTTACACATGGAGGATGACGGCGACCGTATAACGGAAGACTTTGAGAAGCCACATACTGTTTTGAAGGATGGCTCCCTTGCAGTTCGACAAATGAAGCATAAGCTTTCGAGATCCTATGATACTGGCCGAATTTGAAGAAAATCAAAACGCCGTCCCATTCCAACCGTCCATCACTGCAGATGCTGGGCCCTGCCCGTCCGACTTCCAGCCGTGAGGGCAAGATATTGCTGGCTCACATGCTTGGTGTGGCATCCGTCAGCCGGCCAAAATGCGGACGAGACCTGCAGCGGGATGGTTGTTGTCTGGCTCTCCCCAAAAGACATCTCTTCAACACTGAACCTGGTTGGCTTAATAAATATGGGTTTTCCTGTTGGCCGGATTCACTGTCCCTTTTGGCGGACGGCAATACTCTACTTGCCGAGTCTTGCGGCAGGAGTCTGTGTGGAATCTCAGCAAACTCACTTGATGTTGAGTGTTCCATCTCGCTATCAGACATGAATACAGCCTGTTCTTTTTCATTGCAAAATAATCATGTACTCACTTCAATGTTCAACATAGTTGCAACTTGTGCTTTTCATGTCCCATCTGCACCAATAACCAACTAGAACAAAGGCTTGCGAACCAAAGGCACCAATACTTGCCGGTCTATGTAATTGCAGGAGCCTTCATTGAGTCTGTTTTTTTTTGACAAATCCCTTCTTGACGAGTCCTGTCATAGTTCAATGTCTCAGACGCGATGCCTTTCATGTGTTCGTCTGCGAGCTTACTTGAAGGTCCTTACACACCATTTTTCCAACGCAGTTGCTAATCCTCGGTTTGCAGCACTCGGTAGCAACCCTGAACGGCCAAGCAAAAGCTGTCCAAACGGTTAGCGCTGCAGGGATGAGGATGGGCCTTGCCAACGTTGCACACCTCGAAAAGAGGAACATCCACAGTCTCTTGCACACTCGTCGTTTTGAAACTGACTGTGGCAGAAAGATCGAATGATGATGAGAGGCAGGCAAAGGATGTTGAACATGTTGAAGGGCACCACCTTCACACATTGCAGTGCATGTTTCTCTTGCATGCCCTGCCGCCTCGTATGAACTAGAATTGCAAGTAGTATGGCTCCACTTTTGGGGTGGTTGAAGACACAGTGTTAACACAAGGAACGAGGACAATGCTCGTTGCGATCCAGGGCCCAAGCCGATCCTGTCATCAGTATGTGCTTCCTGTCACAAGCAAGACTTAGTCCTTGAGTCTTGGAAACTGAAACGGTCGGAAATGATCAGAAGCCGCTTCCAAAAACACAAACACCAGCCAAATGAACCTTCCGAGAATGCAAAATCACACCCTGTTTTCGGTTCACCCCCGACCTAAAATCTGCCAGTGTTGCCACAAAGGAACAAACAATTTCCCCATATTTCCCCTGCAGCCATTAACCGCCAAATTAAAGTGATCCTTTCACAAACAGCAGCCTTTGCAACTTGCTCCTTTCTGAGCCAGCTTTGGATTAAGAGAGGCCAGGGGCTCCAAAGCCAGCGCAAAATCCAGAAATTGGAGGCATTGTTGCTTACGAATGGATGTTGCGCATACAAGAATTGACTTTGCGCAAATGAAACCGGCCGTTTCCCAAGATGGCTCTGTTGGAAAAGCTCACGTAACCACTTCGA
The DNA here is from genome assembly GCA_963970005.1 of Durusdinium trenchii. Taxonomy (NCBI): domain Eukaryota; class Dinophyceae; order Suessiales; family Symbiodiniaceae; genus Durusdinium; species Durusdinium trenchii. The sequence goes on along the minus strand of CAXAMN010022596.1, from coordinate 325,102 downwards.
AACATGAAACACACAGCGTGAAGATCCTGCGATACCAACCGAAATTGGTGAAGCTCGAGAACAACTACAAACAATATGGCCCCGGATGGTTTGTTTCTGGATGCTCCAGGTTCTAGGCTCTGCAACAACAGCCAAGCACAATCTAAAGGCTCATGGGTTATGATCGACGTATAATAGTAGACTTTGAGAAGTCGCAAAAGGTTTGAAGGATGGTTCCCTTGCAGATCGAAAGATGCAGCATACAATTTCGAGAGCCTGTAATATTAGCCGTCAACCGTCCTGCTGACGCAGCAGGACCTGCACTGTTCGAAGTTTGTTGTTCCAGGTTGTAGGTATGCAAGGCTGAAGAACCTATTTCACATTATGTTCAGCAAGAAACATGCATAAACTTGTCACTCCCAAGTCTTCCTAAGCAAGGAACGTTGTAAAGCTACTGGCAACTAGAATAGTAGAAACTCAAATGACCAATCTCTTGTGCTACCTTATATAAGTTCTTGAAAGCCATTTTATATATTTTATCTTCCACCTAAAACTTTTTGTGGGTCGACCACTTCTGACCCGACTGTTTGGGCCCTGACTGATTGTTTCACATTCGATGCTGACAGTTTGGCAACCTGTGCGCCAAACTCAGAGAGCGCAAGAGCCCAAACGCAAAACACCGTCACATTCAGTATTCAATCTCAGGACAGGCAGGACAGCCCAACAATCCGTGTCTGGCAGGTCGTCCATGATTTCCAACCCAGGTAAACAGCAATCCTGGCCGTCCTTCTGTCTTATACAGGAACAGCATGAAATACACCTGCCTTGGCCGTTGGTTCCTTTCGAAGAAAGCAGCTCTCAAAGAATGGGCCATTTGACCACCTTTCCTGGCGGCTCAAAAACCTCGTTGAGGGCACATACGGCTCACCTGGTACCACGGTAACTCTCGTCGAGGATGTCCAAACTCATTCAAAGCTCATTGAAATGCAAAACAGACTAGCTCAAGCAAGGAAAGCCTGCAGGCAGGCAATCTGCAGTCCGGCTTAGCGGCAATTTCGAGAGGACTAGGATCACTTTTGAACAGCCAAAAACAGTTGCGGTTCCTGTGTCAAATGAAACGTTCAAAAACACCGCCACTCAGGATCAAAAACCACAACCTCTTCAGCGCAACTGACACCATTCTCGCACTTTAACATTGTGCACGGTGTGCATTTACCACTCTGGTGGATGAACCGTAGACAAGCAAAGGAATCTCTTGCCTGGCAGCCTTCAAAATCTCGTTTTAGATCAAATTATAACCCTTATTCATGCTTGTGCAAGACCCCTTAGGTGGCGTGAAAGGGAAGGTGCTCGCAGCCGCTGTCCAACATAATTGCCCGCGCGAGCTTGCGCAAAGAATGTAATTACAATGTTTGACAATTTGAGGTGTTGTCTAATTTTGCTTGCGCAGACATGGTCCGGACATGGTGATGTTATGGCGACGCTTGCACCAAGCAACTTCTTGCCCGGAAAGGCTTGCGCGTGTGTGGTTCTGAGCCATTGTCCTAGAAGAAAAGGTTCCACTTCATGTAAGACCACTTTTGAACGCGGCTCAAATGTACAGCATTCTTTTTGTGTGCACATTTGGTGCCTACGCATGCCCATGCCACCTCAAGCCTACGGAATGCCTCGGAGTGTCCATGGGAATGCCTACCAAACAGCCTACGGCAGCCGAAACTGTCACTGATTCTTTGAACTCTTTCTTTCATTAAACATGGCTGCTCGTGGCCGCACTCACATCACCAAGATTTCCACTTACAGTAGCTCGACAAACTTTGGAACTGGATATTTTTTCTTCAGCCTGCAAGCTGGACTGCATTGGAGTATCAGCTTAGAATCTCTTAGAAACCACTCCGCAACATGTCGATACCACAACAGGGCCTGTTTGCATGTCCTAAGCGTAGAGTGTAGAGACTGGTGTCGCACATACCAGAACTAATATGGGAAAAAAGGAACGGTGCGAAGTCGCTAGTTACTAATAGCTTCTTGTTACTACTAGTAAGGCACTTGCTCCTAGTAGCGATGCCCTTTGCTCCTAGTAGCTTCTTGTTACTACTAGTAAGGCACTTGTTACTAGTAGCGATGCACCTGTTACGTGCGAACATCCAATTCGGTTGGAGGTCGCTGTCAACAAGCCCAAGGGAAACCTCCGGGTTCACTTCTGGTCACTCCCGCCTGGGTTCGCAGGGCGCCAAAGCCGTGACGCACCCAGAAACCACCGGCACGAGCTGGCGTCGAACGCCATGCGCTGAAAGCCTTGAGAGACTTTGGTCACTTTAGTCGTACTACTTGCACAGTGCAGGGTTTGGCGTAGATGGGGAGGCATTCTTAGCTTACAACCAATGGGAATATGGATTTTACTGGATTTCATTGGGCGCAACTTCTTGCCCAGTGCACACTTGCGCCACTGTGTGTGCAGTTTTGCTGTTTGCAAAGGACGATACCACTGGCCCTTTGTTCACCATACAGCAAGGGTGAAAACACACGAGTGACATGCGGAGCGTTCCTGACTCTTAGCAGTCTGACATTCTTTGCTCCATGTCCCTTATCAATGTAGGGTTGAATTCAAACATTAGCTTCAGGCAATCTCTTACCGGGTGACAATCCAGACTTTGCACGACCATGTGTGCCACAACAAGAAAGTCCAATGAAAGCTTTCGAACTAGTCGCGCTAGAACCCAGTACATGCAGTCTGTCTTGCTGAAAATTGCAAGCATCAATCAGTGGGAATCTCAGCGCAACAACATACCATCCGTCTCCTGCAGATTGTGCAACTTGCTTCTTTGTCCTTCGCAATAGCTTGAAGCAGTCATTACCACCAATCCCAAAGCCAACACGGCCTCACATCCTTTGATTCCAAATGCAACGCTGGAATGCAGGTCTGGCAGCAGCGAACATGCGGTGCTCGGTAGCACTGCCTGCCTATCAAACCAACTTCAGGCAGCAAAATACTGGAAGGAAGTCTTCCCATCTGCGGCTGATATTCAATCAGATGGCATTGTCTCTAAAGCTACAATTTGTTTCAAATGAATACGCTTCAGGAGAATCTACAAAGAAACTGAAGACCTTCTTGAAACCATACTGCGCCAACCAATTTTTGGATAGCATTCTCGGACGGACTATTGCCCAGCAGAGAGCTGCAGGGAGATGGCTGAGTTCCAGAGTTAGCTTCTCCAGGTGTGTACCGGCCGCACTTCCATGATAGCAGTTAAAGTTAGCTTAGGACTTGGGATAAAATGGTGTCCTTTTCCTGGAGGAGATACAATCCTGGAGCTTTTCTCTTATATTATTCAGATTACTGTAGATCGTTTTAAGAATTCTTTCGACAAACTGAATGTCCCAGCAACACAATAGTGCACTCCGTGCTTTGGATGGTTGACAGAACAATGCTTACAGTAAATGTTGCGGAAACACTCCAAAACAACATTGTGCATGTGGCAAGATGGTCCGCTTTGCGTTGCCTTGGTCAAACGCGACCAGAAAACATGACCCCAAAGAAATGTCAACAAACCTCATGCCAATGAGACAGTATTACATTGCGTCATGCTAATGCCTCCAATCAAATCTGGACGCCGGCCATAGACACAGAGGATGGGCTCACAAATTCACAGCACAGCCGCTCGGAAATGCGGCTCCCCAGTCCAGCACGCCCTCTGATCCCAAGACTTCAGCTTCAGTATTTATAGCATGTAGCAGGGCTTCAGTCCAAACCTCCTGGTATTTCCAAAGATCCTTCAACTCAGGTAGAGGAGGGATTCCATTCCAACTTGCACATCAGTTCTTGGCTCTCGGTGCGACAATTCGAAAGGACTGGCAAACACCAAGAGCACTGACACTGGTCACATGTAGCGCGTAGTGTATCCGAATATCTGGTCTGGCAAGCGTACAGTCAACCTGTCTTCAATCAATTCTAGATCGTCACATGGGAAGATCCCTGTGACTAGGGCCATCTCACCAAAGATATCACAGTAGTGACTACAGCTGCACTCCTGCACCCGCCCTTGCGCAGATTGTATCCGCAAAAGTTGCTTCTGTGCGCTTGTCCTGTGCAAGAGAAACGATGCTGCTCTCATGATACGAGGGACAAAAGTCCAGCAGCAATGCGCCCTAATAAGTGAGCCCCCAGAAACTTGATTCCTACGGTGTCAGTGAATATAGCTCAAACTTAGGCTCAAACCCTCCCAAACTCTCAAACCCTTTGGGCTGATCGGGCTTCACGAGTACACACTGTGGGGCCATGTATGTACACACACTGCCTCTTGCCAGTGAGAGTGTTTCCTTGCACTGTCGCCACTTGCTGAACGGCGAATGTGCCACTCAGAGCTACTGTCTCCGAGAAGGGCCCTGCCCCCTTTCGGGAAGTCCAGACCTGATGATGCCGCCTCAAGCTGCAAGAGACAACAACAATCTGGCCGCTAGCCACAATGCACTTTGACAGAATAGCCAAGACAAAAGACTGGGTTGAACATACAGCTGTGTCAAAGACACTGAATTCACACCCAGAAATTGCTAAGGTTTGGCGTTTTGGTAAAACAATCACCGTTGGTCAAGAGATTGCAAATAGGCTTAGGCTCGCAAATCTTCACTGTGACAACAAAACTGCCTGGAGATGCGACTCTCCAATCTACCCTGAATTCTGATACCGAGACGTCAGCTTGTCACTCGCATGTACAGTAGCAGCACTTCAGTCCAAACCTCCTGGTATTTCCAAAGATCCTTCAACTCAGGTAGAGAGGGATTTCCTTCCAACTTGCACCTCAGTTCTTGGTGTTCGAAAGGATGCATCCTAATTCCACCTTTGCATTGCTCACGTGTAGGGAGTACTCTATCCGACTGTCCTTGCACTGCACTCAAACTTGGCACAACTCAAATTCATGTATATATGCGCAAAAATTGCTTCTGCGTAAACTTGATTGAACCTACTGTCAGCGAAAATAGCTCAAACCCTCCCAAACTCCCAAACCCTTTGGGCTGATCGGGCTTCACGAGTACACACTGTGGGGCCATGTATGTACACACACTGCCTCTTGCCAGTGAGAGTGTTTCCTTGCACTGTCGCCACTTGCTGAACGGCGAATGTGCTACTCAAAGCTACTGTCTCCGAGAAGGGCCCTGCCCCCTTTCGGGAAGTCCAGACCTGATGATGCCGCCTCAAGCTGCAAGAGACAACAACAATCTGGCCGCTAGCCACAATGCACTTTGACAGAATAGCCAAGACAAAAGACTGGGTTGAACATACAGCTGTGTCAAAGACACTGAATTCACACCCAAATTTCTGAAGTTACAAAGGTCCTGATTTCACCTCTTACCTCGTTGTTGCTACACCCACGCGGCATACATCACCAGTTCTGAAATGTATTGAACAAGGACACAGGACCAGTGACCAGTCAGAATATGTGCATCCAATTTGGCTGAACTGCCGTCGATTTGCTGTCTTTATGTCCACATTACACTGTATCATATTGGCACTGGCTCATGCAGTGCGAATCCCTGTCTGACAGTGGCGAAGCTGCATGTGCCCCAGGCGACGCTGGAGGATCTCCGGGAATGTCGCAACTCGGCGAGGCTTCCATACCCTGCACAATAGCTGGCTGTCAATATCACTGCCGATATTTTCACTGCTGGTTTCAAGCACTGCTTTGGTTTCTTGGGATTAAGCCAAGCTGAACTGTAGAGGTCCTATACATTCCACCTCATACCTCTTAGCTGATACACCCACGCGGCACACACGACCAGTTCTGCACCAGGATACAGGACCAGTTGGAAGATTTGCGTGCACTTTGTCTGAGCTGCAGGATGTCCTAGGTCGGCGAGCCACTGTTTTTGTATGCAGAGCTCAAGACAGTGTTATCACACTTGATCCTGCGGTGTGGCCTGTTTTTGTTGAGCGAAGCTGCCCAAATCTGCCAGGTGAGTGCTCACGTCAATCTGACGGCAGAAACCCGCCAAAGCGGGAGCTGCCTAAGGAGCTGCCTAAGGATCTCGTCTCACCAAGCCTCTGTGCCCTAACAGATGGGGTTTCACTTCTGATGGCCTCCCGCTGTTGATGTCTCCCGGTTTGAAACGCACGGTTGAATACATGCACCTGAACACAAAGTGCGTTTTTGGCCGTCTTTTTTCGCAACACGGAACAGTCGCGAGTAATTCACCACTCACGGGAGCCAGTCTGCTTCACAGAAGAGAAGACAGTTGAAGGTCGGAGCCTCCCATGAAGTAAACCTCAAGACTCTGTATCACACTGGCTCATATACTGGTCTTACAATGGCGCTAGCTTGCTTTCAACTAAGACTCATCTCTGTCTGTAGTGCTCGTGCTTTAGGTATTATATATAGTCTTGTCAACATCAGCTTTGGTTCACCTTTCACCAATTTATCCTGAGCGTGGCTGAACAGTTGCCCACTTGAACTGGTCGAAACCACGCACGTGTCTTTTTTGCGACCGTCCTGACACCACCACCACCTCTACCACCTCTCACCCGTACAAAAGTGATATCCGGATTCCTGGGACCATTTTCACAAGCAATGATGAGAGCTTGCTTTTGGCAACTCTGTCATTTCAATGTCACTAAAGTATTTGTCACGCTGACCTTGCATCGACATGAGTGGAGTTTGCCAGGAACAACTACGCCTCGGTAGGTTTGCACAGGAACTTCAATGTTTTGTGTCGACCGTCTCGTGTCGGCGCCCCCTCATACCTTGTGGTTCAAATTCCGACAAACTTCACTGCCTGCCTGGGTGACACTTGCACATCAACCTGAGACTGAAGGATTCAAGAGCAAATCTTCCTGATCTGAGGCCACGTCGTAATCTGCAACTCTTTCCTTGAAAGTGGCTAACATTCAAGAGAACAACACTTTGGTTGTTCCAACACGGCGCACCGGAAGAGTTGGATGCACCGAAAACTGATCCAGTTCAAGTGCCACTTTCAAGGACGCAAGCCGTTGTCAGGCCTTTCCAAATTTAGCCAATGTCCGGCAGAGGGAGGGGGTTCCTCCAAATCAGAGGCGTTCCGACTCAACGGCTCAACTGAGCCTCCCCTCCAGCAAGATGTGGATCAAAAGAAGGTCCTGCAGAAATTCATCAACCCGCAACCGGTTATTCCAGCTTCACAACTTCACACTGTGAGAATCAAAATCAACTTTCCGAAATGGCCCGCTTCCCGAACCGGCTCCCTTGTGCCGTGTGCCTGGATTGGAGACGTCACTGGCTCCGTTGTGATCATCAGAAACCTGAGGAAAAGAGAAAATTCAGGTGACGTGGGCTAGTTTGGCATTTGCTTACAGTGTTTTCAAGCTGGCAGAAAACATCGGGCCGCACATGCACGCATTTTCCATGAAAAAACATGAAAAAACCTATACCATAGGGCGATCTTCTTTGCAATCCGGCATCATGTAATCAAACCTCATTGACTTGATTTGATTTGGGATTTGTTGAGAGAACAGTTGGAGCCGTGAGCGGTGGTTGGTGCAAAGCAAAGATACATGGAGATACCATGTTTGGGGTGCACGTATGTATCGAAATCGTCTACGTACAAACAATAAAGTTAATATGAAAGCTGACGGTGTGTAAAAAGTGTGTGCGCAAAACACGGCCCCAACGTTGACCGTACATAGACGGTCAAACATTAAGATCACACCTAGAGTGCAACACAAGTAGAACGCCCAGTATTGGACACAAAATTGCTTTACTTCGAGTGACCCGCGCCGCGGCATTCTACTCTGCTGATAACTGACGGCTATATTGCTTCAACATCACCAAGAAAGTCTCTATCTTGCATACACACTGGCATACATTATGTCATTTCATTCGGGCATTCTATCAAGTTCTGGCATTCTGTGGTGCATGTTGTGGCACCCTATCTTGCGTACATTATTGCATTCTATTTGGCAAATATGTTGGCATTCTACCTGGCATATTTTCTGACATTCTTTCGGGCACATGTTCTGGCATTCTATCTGGCATGTATAAGTTATGGCATTCTGTGTTGCATATTTGTTGACGTTCTTTTGACGTTTATTCTGGCATTCTGTCTGGTATATATTCTGACAATATATCTGGCGTGAATTCTGGCATTCCATCGGACATATATTATGACATTCTATCTGGTATATTTGTTGAGTTTCTTTCTGGCTTTCTTTCTATCTGGTTCAGGTCCAGTGCCCACTCCGATCTAGCGTTCGCGGTTGAGGTCCGGTGCCCACTGCGATCTAACACATGTAAAGGGTTGCAAGAAATGGTCGCGACAGCTTCACCCCGGACACAGCGCGACCTCCTCTCTCGTAAGATCCCGTAGTGTGGACACATTGTTTGGGGAGTAACAGACGCACTCAGCACGATGCGTGACAACTGCGCTTGCTGAGCTTCGAACTGAGACCCAGAATGGACCCCCTCGCAGCACAGCGGCAGCGGAATCCGTTTGGAAACTGTGACTGTAACGCGATTCAAAACGTGAAACAGATCTGGGCGATCTGGAGCCAAGACAGCAACACAAAATGGTGCGTGTGTGGCCTTTGAAATCGCCCACTAGGTCTGGCGATCTGACATCAAACCATCAAACGGAGAGCAAGAGCGTGGCTCTCCTCCATAACTGTATAATTAGCTACAATGCAGTACCAAAACCATGAAGCATCGTCAGGACTAGACAAAATCAAACAGATTCCAAAATAACAGAAAGTTGCCCCAACATCCAATGTGCAAAACCCGGAGCAACTTGAATTGACTGGCCAGAGGCAGAAGGTCATCACCATTTTTCAGCGAGGATCGACTCTGTCTCTTGAAAAGAAGACCCTCGTACTGCGGTATTTCAAGTCCAGGGATGGCACGACACAAGGCACGTCATTCTCACAGAACCTGTCACCTAAGTTTCGCGTGTTCACTTTGAGAAGAAACGCTGCTGTAAAGGCAATCTACCATATAGCGTATTATAGTTCTTTCCTCTTCTCAGTTGTGTAGCAGCTCAATTGGAGCAAGATGATGTCAAACATCAGTCACCCCAGGAAAGAAATATGTGAGACGAATCTTCTCAGCCTAAGCACGCCTAGATGCCAAGTTGACTTGGAGTTGGAGCTCAGCAATGACACCAAGGGTTGAAGTGCCGGCTTCGCCTTGCACTAGACTCAGAGATAGCTGTGTCGCAAGCACGAGGATCCATTAGACTCAGACCCGGAGTCCAAGCATCAAATGAGTCGCTGGAAAATGCAATCCTCTCAACAAATCCAGGGCAAACCTCTACAGCCGACCTGGTGATACACTTCGAACGGGTTCCTTTAACTTTTAGAGAAGGCCGAGGCGGCCCAGCTTTGCACCAACACACCAAGACGCGCCAAAAGGTTTGAGCGCGGAGGGCGTGGATCCCCAGTTTTGATCCAATCCAACATGGGAAAGTCACTCCTTTGCGGCCATGAGCTTCAAGACACAACATAGGATTGGGCAAACAAACCCGGGTGGTCGCATATTGAGGTTGGCCCCAAAAGCACCTCCGTAAGTTGACGACTGAAGCCTGAATTTCAGTCCAGCTGAGTAGCAAGTGAAATTCCATCCGTTTCAGGATCTTGGCAGCGTGATGGATATCTCAGATTGACTACGACTAAAGGAATCTCATCAATGCTCCCAGCGCAGTGGAAAGCGCACATAGGTTTCCAATCAACCTGCTCTGGAACGTCGCATTGTTTTGACACCCAAGCTCCCCATCCGGGCTTGTCTACGGCTTCCCAATGTAGCCCGTGAAGATGGGTGAACCGAAGGTGCTGGAAGCTAGGACACCTGAGATATCTGAGCAAATCCAGAGCTCACTTCGCATTAGGGATCGAACTTCGCAATATAGGTTTCTCTGGTCACGATCAAGAAGAGTCAATAGATCGGGTTCGGAGGATTTGGAGAGTGTGTGGTTTATCCTTTGCATCCACTAGCTTTGTGAAAATTGTGAAAACATGGGAAAACACTACATGTTTAAAACTCAGTATGGCTGGCAATCAGGTGGAAATTGGTGTGAGGGAATGGGGTATGCAAGTATCTTAAATTCACTGAGTTTGTGGCGTATTTGGTTGAACAGATTGTTCACGTTGCATTCGAATCCTTTCAAGACATCACGGAGAGAAGAATTGGCCATTTAAGACCTTGCTTCTATGGCAAACCTCAAAATAGATTGAACATTCAAGTTTGAAGAGGACAATGGTGACCCTGGTTTTTGAAGGAGCCTTCTTGCACTGATATGCTTCTATGTAAGTGTTTGGGAGGGTACAGGCTTCGGAGTGTCCGCAATACAGTGTGCTGGATGAGACTGGGGCATTGGAGTGATTGGCTACAAGTGAGGCGTGAGAGGATTTAAAGGATAAAGTTGATAGTGGCCCTTCATCCTCCACTAGTCCAGCATACCCACCGCTGTATTTGGCACTTGAGCATTCTCTGATCCTTTTTCGAGGAGCCACCAGGTCGCAGGAAATGCAAGGACTCCCCTTCCCTTCGACCACTGTCATACTAAGACTCAGAAACCCACTACAGGTTACATGTGTCCAGGCAGCGCAGCCTTTGGAAGCCCCAGCTGGACACAGGGTCGGCGAAAATGCCAAAAAGCATCTTGAAAGGAGCCTACAACATCAGCGGCAAGTGGGGGCTAGTCACACCAGGGTTAGACATATTATCTTTGTGGGGTCGAGGTTTACGAACATGTCTCAGTGAGGTCAAACATTACGCCATGCTTTTGACTTGCAACGAGTGAAAGCAAGGTCAGCTGTTGCATATTTGAAGGTCGGCTGAGAGCCAGACTACTTTGGATATTTCTGAATCAGTAAAATAACTAGGCGAGCAATGACTAAGCGGACATGTCGAATTGAAGAAAAACTGCCTAGTGAAGAAATGGCAGCACATCTACGAATGCTGTCTTCTTCCCGAATTGTGGTTGCCTTCATTCGCATGGGTCTTATCCGGCACGCTTGACGAATGACAGCACTTCTGGGTGTGCGGGTTGTTTTCTGACATCGATCGTGAAGAGAGTCCGACATCCAAACTCCAGACTGCAAAACATCTCTCGAGGAGACTTCGGATCTCTCTGGGCACTTTCTTTTTGAGAAGGCAAGGTGATTATTTGGTTGTGCTCAGTTTGGAAAGATAACTTTTTCAAGCTTCCACGCGTCCACATGTGTCCAAATCATTGGTCGTTGGATGCTTCCACTGGTTCACCAATCCACTTCTTAGTGCGCAACACAAAGTCGGTCGGATCAAGAGTATGCTGATCCTTGCATTATCTCGCAAATTTAGCTCCCCAGCTTCAGGCCTGAGTATGGGCGATCAGGAGTGGATGCGCATAGATGCAAAGGCTTAGCCAACAGTCACTCTTCGTCTACGCATCATCAGCGAGACGGAAACGAGTGAGCCTTTTTGATGCAGTCCCGATGCTTCACTTGAACAGGCACGAACCTCAAATAGACACACCTCAACTGCGGAACGTCCAGAAAGATGCTACGAACGTAGCCTCCTGAGGCATCGCTAGTAGTCCGTGACAAGAAGCTACGAACGTAGCTCCGTTGGATGTTTCGAACACTCCAGTCAAAGGTGGTCTCGCACCCCCTGGCCGCCCTGGCCGCCCTGCCCGACCAAAACCACTCCACTTAGACGTCACGGTGCAAGAATACATCAGCCAAGAATGAGGCTGAACCTTGCAGATGTTGCAGGCCTAGAAAGCGGAACGTGCAGAAACAAACGACCGTTGAACAATTTCGAACACGTCAGCCAAAGGTTGTCTCATTTTGCACCCTCAAACAAGAGGCCAAAGGTTCTGCGCTGAGACTTCACTGCGCAATATCGAATTTTGAAGTTTTGCGATGCTGTTCAATTGGTTTACTTGCCAGGAGTGAGGCTGAGCTTCGTAGATATTGCACACCTAGAATGGGGAACATCCACAGATCCCTGGGGCACTCGTCCGAGATCAAATCCCGCCCGAGTGGCGGGTAAGGTGCTGAAACCCGGCACCTTCTTCTCACAAAATATATCCTGCAGTCTACGGGCCTAGCCCAAAAACGAAACTCTACTATCCTCCTATCCAAAGGCTGGCTTCGGCGTCCCCTGAAACTCCGACTGCAGAAAAAGCAATCATGCCTTTCAAAATAACAAGAGGCGAACAATAAGGCGAAGCGTTTGCGACACACGCTTCAACACAGGAAATCAGGGGTAACACATTTGTTTCACTGACAACACCTCAATCCTCACTTGGACCTCACACTAGTACAGGACGAAACCATGAGCGCTCCAATTCAACCACTAAAGCAGGGACCATGCTGTAAACCGTGGCAGAGCAGGTGTTTCTTGAAGTTGCCAATCGAATCATGCGTTCAACCTGTCGCCTGCCATACAGATCATCCTGCACTCTAACTGGCTGCAATGAACCTTTCAAGAGGCTCAATGTCTCATCACCACAACAAAAACTCAACCAGTCATGGACCATGCAGAACGTCCAATTGAATCTGGTCGACACATGCAAATGCACACAGGGAAAAAGGCTGGCATAACTGAAACATTGCATCTGCCGAGGCTGCCTGGACACACACCGCTCAAATCAATTGCATCCTGAAATAGAGTCTTCTTCGCTAATTAATATCAGATGGCATTGCTTCCCCCAAAAGGTCTTCGTGTTTCCAAACACCTTCAGTTTGATTGCACTTCACAGGTGCTTGCTGAAACTTCTTCATGTCAAAACTGCTTTTGGTCTGGACTTGGGACTTGGGCCAACCTTTCGCGCTTCTTGCGCAACCACTGGTTCTTCCTGCCCTATCAAGCCTGGAAAGGCACATTGTCAAAGTGTCCGAACAGGTTTGCAAAACTGGCGCAACATCTTGCACAAAGTTTGCGTGGATCTTGTGCCAAATTTGGGTTCAGAAGGCTTGAGCCACCACTGGGAAACCACCCACAAACTAAAACAAAAGAAATGCAACATATAAACAGTTGCTACTACAAAATGTATCTTCGCACAAACCTTGGGCCGACCTTGCGCAAACCTTGCGCGATAAAGGTTTCAAGCCGCTTAAAAGTGCTTAAGTACCGCCCATCTAAAATTCAGGACTTGGTGTTTTTGGGGCCGCAACTCACATGCACTTACAGAGGTTTCTTATTTGGTGCCAAATCTATTTTGATAAGCTAAATGTTCCATCAGCACAGCACAGTTCGCCCCTTGGATTGTTGGCAGGATTGAGGCTAGATATGTTGCAACTACTATCGTTGCTGAAACTGGAAAAGTGAATCCTTTGCAAATGCAGGAACCGGCATGGGCACCCTGCAAAAACTCAACCAGTCATGGACCATGCAGAACGTCCAATTGAATCTGGTCGACACATGCAAATGCACACAGGGAAAAAGGCTGGCATAACTGAAACATTGCATCTGCCGAGGCTGCCTGGACACACACCGCTCAAATCAATTGCATCCTGAAATAGAGTTTTCTTCGCTAATTAATATCAGATGGCATTGCTTCCCCCAAAAGCTCTTCGTGTTTCCAAACACCTTCAGTTTGATTGCGCTTCACAAGTGCTTGCTGAAACTTCTTCATGTCAAAACTGCTTTTGGTCTGGACTTGGGCCCACCTTTCGCGCTTCTTGCACAATCACTGGTTCTTCCTGCCCTATCAAGCCTGGAAAGGCAAATTGTCAAAGTGTCCGAACAGGTTTGCAAAACTGGCGCAACATCTTGCACAAAGTTTGCGTGGATCTTGTGCCAAATTTGGGTTCAGAAGGCTTGAGCCACCACTGGGAAACCGCCCATAAACTAAAACAAAAGAAATGCAACATATAAACAGTTGCTACTACAAAATGTGTCTTCGCACAAACCTTGGGCCGACCTTGCGCAAACCTTGCGCGATGAAGGTTTCAAGCCGCTTAAAACTGCGTAAGTGCCGCCCATCTAAAATTCAGGACTTGGGTTGTGGGGCCGCAACTCACATGCACTTACAGAGGTTTCCTATTTGGTGCCAAATCTATTTTGATAAGCTAAATGTTCCATCAGCACAACACAGTTCGCCCCTTGGATTGTTGGCAGGATTGAGGCTAGATATGTTGCAACTACTATCGTTGCTGAAACTGGAAAAGTGAATCCTTTGCAAATTCAGGAACCGGCATGGGCACCCTGCAAAAACTCAACCAGTCGTGGACCATGCAGAACGTCCAATTGAATCTGGTCGACACGGTGGCCAACTCGAAACAATACAGCCAAGGTTTCCTGGACACCCGCATCTCCAATCCAAAATGCAGCTTGAAACAGATGTCAATTAGCCAGGAACAGGTAACTTGTTGAACAGCCATTGGGTCGATCTCATTTCTGGGACCGTGGACTCCAATAGCTCAGACAGGTAAGCACCTCACGGACCTAGTTTCCCGCGCAGGTGCAACGGTGGACTCTCAGAGGTGAAAACCGTGTCCCCCTTCCGAAGAGTTCAGGACCTTCGCACCTTCGAGATCCTGTAGGATTTTCCATAGGGCCTTCGGGCGATGGGCCTTCGGGATCTTCCACCTTTGCGGAAGAAGAGGCCGGAAGTCAGAACGGAAAGCGGTCCAATTCCAGCAAGCATATGCTTCCGAGCCTATGGACGACCCGAGGGATCTGGATGATTCCGGGAATTGCTGAGACTTGGAGCATGATAGAACGATGGAGTATGGAGTATGGTTTGATGCTCCCTCTTCATGTTTGGCTTGTGTTTTTGCGCAAGAGACAGAATCTCGCGCTGTTGTCATGCGGTTCTGAAGAGGCTGCTGAGCTTGGCTGAGCCTTGCAAGTAGTATGTACACTCCTGGAAGTTATATCAACAGCTGTTTAATTGGGGTGTGTTCCTTCCAACCCGCACCGATGTTCTTTTCTAAGAACCATCACCTCGGCACTTGTTGCCTTTCACGTAATGACTCCTTTAGAGTTTAGAGAGCAGTTTTTCAGCGCAAGAGGCATAAGTTTTGACCATGTGTAGAACATGGTAGAACCGCCAATCAAATGCGTTTGACATGTACTAGGGCTAAATACAAATGTTCCTCTCCAATCAGTGATGCAAACTATAGAATCTTCATCTCCACATAAAATTGCCTCTGTCCACATACCTTGGCCCTGCTTGCAAAGTCCATTGACTTTCTTAGATTCCCACCTTAAGTAGCTGCCTTACTTGGGTTCACCATGAGCAAAAGAACTCTAACTGCACCGCTCACATGTAGAGAGGACTCGATACAAATGTCCAGCATCCTTACAAGTAAGGCTCAGCAGTCAATCTTGGCTCATCCATTCGTGGGAGGCAACCCATGGGTTGTCTTCAACACAGTCTGGTAGATGATATGGCCCCCAATAGCCTGAAAAGCCCAAGTTCAACTCAACACCGTGTAAACACTTTTGTTTTTTTCTGCCTTCCAGCATTGGTGGTGTGCGCTTTTGTTACACGTTGGCCCTGCTTTTGCTACGGGGTTTTGTTACAAGGCACAACAGTCCGGTTACAATGCGCCTCAGCCAAATGGCGGAGCCCAAAAGACTTGCTGGGACACTTAAGGACCTATCATTGAGAGTTGGTCTCACTCAAGTTAAACGACTCATTGAGTCTGAGTGGAATGGACCGTACAATAGGCCAAAAAATTAGCCTGACCCTCCTTTTTTGCCTAGGGCTCTTTCATTGAAAGTGGCTCCAATCCATGGTATCCATGCACTTCGGCTGAACTGAAGCATGTTTTAGGTCGTTGGATTGCTGTTTTTGAATCCAAACCTCAAGAAGATGTATCACACTGGCTCACGGAGTGCGAATGCCAGTCTTACAGCAGCAAAGCATCCTGTGCCCCGGGCGACACTTCGAGCAATTGGACCCTTGATTCTATTGAGGATGTCCCTCATGCCTTCCACAATAGCTCCGATTCCAACTACCCAAATTTAAGTGAATGTCCATGGACAGGTCATCGTTTGCTTGAAGCACTGCTTTGTTTCTTCCTGCCTTCGCTCTGATCCTGAGCGCGCTGCTCACATGTAGAAAGGACTCGATACAAATGTCCAGCACAAGTAAGGCTCAGCAGTCAATCTTGGCTCATCCATTCGTGGGAGGCAACCCATGGGTTGTCTTCGACACAGTCTGGTAGATGATATGGCCCCCAATAGCCTGAAAAGCCCAAGTTCAACTCAACACCGTGTAAACACTTTTGCTTTTCTGCCTTCCAGCATTGGCGGTGTGCGCTTTTGTTGCACGTTTGCCCTGCTTTTGCTACGGGAGAAGGAAAAGGGACAACAGCCCGCTTACAATGTGCCTCAGCCAAATGGCGGAGCCCAAAAGACTTGCTGGGACACTAATGTCACTAATGACCTAACATTGAGAGTTGGTCTCGCTCAAGTTAATCGCAGTCGACATGTCTCAAAGTGTTTTCCTTCAAGTGCTGCCCACCCGGAAGGGGATGTGTATTTTGTTCATATAAGTGTTGCCGCAGGGGTCAACACGTTGCCTCTACCCGTCACTTGTACGGAAGACTCCATCCATGGCTCCTCACAAGGCAAGTTCGACCGAACATGTTTGCAAGTAGCTGTTTTGCAAATGCTTTGAACAGTGCCCGAGGCCTGTGCTGCACGCGTGCTTTGCGTATCAACACAGACCTCAACTTCGACTGAATCACCTCAAGCCCCCTGTGCCAAAGTTAATGAACTTTAAACGTTTCACTTCAATTCGAATTGCCACCCTACTGTGAAACACCTCAACTCGGCCACTGACCACTTTCACAGTTGGCCAAGCGTGGGCCCTCTGCAGTGAAAGGCGCCACAGAACTTTGGCATCAGGTCAGAGATTGCAAGTGCTGTGGCGGTGTCATGGGAAACATGCACATGAGGTTCAGTGGGACGCAAGCATTGTGACCCTGGCTGATCAACTGGAACTGCCCTGCTGCTGGCTCCCTTCCAACGGCGAGGTGGACCGAGCGATTTCACTCCGTCACTCTACGTGACTCGAGGACACTCTTTCCCCGACTTCAACAAACAGGAAACACGAAAACAATGAACACCTGACTTCCAACTCAACCTCTCCATCTTCGTCAACTTTATCCGTCGTGCAACATGTCTGTCAGGACTTGCTCAATCACCCATCTTGCACACTGCCGCGCGCGGTTTGTGCACCAAAATCGCAAATTTTACCTCCAAGTTGGTCAAGGGACAGTGAGGTGGCTGGGGGTTGGGAAGGGCAGGTTGGCCAAGGCACTCCGCATCAAGCTGAAAAAACCTGGTTGGTTTTCAATTTTGTCTCAGCCCCGTCGAAGAATTCTGAATTTCGGGCCCTGATTGTATCTCACAAGCCTCGGCCCATCCACTCAGGGGGGAGGCAACCCACCCATATATCCTCAAATTATCGTCAAACAAATGCCACCGAAGACCCGCGTTCAACTCAAGATCTGTGCAACTTACTTCAAGCCTTCCGGCTGCATGACCCCATTGACACCAGACTCCACCGGCCATCATTGTGCTGAAGAGGCCTTTGTGATTTGTTGAACACCACGATCTCAAACTGTGTGATTCGATGCTGTCACAACCAACGTGATATACAATTTTTCAACAAGGGGTGCTCAAAAAGACTGAAGGCCAAAGCGCGAAGAGTTCCTCTTAGTCACTCACCTCACAGCTGGAGCTGTGCAGGTCTTCAGTCTCCACTCAAAGCCAAGAAAAAAGCGGTGTCGTGTACATTCATGCCACTAGACGTCAACGGCACCGGCACCCATTAAAGCTCATTCTCTCCCATCTGCTTGCAGGGCTGACCCTGCTCCGTCGCCAGCTTGAGCCATCCCTTAGTCATTCCCTGGCAGAATGTCACTGATTGCTCTCGTACACCCTTGCAGACTGCAAGCTAAAGGGAGATGAACTATCCACATGAGTGTCAGGACATAGCAATAGTCGGGTCACGTGCAAACAGGAAGTGATCCTGGAAAAAGCTGTCCAGTCCATTCCTGGAATGAGTAGGTCCTGGGCCTTCCGCTCCGGATGTCAAGACACACACGTAGCCATGTCACGACTCAGCTTAGCCGCTGCTTTAGCAAGATGTGGATTAAAAACATGGCCTGCAAGGGATCTCACAAATGGACACCCCTCCGTGTCAACAGTTTCATCACCTTCCTTCGTTTTGGATCAACCCCTGCAAACAGCCTTCAGAACATGCTGTGATGTTTTCCTTTTCCTCGAACGGCCCGTTGTAGCACCAGCCTCCTTAGCCTCTGTAAGCCCTTGTGCCTGCACTGGCACGGCCATCAGCCCTTTTGCTTCGGCAGCTTCATGACGATCGGAGACCTGAGGTGAGAAAATCCCGCTGACAGAGGCCGTGTTGCCGCACGCAGTGGAAGTTCATGGCATCGTTTTGCTTGAATCTTGTGTTGATGAGAATGTGCACCAAAAGATTGAGATACAACCTGTTTGGTTGTGAATTGGAGCACCCAATTGTTCGCGTCCTACTGAGTTTGCATGGTTTCAAAGGTTGTGACATTCTAACAAAGCCAAGCCGGAAGCAATCTGGCCAGTTGAATATCTGGTTGCTGACTTTCGCCGTCCAACGCTCCGCACCACCAAACGCCCTGGGAGTTCCCGCCGAGGGAAAACGCATGGCAACGATCCACAGCAGCGGAGTCACTGAAGAAACGCTAGCGGCAAAAAGAAAACCAATTGGACCAATGATCAAAATGTGCGGAACTATTTGGTGCAAATTTTTGTCACATGATGTGAAACACATCTGGAGCCATAACAGCAGCAAACAAGGTTGTGGCACTTGCAGTCTCCCGCTTGGTTTGCCGCTGTGCCGTGAGAAAGGTACATCCACCGCAGAAATAAGTTTCAAGAGGTGAGAAACTATCATTACAAGAAAAACAAGCAATTTACATATTTAGTTTAATATATGTCTATATTTATAAATATACAAATATGTGTCGAAGTGTACAAACAGCGACACTGGCGGGATGTGAGTTTCTTGACTTGACTTGACGTTGATAGAAAGGTGGCTAAGCTGAGAAGAAGCCAAGCCGAAACGTGTTCTTGCCTTGCAGCAACATGCAAGGCAAGGCGCGTCAAGCCAAGAGAGCGTGTGGAGCTTCTGAGCAATGGCTCTGATTGTAAGCACAATCACAGGTTTTGGAAGACCAGTTGGATGAAGAAGGGGTGTGCAACACCTCCACTGTTACAAGGAGTCTTGTTGGAATGCAAATGGATGTGGTCGTTTGGATCGATCCTGACATCTCTGTTTCTTCAAACCCTGTGATCGCCAGCGATCGCACAGCGGCATCCAGAGCGATTGTTCGGTCTCTGGACCGGTCAGAACCATCAGCTGAGCTTGGGGGAGTGCGAGGCAAGATCTCAGACTTCATCAGAACCGGCACCCCTCACCTGATCTAGTTCGTGAAGTTTTCGAGAAAATGGAAAACCCGTCGTGAAGTGCAGGAGAGTCGCAGCTGAATTCACGTCACGTGAGTAGACCTGGCAACCATGATTTAGACTTCAATGAAGCGGGATGTGACGGTGTCTTTTGGAGTGGGAAAGCCAGAAAACTGCGTTGCTCTATCCGTTTTCTGGATGAAGGGACCCTTTTCCACTTGGGAAGTCCCTGCAGTAGGGACATGAAGATCCCCAACAGTGAGTGTCCCACAAGAGTGCCGCCTACAAGAGTGTCTTACAAGAGTGTCCCACAAGAGTGTCAATCAATGTTTGGCCATTTGTTTTCGAGTGCCTGTGTGAGTTCGGGTTCGTGGGTTCCATCTAGTCTTCTACTCTTATTGTGTATATATATTATATATATATATCCTAAATTATATAAAACAATAAATCACAAGTTATATTGTTTTACCATACTATAATATTATATATATATTCATCGGGCTACAGTTTCGGCAAGGTGCAACTGCAATTGTCTGGGAAAAAGGCCGCAAGCATGTACATGCTTAGCTTTCACCGCACTGCTATTATTGAATACTGGAGGCGCCAGTGAGCCTGCAAATGTCATGATGAATCAGATGGGCGACGTCCATTTCCCAGGTTCTGCAGAGGCTTGGAATGTGCGAGGATGTTTGCGCTAGCCATGGTGGGTTGGTCTGGACCGTTACAGGTTCAGGGTTTGGGACTTCAAGAACCCTTGTAAATTGAACGATTCCTGACCAAGCTTTATGTATTTCACTGGTTGCTGTGTTTTGTGTAAACATATACTTGGTTCATGCTGCTGCTGCGGCTGCTGCTGCTTCTGCTTGCGGTGGTGGCACGTGCTAGTATAACGTACAAAGCAATTAACATGCTTACAGTAGGTGTACAATACGAGTACATTGTATCACACCGAGAAGTCAATCAGTGTTTTTCAACTTAAAAACTGCGGGTCGTAGATCTCAAGCTGCGTACAGGCAAAGGCTTTGCATTTCGCATCTGCCTTGAGTAGCAGCGCACGTGCCGAGTTTCTGGGCGCAACTGATACGCCTTACGTCAGTGTCTGCATTCCCTTGCCAGCTGCAGGATTCTGAAGCGTCCCAACAGTCCTCCTCGGCAAGCAACAGGTTGGGCTACATCCAGCAAGCAACCCGGCAAAAGCTGAAACATCCCATGTTGGATTCAAAAAGCTGTATCAAGAGAGGGCAAGTTTAAGGCAAATGGAAACTTGCTAAATCTGGCCATCAAAGGGGTTCCATGCGCACACAAGTTGACATTAGCCGCTCGCACAGTATCACCAACAAAGGGTTCTACGTAGTGGTCCTGTTCAGGTGCCTCGGATCGAATGCCCGGCGGCCAGGCGGCCAGTCTGAGGACAGTGCTGACACAAAAAGTAACAACATACTTGGCCAAATCCTACAGACAAAACGCCTGTTATCCTACGGCTGTTCTCTTTCATCTTTCACCATGGATCGTTAAAACTTCACTTGACAAATATCTCAATTCAAGACCCTCTGTTTGACAGGATCAAGTTGGTCGCCTTTGATGGTAGAAACGGGAAAATCTCCACCTACCTGAGGAGGGACGAAGGCAAACCACTTGGTCCTTGAAGTGGTTCCAGCATCATCCCGGCTTTTTCTCAAGCAGAGATTGAAGATGCGCAGGGGGCAAAGCTAAGTTTCAGGCTTCAACACATAGGCTCTTGAGACATGCGATCAAGTTCAGCCAAGGTGGATGCCAAACCGGTTGACTTTGCGCAAAGGATATGGCCGCCTGATGCATAGGTTGTGGCCGTCGATGGCCGACATTAAAGCAGAGTCACACGGGTGAGCCCCATCCTGCTGTGACAGTTCAGAAGGCCCTTGAGAGGTCAGGAGGTCTAAACAACAACTCAAGTTCTTTTCTCCGAACGCCAGCGTCGGACAGTGCGCTCATCCAGCGCACCGTCGGACTCGCTGACAGTGGCACTTGCTATCGCCATCGGGTTGGTCATCCTATGGTTTCTGCACAAACCCACGTTCTGCTCGTTTTGCCTCTTCATCTGTTAAAGAGTGGCTTTGTTGTGGATTCGGGACCTTTTTGTCGGGTTCAAGGGAAGTTTGTCTTGCAGTGATGGATGTGTCTGGCCCTAAAATCATGGGCGTGTATCGACGCATCTACCGATTCTTCTTTTATGTAATGGCTTTGCCCTTCGCGCTCAGCAGGCACAAGCAAACGGCCTGGGGATCATGCAGCTAAAGAAGAGTGTAGGAACGTTTAAGGTCCCAAAAGAAAAGCTTGATGAAGAAGCAGGCTTTGCAGAGTGGCTTCATTGCGGCCCCTTTGTGGGGTTCAATGAAAGTTTGTCCTATACCATCCCCATGTGAATTCACCGGATGACGCTGTACATTGCATTTTGTAGTAAAGGGTGAGGTTTTGGGTCTAGAAAATGAGGGGACTCAAGTACTCAACCTTCAGGTGACTCAAAATGAAGGGGGCCTACATCACCAGCAAGGTGACTCTTTGGCTAGAAGTTGCAGTGGTGACTCTTTGAGCGGCGCATCCTTGTGCAGACCTGGGGTCCCCAAGGTCTATCGCGCATGGTTTTACCGCTTTTCGGCTACATCGACTGTCATTTACAAACTGATTTGCAAAATGGCTGTGCTGCCCAAAATGGCTGGGCTGCCCAACAAGTCAAATTACTACAAAATGACTGCCCAAAAAATGATTTCACAACACAATGCTCTTTTTAAAAGTGGCCTCAAGGCCAGTCGTTCTCTCGTGGAAATTCCATCGGGGAATGCGATGGAAACCTCTTGGTGTTTTTCGGCTGTTTCCATCGGATACGCCGGCATGTTTCGACGATTTCGTCGCCAGCTCGCGTCTCTCGACAAATACGCCCTGAAATTGCTCTTTTGGGCTCAGCGACGACCTCAACAGGCACTCGACTCGACCGCCGACCTGGGGGCTCTTGTTGATATGTCAAAACGATATGACGAGCGCCTGAGCTCTTTGATTTGGCCTGTAAGAGCATTTAAGAAGCTTGATTGAAGAAGCAGGCTTTACAAAGTATCTTTATTGCGGGTCCCTGTGTGAGGTTCAAAGGAAGTTAGTCCCCTTTTTATGATTTGGCGCTGTTGATGTACAGGCTGGCCCCAAATCATGGGTGTGTTTTGACGAATACCGAGGCCCGCGTCTCCCTCGTTGCCTTCTTATATCAACGCCAGCGTGTGAACGGAGCTTTGTGGCGTGGGCGCAAAGGGAAGCTTGGTGCTCTCACCACATTCACCATGGTGATCATGCACATCCTACCCTTTGGCGCCATGGTTGCATTTCTTGCTTTGGCACGCAGCCTGCCCTTCCCCACAGACCAACTCTGCCACAAAGCATGCTTCCTTTGCCAAGCTCCGTCTACTTTCACACCAAAGCGATGCGAGGACTTGGCTTGTGAGATTTAGACCTGTCGAAGGTCTTCAACATGCTGCACTAAACTTCTGAAGAGCCCTTCAAACATGCTGCACTAAACCGAGAATCTCCAGTTAAAAAGTTCGAAAGTTGCTTTTAAAGTGCCTTCCCCAAACTCTGAGGATGAGGCTTACCAAATCTGCACAGTCGGTCTCTGACAATTGATCAGTCCTAAGTCCTCGCGACAAACATGCCCCCCATGTTGCTTACCCGACGAAGTCATCAATATTGCTGGTCACAACTAGTCACAACGAGTTTTGTCAGGAGGGCCTGCAACAGGAGAAAGCTTGGTGTGAACTCCTCAGCATGTTCGATGGATGTGGCTCTACTCGCCACATCCTGTGGAAAAAACTAATTACATCTACTAATTAAATTAGTTATTTATCCTGCTCATCTTCTGCAATTGTAAAGGACCAAAGGCTTCGCTATATTGCTGCAAACACTCTTGCGATGAGTGATGAGTACTCCACCCAAATGGACATACAATTGATGGTTGCGTCACCGCTTGTTCGTGCCATTTTGTCTCAGCGTGCTTTCTCTGTCTTTCAAAATCGTGTTGCGCAGCTCACCTGGAGGCGATCCACTGCAGAACACCACGCCTCTCCACATACATGCTTGGTTAAGCACCAGAACACGCGCAGTTTATGTGAGACATTGTGAGACTTTAACTTTCCTCCAACCCAGATGCGGGAGTTCAGGGAAGACATCATGGCTTTTTGGAATTGAACATGGCCTGACAGCTACATGAAGCCAAGGCGGTCAAGATTGGTCAAGCATTGTGCCCCTCTGTCCGCGACTCAAAAGCGACCTGACCCTTCGAAGCTATCCGTGCATTCCCACAGAGAGGATTGACAGGTGTGCAGTGTGCACAAGGTCCTGGTGCGGGTGGATCAACTCACGATCGTTCCATCCGAAACAGGCAACAAGTGAGTATCCCGGCCCAGGCTGGGAATCTCTTCCAAGTGAGCTTTTGACGAAGTGCTCAAGCCTTGACCAAGCTCAAGGTGGCTCAAGAGGACAAGTTACAACTCCAACTTAGCCACATGGCCCTTTGACAAGGTCAGCTTCAGAGTCCAGAGCTTGTCAAGATTCAACTACACATTGGAGACACATGGCCGGAATGTAAATGCTCCGCATCCTGACCACCAATCAAAACACCCCAACACATTTAAGGATAAAAGGTGTGAACACACAAACGTGGAGCCCGTGGATGTAGGTGGGACAAATGCAACTGTCTGGGCGAAGCCAAAAGGCACCTAGTCAAAATACACCTTGGAAAACCGAAATGACGAGAACCCTGGTGGAAAGAGGCAACTTTAGTCGGGGGCCCATTTGATGCAGGGTGGCAGTTTGATTTGTAGATCAGCCAAGAACGTTCCTGCAGGTGATTCTTGCTTCTAAATCAGCACTACGGCCAAGCCGGCAGCGTTCGAGAGCTGTAAGCCCTGCTTCTTAAAAGATCACATGCTCTTGTAATGTTTGGGCACTTGGCAGCAGAACTCTGCGTGTTGGCAGGCTCAGTAGGAACTCTGGGATGCTCTGGCAACTCTTGACTGAGCAACTGCCAAAAGAACTGGTTGGTCGGAAAAGCATCCTACAGCAACACCATTGGAGCCTTGAAGGCTCAAATGATTCTTTTCTGACATGAATTGCCACAAAAAACTTGAAGCAGACCTGAGCAAAACATCATAATATACAAGTGTGACCTGACGTCGCACTAATCATTGAAGTATCAAGTCTATAGGGACATGTCTTCCTGCTTTGACTCCCTGAGGCAAGCTCTAGCTTGGCAGGGGCTCTTTGGAGGGTTGGATGAACGGGCCAACACCTCGAATCCCTCAGACCTGCTAGATGTTTGGCCAAAGGCCCGTGAAGCCTTCAAGAAGATTCAGTCCAAGTCCCTGCACCCACGGGCACATGTGCACCCTGAGCTGCATTTACGGCATTTGGTCATAGGGTCTGCATAAGGCTTTTGGGTCGCAGCTCATCCTCCAGTTCCTCGATGTGCTTCTAGCCCCTACACCAGCAATGCCAACACTAAGTACTCGGTGTTGCACACATGTCTTTCGCAAGATCCAAGGATCAAGTGTACCCCAAACACTTTCATTGTTTCTCCTAAGCCATCCAAGAATCCAAGGACCGTGTCATGTTTGGCCATGTGGATTTGCATAGCACATTTTGGTAGCAGCAAGCCATCTCAGGCTTTTCCCGTTGAACCCTCGGGAAAGGATGGGAAAGGATCATGAGAAGCTGCGGCCATATTCGGCCACGCTGCGTCAAAGCCACCCACACCAGGCAGGGGCAGCGCATAGACCTCTCGCTTCTGGCTTTGCATTGTGCCAAGACGCTGTAAGTTAGCTTGGCAAAGGGAGCCGCACCTGCTTTGCCCGCATCTAGTGCATTGCACCCTTGTTGAAATTGAATTGTTAAGTGTGGTTGATAGGCAGTGGTTGATAAGCACCTGCTGGGGGGTGCATTCCTCGTTGACTCTACCCCTAGGATCGACTTCGCAACCTTGCACAACCCCGCCGACTTCGCAATCTGCACCCACCAGTCGGACTTGGAAATGGCAGTGGCATGAGCATCTCCAAGCGTGCAGCACGACATGCTCAGCACCCAACCCAAGCTCAGAAGGACAAGGAGGACGCCTTTCCTGTGGACCAAAATAGGGTTGAAGACGTCCGGGTTTGCTGCCCGGCGCTCAATACTCAAGTGTGACGAGGATTTCAATTGACCTGCCCCTCTGCAAATATCATGTGCAATCGAACGAACATGGCGTTCCTTTTGGCCAAGCGCTTTATCAGTTCATTTGTACGAACACACTTGTAGAGCTGGCAGCAAAACAAAAGGAACGAATCATTCAGGTCCGAATAAGCTTCCCAGCACAGGCATGGGCAGCTGTCCCAAGATCCCTGCTCAGAAAGCTCTTTCAATGACTTGCGATTGCCTAGGTCAGTAGCATGGCAGTCTTGTGAGCCGGACCCTGGATTGTGCGTGGGGCTTGCCGTACATGTTCAGCTTCACAAGCACCAAAGCCTGTAGTCTTAAGACCTCCACTGCCATGGAGACTCTGTAAACCTTAAATTATCTGTTTTTGTGAGGTATGCTGTAAGGGGAGCTGTAAGCAAGTCTGTAAGAATTCTGTAAGCGAAGATTTGGTGGTTGCAGCCCTTGTGAGCGGGTTGTGATTTGGTTGTGAGCGGTATATGATTTGCCTGTGAGGGGGTTGTGATTTGCCTGTGAGCGGGCTGTGATTTGCCTGTGACCGCTCACAGACCGCTCACATACTTCTCACAGACCGCTCACACACTTCTCACAGACCGATGACAGACTTCTAACAAGCCGGTCACAGACTTCTCACAGAACGCTCGCAGACTTCTTACAGACCGTTCACCTACTTCTCACAGACCGCTTACAGACTTCTCGCAGGCCCGCTTACAGACTTCTCACCGCTTGCAAATTTCTCACAGGCCCGCTTACAGGCCCGCTCATAGGCCCGCTCACAGAAATACCTATTTGATCCCTATTCAGTGTTTGCATGGATCGATGGTCTTAACTGTATAGTCGTCAACAGTCCGTAGTCGTCAACAGTCCAAAATCGGGGAGGGTGACAGCCGAAAACTGCACTTCAATGGACTGCTCAAAACACACCTTTTACCACGGTGTTCTTTCTGGGTTCTCTTGCTCTTCAAAATCTTGAAGCACGGATTGCCCTTCCCGTGACATTTGTTTACAGCTCCAAGCCGACAAAGGGGGAGGCATTTTCCATCGCAACTACAAAGTTATATACAGCATATAAATAGATCAATAGAGGCATGTCTCAGTCCTGTTCAGCGCAAGAGGCCACAGGGTACCACTTCTCGACACAAGTTCGGAGGAAACGTTTCTGGAAGCAGCTCTGCAAGCAACGCAACGTGCCTATGGGACCAGGCAGCGATGCCTTCAAACTCATCAAAACAAAAAACGAAAGTCAAAATGTGCATGTCTTTATGTTCTGATTAGAAGCATTGTGTAAAGAAAATGCAGATCTCAATCTCAGCAAGTGCCAGCCAGGCTTGGTGGTCGGGGTGGGCCCTTCCCTCCTGAACAGACCGTTCCACAAAGCCTACAAGGCTAGAGTCGAGAATGCAGTAGAGGCCTCACCCTTTTTGCTCCACAAACAACGAGACGTTACATCCTGATAAAACTTGTGGAGTACCACACTGGCAACTTGTGGAGCGCGTGTCTTGGCACAACGACGCGTCGTTCTACCATATCGACATCCGAAGTAAAATACTAGAACTCGGAACATCAAAAACATATGGTTGACCAAGCATAAGAAACAGCCCAAATCTGGCGCAATCAAACTTTAGGCTGCGTTGAGATTGAGAACCAAAAGGCGATAGGAACAAAAATTGCCCAAAGAATTGGCATGTTGTCATTGTGGTGGAACTTGTGTCCAACACATCCCATGTTGCAGTCGAAAGCATTGGTCCGGTTTTGGAAGGATGGACATTGACTAGAAGTCCGCGCAGCACAAGATCAGCCTGCAGGTGGAGAGGGCATTGCACTAATCACCGCATGACTAAGCGTGTACCTAATCATGGATGCTCAGCACCCAACCCAAGTTGGGTTGCTCGCATTCTTCTTCACAAAGCGGCACAAAATTGGTTTGAAGACGTCCAGGTTTGATGCCCGGCGCTCAATATTCAGTGTGGCGAGGATTTCAATTGACCTGCCCCTCTGCAAATAGCATGTGCAATCGAACGAACATGGCGTTCCTTTTTGGCCAAGCGCTTTATCAGATCATTTGTACGAACGCACTTGTAGAGCTGGCAGCAAAAAAAAGAACGCATCATTCAGGTCCGAATAAGCTTCCCAGCACAGGCATGGGCAGTTGTCCCAAAATTCCTGCTCAGAAAGCTCTTTCAATGACTTGCGATTGCCTAGGTCAGTAGCATGGCAGTCCTGTGAGCCGGACCCTGGATTGTGCGTTGGGCTTGCCGTACATGTTCAGCTTCACAAGCACCAAAGCCTGTAGTCAACAGTCCAAAATCGGGGAGGGTGACAGCCGAAAACTGCAGTTCAAGCTCAAGGCCTTGGCTATGCAAAGCAAATGGACTGCTCAAAACACACCTTTTACCACAGTGTTCTTTCTGGGTTCTCTTGCTCTTCAAAATCTTGAAGCACGGATTGCCCTTCCCGTGACATTTGTTTACAGCTCCAAGCCGACAAAGGGGGAGGCATGTTCCATCGCAACTACAAAGTTACACACAGCATATAGATCAATAGAGGCATGTCTGGAAGCAGCTCTGCAAGCAACTCAACGTGCCTATGGGACCAGGCAGCGATGCCTTCAATTCAAACTGATCAAAACAAAAAACGAAAGTCAAAATGTGCATGTCTTTATGTTCTGATTAGAAGCATTGTGTAGAGAAAATGCAGATCTCAATCTCAGCAAGTGCCAGCCAGGCTTGGTGGTCGGGGTGGGCACGAGTCTGGCAAAAAGCCAGCATGCGATTGGAACAAAAATGGCCCAAATAGTTGGCACAAGTTTTACCACATCCCCAGATGTCCGACTGATCTGTGCAGAAGCGGCAAGGCGTGGACTGGTTTTTGGCAAGCAGCCCCGTGACAAACCACATTGTCAACCAAATCAACCTCACCGAGAATCCGAAAGGTTGCAGTACTCTGCAATGCTGGGGCGCTGTCGGTCCATGTTTTTAACGCATCGGCTGTTCGCACATGGACTGACAATTGGAAGTGCTGCAGCCCACTGGGACAGCAACCCAGAATTTCTGTCTCGCTAAAGGGTTTGCACGGCCACCACCGACAGTTTCTCGGTGCGATTCATGGATCGAGAATTTGGTGATGGGCTGTCCCAACTTCAATGCTGCTTTTGCGTTTCAGGGTACTTGACACAAGTCATTCATCGATTTTGGTCACTGGATTAAGGGTATTCCTCTCCCGCGACGGCAAAAAGGAGTGATAGACCCTTTCTACCGCCTGACACAGACTTCAGATCTTTATGACTGGGTTGGTTGGTCGGTTTCGTTGGGTTGGTGCAACAGCTGCACTCTAAGTCTCGTTTGTCATCTTTTCCGCACATGTGAACGCCTACTCCGAAAATCCTGCCATGGATTCAAACACCATTGCGCAGCAGGTAGGGTCACTTGAAAGGCACCCCTACGGAAGAAGACGAGGCCACTGACGAGGCCCTATCTTCCACGCGAGCTATCACAGAATCCCAAAGCAAAGTGGACTTGCTGCCAGCTGCAGGATGCTTGAAGTGGGATGCCTGAAAGTGCAATGCAGTCCTAACAGTCATCCTTGGCAAGCAACAGGTTGGGGTACATCCAGCAATCAAGCTGAAACATCCCATGTTGGATTCAAACAGCTGTATCAAGAGAGGGCAAGTTTAAAGCAAATGGAAACTTGCTAAATCTGAGGTTCCATGCACAAATTGACAATAGCCGCTCGTCGAGCAGTTTTCTTTCCAAACTTCCATGGATTCAAAGACCATCGCGCAGCAGGTAGGGGTTACTGGAAGAGCATCTTGCAATTGAACGGTTTTTCAGTGCCCTGAGAGGCTTGTCTTGTCTCCTCTTGTCTTCACGCACGTTGTCACAGAACCGGACGCTCTATGCAGGTCGCTTCGCCTGGGAGGACTTTGTTTTCGACGACACAAACAAGACTCGGGTCAAATAGAGCCCACGGGGACGTGCACGGTGGGGGTCCACACGCCACCTGTATTTCCAACTTTTTTGCGCCAAAGGTAACTTATACATCTTATAGTACATCTTATACTTATAATCTGCTCATCTTTACCTACCACACCAACCCTGCAGGGACATGATCTGGATTGCATGAACTTTTCTAAGTTGACAACGTTTCAAATGCAAAACACTGCTCACTTCAAAATCCGTCTGGCGGCCACGGAAACATGCTTGGCATTGCCCTAACATTAGGGTGTTTTGTCTTATCATCTCAAACCCTGAACTTCATGCACTCAAGTCACATGGCCTACCGCCCACAAGTTTGCATTTGACTTGCTCATCTTTTCGAGCGCCCGCTAACTCAGGTTTTAAAATGGTTTTGCGAGATAAGAACAAATCAGCCAAGTTTCAATCACCACACCTACAAATTCAGAGTACTTTGTGTGCCAGGTTTTGCGAACTAAGTCTCTGGCACAACGAAGTCTTATTCTCTGCTCCGTGAGCAAATGTGGTGGCTGCTTTCAAGTTAGATTGAACATGTTCTCCAAAATCTCAAGTTTTCGTGGCACTCTGTCTCAAAGGCGGTTGGACACACTCCTTTGCCACCTGTCTCTAAAGCAGAACACAGGTGCCAAATACGCCCAACCCATTGGGAATTACTAAGGATTACTATACACCCTCAGCGGGAAGCATAGCTTGCATCGAGCTTTGTACAAAGAAACTCAGCGGCTAAGAAATATGTTCTGCTGTCAATATTGAGTTCTCACTCTGTAGCAAATAGGACCGCTGCCTCATGAGAGCTGCACCTAGGACCGGTGCTGAGGACACTCATCGACCAAAATCGTCCCTCCAACTACGCCGCTACAGTGTCACATTGTTTGCTTCTTGTATGTGCAGGGGTCATGAATGTTCCCTCTGTGGGGCAAGACCCAGAAATTTGAACTCACACCGCCATATTCCTAAACAAAACAACTTGGACTTTCTCAAACAGTTAAAACAAAAAACACACACAAACACCCGCAGCCCTAAACTGGGCAGTTCATATCTTGACTTCTGTCCTTTGCGTATCTTGTTTGCGCTGGCAATCCCGGGCGGCATGGATCTTGGAAAATGTGATACTGTACTCAGTTACTTGTGGTTTCGAACCTTTTGACATTTTCGTTTCAAGTGCGGAAACACAACTTTCCCTAGCAGTTGCGCTGAGTGGACCCCTACTTCTAGTGTGGTCTAATAGTAGTTTTAATAGGATCCTACTTGTTTTATTCTTGATGGTGGGTTGCAGTCCTTGTAAGAGTAGAAGTAGAAGTATATGTTTCAGGAAATAGGATTGTATGTCCAGAAAGCCAGAATTGTTCTATAACATAAGAAATACACTGCATGGTCTTCTTATGATTATCTTTTTGTAATGCCTGGCTTGTTTGCAGGGATTGAAATTTATACCCCCCTACCAAAAGATGGCGCAAGTAAAAGTGCTCCATATGCTACTTTTTCCTGCGGAGCGGCATAT
>CAXAMN010022596.1:113384-282474 GCA_963970005.1 Durusdinium trenchii | reverse complement strand
GTAGGTTGGAGGCCATTGCAAGTAGGTTGGAGGCCATCGCTATTAGGCCAGTGCTTTGACCTACAGTACCTGATCAGCGCAGAGGCCGTGTGGCCTTGAGCGACCATGTTTGGACAGACTCGACCATGGGTTCGGCTGAATCCAGCGATTGACCTGCAAAGACCCTTCTGTGTTGAGAGGGTCCATGGCCTAGTGACATAGAAGTAGTATTCCAAAATACTGTTTCTTGTTGACAAGCAGGATATAAGGGATGCAATGAGGGTTTCATTGTGTCTTGTCCAAACTTGGTGACTTTTGGATCTTGGTTTCATGCACTGTGCTTCTCAGGCGCGGCCTGGCTGTGCAACGCCTGGCCTACTTTATTTCTCAAGCAGCATGAGTGGGTACGCAGTTTAAGTAGGTTGATCAGCACGCGGTAAGTTCAGAAGAAACTTGAGGAAGGCACACAACTGGGCAGATTCTGCCCTCGGAATGTTCCACGACTCAGTTGTTCACACATTCCCTGGGCACATGGTCTAGAATTAACTGGGCCAAACAACATTCTAAGTGTGGCGAACAAGGACTCGGCAATCCACGCCAAGCTGGTCATGTCAAGGCATGCAAAGTCTATCTCCATGGCCAAACTACGAAAAACATTGGAAAAAACAAGGAACTGTCAATGGTGCCTATTGTCCGACGTCTGCGATGAATGTCCATGTGTGAAGCAGTTGTTTGCCTACTTTGCCACACAAACCCATCCATTCAGCTCGTGTCATGTGTAACTGCCAGCTGTGCAAGCCAATAGACTTGTACACATTATGATGCAACAGGTGATATGCGACATGACATGATTTTTCCTTGTGCCGCGCCCGTTGTTGCAACACCGTTGTTGCAGCACCATTGGAATAGAACATGAGAGCTTAGGTGGATCTCAGGATCTGGTTAGGCTGCTGGTGTCGGCCTTTTGACGACGCATTCGCCAAGGTTTATGGAACCCGGGGAAAGCCCGGTCGCCTCAACAGCGCAGTCAGGCCGGGGGCCTCACACATGACCAGTGGATGCAAAATCGATGAAAACTAAGAAAGAGTCTACAGAACTTGAACGCCACAGAAATATTTTGGGGGGGCGCAGGTCTGAACCTCTAAACAGTGATTGCTGTCTGCTCATGAACCATCAACAGCATCTCAACAACTGGCTCAACTGGGTTGTTCCGTGTTATTTGGTGCAGTCAATTTGGTTTGTTTCCTAGCAGCTAGCAGCCTAGGGCCCAGCAAGAAGCTCATGTATATGAGGGAATCACCATCTCCAGAAACCAAATACCTTTTCCAAAACACCATACCACCTCAACAAGACTTCCAACATCAGTCCAGAAACTGCCCAACTCATTGTTCCACATGGTTTAGCTCGGCTCATGCTAATCTCAGCCTCCGGACCGGTGACTGAGTTGCAGCCCTTAGACCTTCGGCTCTTTCACCTTAGGCAGCTGGCGCCACTCTGCCGCAGTGCAGCTGAACATCCAAATTGGGCGCCTTCTGATCGGGTGGCGGATTCAAGAGGCTGGGCGGATTCCTGCGGCGCAAGGTCCCGACGTGTCCCCCCGACGTCGTTCAACGACGAACGACGAACGACGAACGACGACGACGACGTGTGGGCCACGCTCCTGATGACATCGAACAGCACAATGCAGAAGGAGAACTGGCACAACAAGCAGAAAAGGGTGTGCTTCGCACCCATTTGCAATCCACCCCGGATCTGTAAGTCACAATTCGATAGCACCGTGCAGTGTAAAGATGACGAGGCAACTGTCACTGCAATACGAGAGACAATCCTCTTATATAGATGCAAAATGCTTTCAAAAGGCCAGCAAGACCAGCACGCAAACAATGAGCAGGTTCAGAGACATCAGGAGTCGCCCACGCCTAAGCTGGGTAAGCCGGGTCAGGCACGGAGCAACTCTTCTTCATGTAAGGTGGAGGTCAGAGGGAAGAACGTGCCTAGAGCTGACTATTCCGGACTCCATCTCTCTTGGGGTCCAGCCTAAAGTTGAAGTGCATCATCAATCAACCCTTGTACCAAAACAGGTGTTTTGACATCCCATCTAATTATAGTCTTCTAGTTAAAGTTTAGATAATGATCCACTGGCAAAGTAAAAATATCCCAGCAAAAAACCGAGTGCGGTGATTCTTCTAAAGTACTAACAGCGAATTATATGCTTGGATTCCCATGGCTCTGGACGTCCCAGAAAAAACATCTCACCGAGCACCGTGCCCGGTGGACGGCGGCTTCAGCAACTGGATCACCACGTTTTGCTGACTTCGTCGCTGCCGCTCAGGGCCTTTCCCGGAAGTTCCCCGTCCCAAGCGAACGGAGGGTCTAAGAAGGCCTGGTAACAGCTGTTGGCCGGATGGCTGAAACAGGGGTTGCACAAGAATCTGAGAAGAAACACTTCGCAGAAAGAAACACAAACACAACATACAGTTTGTAGTTTATTTTGTATGTGTTTGTCCTTCTCTCATGATGCTTTCTCTGGGGCCACATGTGAGGAATGAATGAGAAGGCTTTATTGGATGTGTCCAGTGATGTGTTTTGGAAGGACATGTTTTCACTGATCGCATGATCTATATGTTTCTTGAGTGCAGATTTGTCGGCCACAACCATCAGCATATTAGCACAAGTCCGAACGGCACCATTTCAAGGTTTGTTCTTCAAAGGATCTCTGGCCTGAGAAGGACTTGTCATGTGAGAGCCATGGAAAAGCCACGAATGGCTCCTTTGCCCCATTTCAGCTTGTTAGACTCAGACATATTCATGACTCGGTTCCCAGGGTTTGCGAAGCTCTCTCGCATGAAGACCAAACGTCGACGCACCCGGAGAGACCGCCCCGACACCCGTGGCCTTCACGCCGTCTCCGAGGGCGATGCGTCGGTGCGCTTCGGGCCGCAGGATCTCCCGGAGGATCTCCTGGATCTCCGAAGGACACACCGGGCACTGGGGTGAAGGGCACTCGCGATCCGACCCATGAAAACCATGGAAAACCCACGGCGAAAGGAGACAAGTCACAGACCTGGATGACATCTCTTGCTTGCTGAAGTGAGCCAGACAGGTGTCCTAGGGTGTCCCTGGAGACAATTTTGTAGGTCAACGTCGCGAAGTAGGGAAGTAGATGGAAGTAGGTCAAGGCCCCATCGATCATGTCACCAAATCATTCAGAATCACTTTCGATTCAACGATACGTATAGTATGTATACGTCTACAAAGATCTATAAAATATAAAACTCGAGCAATCAATCACGACACCATTGCAAATCACTGAAATCGGCACCCCTTTCGCTCCTCCACCTACATGCCGCCGTCGCGGCACACCATCAGGAGCTCCTGGTAGACACACAACGCAGCCTCTATCAGTCAGCAGAGCGCTGGAACATATTGCTCCTATGGTCTCAGGTGGATTTTCGACTGGTTCTTGAGCTTGAGATTCTTGAGCTTCTTGACCTGCTGCAAGGCGCTGCCATCGACCCAAGGGCTGCCGAACCTCCCACCCTCCTTGAATAACACAAATCCGCTGAAAAAGTGCCGTGCTGCGCCTCCGCTGGGAGTCTCCGACGCCTCACGGTCTAAGCGATGTGAATAAATCCCCCAAAAACCAAAAGGATAACATACGGAATTCAAAAGTCACATGCCTCCGGAGTTTGGTCACGTCTGTTTTAGATTGTTTCAGGTGGGTCTAATGGCAAGCTCCTCACAGGTACCGAAACATGCAGCCCCTGGTCCACCGGGCCTGCTCAGTTTTCAGCAGCTCGGACTCCTCTTTGGGCTTCTCTGGCAGCTCCTCGTGCGGCGCTTGTGCGCTTGCGGGGCGATCCACC
Organism: Durusdinium trenchii; assembly: GCA_963970005.1. Taxonomy (NCBI): domain Eukaryota; class Dinophyceae; order Suessiales; family Symbiodiniaceae; genus Durusdinium; species Durusdinium trenchii. The sequence goes on along the minus strand of CAXAMN010022596.1, from coordinate 278,629 downwards.
CAATTGACCGAGACATCTCTGTGTCATCAAGCTTTAGACTCGTTTTCACTGCATGGCTCTCAAAACCCATGGACAAATGGCCGTGACCGAGTCAAATTCTCCAGAAAGGCTTGCGGGCTTTGGCCTATCTTCCTTGAACAACCAAGTCTTGGGCGTTGCATACCAGTGCACCCTACCCGAATCACCTACTAAAATTAATTACTGTAGGATACTGTAGGTAGGTGTAAAACACATGTCGTGCAGTTGTGTTCATGGTAATTCTATGAGCATGTCCTCCAAGGCAGGTCCGTTGATTTTAGCTCTCTCCTCAGCAAATCCACCGCTGCCAGTGGTCACTTTGCCAACTGCAGCCAAACCATTTCATGTTTCTTCCTGGTCTGTACAACGGCATTCAAAGCCCCTTGCGTGCGAGCGTTGGCTGTCACAGCACTCTCTTCTAGTTCCTTTGAGCTATTCCCAAAGATTCGAGGCGTGCAGCTATCAAGAAGTGCAGGAAAGATTCATGGATTATCATGGATTCATCCATCTGAATGTAATTTTTACATTGCCTCACAGTTTGACCTTCAGCATCCTTCAGCACTTCCTTCTTAATTAGTGATCCCGTTGGCCACTGAAAAAGTTGATTTCCGCCAAAGGGATTCACCAGATCTGCTGACCCTCAAAAGCGGCTTCGCAGGGGCTTAACAAAAACCCACCGTGAGGATCGAGGGAGACCTCCATGGCAGATTTCCAGCCCGAGTCAACAGGCCTGAAGCTATATTAGTGGACTCACACAGAGACCCGAGCAGGAGTTGCTCGACTAAAGCAAAGACGCACAAACGAAGCAAGCCATGCAAGGGCAGCGCCGACACTCTGCCCCGACACTCAGCATCCTGCAATGTTCGGCTATGTTGGCCGTGCAGGGCATCTCACCGTACACGTTTCGACGGGCTGCGGCGACATTCGCCACACTTTCTTCACAAACAACTTACAATCAGCGCTGAACGTCAACTGCTGCAGGAAGCTCGCTTTCCTCGCAGCAGACAAAAGGTGTGGCGTGTCTCTGTATCACAATATGTAATAATAGTAGCAAGAAGCTACTAGGTTGCTAGTAGGTTGGAGGCCATTACTATGAGCAGCAAGAAGCTACTAGACTCCCTGAAGAGATTTACACCACCAAGTAACCTCCTGCAGGCAGGGTCTAAACCGTTGCAACCGTTGTTATGATCACGTTTGTCTGGGTCTAGATCGCTTCTGCCGACATACATCAGCCAATCTTCTTTCCAACGGCCCGGCGGCACCAAGGAACAAACAACCAAACTTTTCCAGAAAGGGGCACCCAGTGAAGGGACACTCACAGCAGGAAATGGCAATGGCACCCCACAAACAACACGCCCGGCCCTTGGGTGCGCAAACAAAACAGCGCCCGGCCTGAGGCGTTCACGTCTCTTTGCCGTGACGCAGCTGTACATGTTGATCCCACCGATGCCATGAACCTCCAGGCACTGAAGAGTACAAGGTGAACATGGGGGGGGGTCTGTGGCCCCAGTTTTAAGATGTTATTAAGAGAGTGTTCAACTGTTCAACTTCATCACAACAAACATCAAGTTGATCCAACTTCCCAGAAACACTTGTTCCACCATTCAGTTTCAAATGGTACTTCTGGAGACCGACGGACAAGGCATCTGCTTTTCTTGCATTTCACTGGTCCACTACAGTCTGCCCTCCATTCCAAATTCAGCAATCAACACTTCATGAAGAAGATCTAATTGACCACACCCCTCACACCCATGTGATTGGACATGTTGTTCACCCCATGTTCGGTTGTTCCATCAATATAAGATAATATAAGTACAGACTACAGTACATAGATTGGAAAAGACGGCTCAAAACAACACCAAGGACCAGCAGATTTTAGTCCCCTTTAGTCATGCTTTCGTGGTTTCTCCTTGAATAGTGGTGGGTTTGAACATGCTTGGGGGGTACCCGATAGCCATAGTGGCTTGCTTGTCACGATCTATCCACACCCGGCCGCGTCCAGGTGACCTTGGAGCACTGCAGCTGTTCTTCAAAGCCATCTGCTGTGATGTGATTCCTTGGAGCACTGCAGCTGTGTCGTTCAACGAGGCAACACAGGCGACACCGACGAGTCGAGAAGAAGTGCTTGATGACCGTGTGCGAAGAAGCGGGGAAACGGCAGAGATGCTGAGGTCAACGAAGCCTTCAAGCGATTCAAATGCATTTGAACTTCAATTCCAACATCTTCCACCCGTGTCACTTTGGGTCACACCACACCAGTCGGCATTCCACCAACGCGAGCGATCTCCTCGCCCGAACCCTGGATCGGTATTAGGAAGCTACTAGGAACAAGTGCATCGCTACTAGGAACAAGTGCCTTACTAGTAGTAACAAGAAGCTACTAGTAACAAGTGCCTTACTACTAGTAACAATAAGAATTTAATTAGAATTGTAATTCGGTAAGTCCAAAGATCTCGAAGTACACATCTCCAGCCTTCCGGCTGATCACATTCGTCTCCGGTCCTGCGCAAGCGAAGGTGGCACGACGCGTGACGCCGCTGGACGCCGACCGACGGCGGGAAGGTCAGCCGCGCTTGAGTACAACGAAGCCAGTCCTGCTGACTCACGGAAGCAAGTGCTATCTTAGATTCCGGGCGCGGGCTGCGGGGGCAAAGCTCGGAGATGCGGACCATCTCCAAGCGATCAAAGGTTTCAAAGGTATGAAACATTCTGCCAAAGGCCTCTCTTTTGTTTTCTCCAGGTCGACACACTGAGAAGTGGAAAACCTGTTTATAGAGGAAAATGGTCTTTGCAGGGTGCCATTTTAATGTTCCACTTCTATGATTCTTCCAGGGACTGTATACTTACTGTATATATATATATAGTAAATTCTGGATTGTTGCGTGTCACATGTTGACAGAGGTCAAGTGGAGGCTGGCAGCATGAGGTCTCGACGAGATTCAGCCCGTTCAGAAGGAAGCAGTTACAACCATTCAATTCAAGAAAATCAATGACTCCTGTTTCATACAAATCCAAATTTCCACACAACTCCTGCAAATGTGTTCTATAAAACCTATATGTATATATAACAATAATATCAATATCATAAATATACCGTGTATATATATATATATCATATCTTCTTCGTGTTCCTTGGATCTGCATCCACCGGGTTGCCACATTGGAAGGTGCCCAATGGACTGCAGGAGGAGATGGGAGGAGGTCCAACGCTGCGGCACGGGATCGAGGCCTGATCCAACCCGAGCGTCTGGTCGTTGGAGTCTCGGTCCGACGTATGAGTCGTTTTTGTACCAAACATCAGACCATGTCTGACATGGGTTTGATGTTGTTACTGCTTCCTGAAGTAAAAAGTGAAAAGAACTCATGTCCTGTCAGATTCTTACAAAATTCTTTCCTGGGGATGGGAAGGCCTTGGTGCTTCAAAGATTTCGATTCTGCCAACGAGTCACATATATCCCAAATTCGCAGTACCGACAATGCCTCAGTCCGATTGAATGTCGGAAGTCTTGCTTCGTGAAATAGCTAAGTCTCGTTATCCAAATATATCGCTACTCTACTCACATGCCAGACAGGTTGCGCGATCCCAAGAGCATTGCAGCCTCGGGGGCGATGGGGTTTGCTTCTCCGCTCTCAGAAGCGGAACAGTTCTTCGGCTCCGCAGCAAATCGATCATTGCTGACACATTTACCTTCGACATACAGACTCCAAAGCAGACTGAACCAGGGAGGGACCCTTTTACTCGGCCCCCAACAAACAACACCGGGTCTGGCCGGGTTTACATCGGACGCTGTTCTTTCGCACCGTGTGATCGACGCTGCGTCGCGGTTCTCGCCTTTGCCCGGGCAGGTGGGATCGGTGAAGCAGGGCTGCTTGGCATTGGCCTTCTTGCATTCCTTCTCCTCGGACAAACGCAGGAGAAGAAACCGGTGTTCAAGCGCCGGAAGAACGCCTTGGATAAGAAGACAATAACGACACAATATAGACACAGTTTAAACAAAACAAACACATGCCGAGACACGCAGAAACCGGCAGAACCCGTCACCTCAGGGTGAAGAATCATACCAACTTGTACAATCAACAGGAATAATGGAGAGTTCCCGTCAATGGGTTATAGAGTTACTTATAGTATATCAAGTCATTGGACATATTACATTATATAACATTATATAACTACTCAATCTGCTTGCAAGCGATATTTTTTTGGACCATCCCCCAAAGCCCTGTTCCCTTGATGTGAACCCTGATCCAAGCACAAGGCCTGGAGTCAAAGGAGTCTGCACTCGTTTCAACAGCTGGTTTTCCGAAACAAGAACCCACGCATCAGAGATGCGAAACTTGGTCGGGCATTGCCCAAGAATGACAACACACATGGCAAGAGTCCAGGTGAGGTGAGTCCAGTGTGAACACCTCCCAAAAGATTCCAGTTGGAAGTTGGTTTGTTGTGCCTTCAGCTGGTTTCCTTTCTGACAGGATCCAGTGGCTATAAGAGGAAAAAAAGAACTACCCCAGACAAAGTGGCACGTTTCTCTTTTGTCCTTTCTCCCGCCGGCCTCACCCTCTTCCTGCGGACTCACAGCGTTGGTGGTATTGGTGGCATTGGTGGTATTTGTCGCATTGATGGCAGTTGTGATGGTCACATTCTTGATGCTGGTGACATTCGTTGTATTCGTCACATTCATCACACTTGCGTTCGTGATATTCACGGAGGTCGTCACATTCGTGACACTTGCATTGTTCGTGACATTTGTGGTGTTCGTCGTATTCGTCACATTCGTAGTGCTCTTGGTCAGGTCAGCGCTACAACCGAAGGTTGGGTTTCAGGTCAGGAAACTATGGGGGATCACAGATAGTCTACCAATCTTGAGTGGCTTCGAGTCGAGTGGAAAGAATTCCCGTATAGACCCTAAAACGTGGGATCTCTGATCGAAGGAAAGATGGAAAAGGTGCCGAAGAGAGACAAGCAACATCGTGGAAGCGATGCAAGAGTACCTGGTACAGGGCAAGAACAGCATCGAGAAAAATCAAGAGGTTCACAAAGTGGGTTGGACAATGACTATAACATGCTATAACTGTGCAATCTTGTTTGTAGTAGTGTACTCAAACCAGTCCAACGATCGAAGAAGATATCGGCTGGTCCCAGGGCTTTTCCCAAAGGTGTTGGCTCCCAAGTTGGACCGCACTTGTTGACCCTCTCCATCTTCTCTCAGTAAACCCTTGAAAGAACATATGAAAGAACAAATAAAAGAGTATTGTTATGGTACTGTCTCGATATCAATATATTGTGTATAAAAATTTTGCCAGCTAACCAGGGTTCCAGTTTGTAACCAGGGTTCCAGTTTTTCAAGCTCAAATAGTGCCAAGAATGATGCAAGTTAATCAACAACATTAAACCAAACAGTGCAAACCACCAGCAACAAAACACTCAATACAACAAGAACTTTGCAACAAGGAGTGAGCACAAGGCACAAAGGACTAGCCGCTGACACAAAACAACACGCTGCATGTGCACAAAGCATTTCATTTTCTCCATCGCCACCAGCACTCATGTCCAAGAGGCGCAAGCTATTACACAAAAATTGACACTGCCATTTATGGCACTACAGGCTCTCATCATGTTCAACCATTTCTTCTTCTTCTCACCCTCTAGGGGCAGGTCATCACTCGAATCCTTGGCATTCCTAGTGGTAGGTTCCAATGCTTCTCTCTCCGCGGCATCAAGCAATGCATCCTGCCAAGTTCAAGCGGTTACAAATGGCTAGTTGGCAAGTTCATTTAGTGCAGTGACATAACATCATGGTTAACTGAGTGGTTAACTGCTTGTTCAATCACAAATGTGCAGAATCCAAGACAAACAGTGCACCGCAACCTTCATCAAAACTGCTGACGTTGCATCCCCCCCCTGTTCTTCAGCAACTCCTGCTTCAGCAACTCCTCGCATGGGCAAATCAACCACTGACACATGAGGCTAGGGCGGTGACATGCGGTGATGGTTGTGCACAAGTGTGTGTCAACATGTTGTCGTTGACATGGGCTGTTCAGTAAATGCAAACAAGTGGCTGCGATCTCGTGAAACTTTGTGTCTGGCACACCATCTCGAGGCATCATCTTTCAGGGCTGAACAACATAACATGACATGAACCTGCTGCAGCTGGCTTCTTCAAGACTGGCTGCGGGTCTACCTGAGATTCCTGAGGTTTTGTTTCTTCTGGCTGACTCCTCTCATTCCTGGCTGATTTGTCCTTTCGTGGTTTCTGTGCACTCGCTTTTGCTTTGCCTTTTGCTTTGGCTTTCGGAGAAGCCTTGGCCTTTGGAGATTTCTTTACAGAAGCCTTCGGCTTTGCTTTTGTTGTCTTCGGTTTCGGTGTTAGTTTCGGCTTCCTGCTCTTACCCCGCCGTGCAGCCTCCTCATCAATCTTGAAACATGAGGGCGACTTGCCCCAACCACATCCAAAAAGGGCGAGTACTACACTACAACTTCGCACGCGAGAGGGGTGCTGCAGGTCCAAGCAACTAATGTAGCAGTGCGTGAGCGAGTATGTGCTGTCGCTTAATTAAGCATGCTGGAAATGCAACCTGAGCCCACGAGTTGTTGTGCAGTTGTTTGTTTTTCTCAAAGCGCCAACGGATCTAGATGCTACTTGGCCGGTAGTTTATCAAAACCTTATTCTGTCGACTTCCAGGTGTTATGCAACCGCTACCCCATCTCCTCACTGCCTCAACAACAAGTGGAACCACCGTCATTGCATTTGTTGAAGCTAAATGTCATAGCTATGAAGACATGAACCATAAAAGTCCAAGCAGTGATTGCATTGGCCACCCTTTACAGCAGTTGATCCCTGATTGAAAAATTCAAGACAGCTTACATGCTGTCCGTGCGTTGAGTGACACACGCGCTGTCAATGAAATTTTGGCCTTGACGCCCACAATGCAAGCCGGAGCAGAATTGTCCACCCGCACCTGAGCAATGTTACCCCTTTGACCCGCAAAACAATAACCCACAACAAGCTGCATTTACAACTTGTGTGACACGCTTTGTGAGGTTCTTACAACACCTCCCACCGACTTAGGCACAAACATCCCAGGTCACAGCACAGTGCTTGTTGGTCAGCAACTTGGGCAACTGGCCGTCTTTGACGAACAGCTGTCCCATCTGAGAAGCACGAATATTCTGCAAGTCGACATCACCGGGCAAAGGCTTTTGTTCAACAGCGTGAACCCGTTGCTTTGGTTGAATCTTGTAATGGAAGTTCAGCAACTGTTGCACATTGGCCAAAACCGGAACTTAGAACTTAGTAAAGTCCACAGAAAGCACATTGTTCCAACATTGTCGGGGTGCCAAACAGAGGTACTAACAGAGGTGAACAAAAAGGGTCTAGCAACTACGACAACAATAACATCACAACTTCGACGTACAACTTGTCCACACTTGTCCTGCGCCTGTTCCATGTCACGGTCTGCAATAAAAATCAACTCCTTGCCATCCCTCCCCACCCAAGCCACCAAGCATGCATCATATTTAACCAAGAAGGGCAGGGAATCTATAGGCGGTGCTGTTGCTACGCCTCAGCTCTTCATGTGCGGGCGCCCAGATCACAGGAGTGTGTTGTGTGTTGGTTTGTTCAAAACTCTGCAACACCAACCCAACACTTCAGCACACAGGTACAAGCTTTTTCCATCTCCATCGCGCATGTGTACATTGTTGTGGTTGTCACTTTAAGAACATGATGGTGGAACATTCATGGACTGTTCATGGAACACAGTAATTCTACTTGCTTTTGTTTGTATTGCGCAACAACTCAGCAACTTTGAAGCACACTGGTTGAAACTACACAACCTGTACCTTCCACCAGTTGATTACTGTATGTTACTGTTGATGCACGTTAATGACATGAACCGGCCGTGGCACCCAAGGCAAACTCCTTGAAAGATCCAACGTTGAAGCCGATGAGTTCACCTGCCTGGATCTCAGCGTTCGTTTCACCCTCATTCACCAACCACAAGTCATAGCTGTTTGTGAGGCAAATTTTGACTGCTGTCAAGCGGGGGTATACTGCTGTTGCCATGATCCTTGGTAGTAGTTTAAAGTAAAAATCGTCGCCAATCAGTAAGCAAGCACTGAAACTAAATTGCATGCAACCACTTAGCTGGCATGAACTTGAAACAATCAGGAAACAAGTAAACACAGACCTCAGCCTCAAAATGAACACAGCCTTCAACACACAGACCCGTGGCGACAAACAAGCATAGAATGATATAGAGGTACAGAATGAACACAACTCTAAATTAAACACGCTGAGCTTTACTGATGCACAATGAACATCACTGCCACAGTCTTCATGCAGTTGGCACACTGGTGTGAGTTTCGGAAATCTTGCGCTGGCAAGCTCGCATGTGACACATCCAAAGGCTTGTCCTGGTCAGTGAACTGTGGCAGGCACGCTGTCCGGGCGGGAGTATTTGTAGGCGTGAACTGTCACGGTTCCAGAAGCCTGTGTTCAAGCTTGTGTTGAAGCTGGTGTTGTTGCCAAAGCCCTTTTCACCTTTACTTGTGTTGGCGTCGACAACTTGTTGTTCCAGCCACTTCAGCTTGGCAGCGTGGGGGGAATCTACCTCGAAGCGATTCTTCAGGGCATCCGGGATCCTCAACAATTAGTCAGTAGCGTGCGGACACATGAACAACAACCACATTGAACGATTATATATATATATATATATAGAGCCCTTAAGCTTGAGGAGGCCATTGACTGTGGTCAACGAAGTCAGACTGGGCTCACTCGCCGAGAACCCAACGGTTTTGGGACCGGCCTGTGGACAGGTGTCCCACCACTCCTGTACAAAATGCCCGATGTCAACGTATACAAACAAGAACCAACCAACACCAAAACATTCATGGAACAAGGCTCACCACAAGCATTCAAAACACAACACAAAAACCATCATAGAATCAAGTCAACAACATGTTGCAAAGCCCCGCTGTCCTCCATTGCTCGTCCCAACTTAAGTGGGGGGGGGCGCTGTTCGATAGTGGGTACGGATCGATTTGAGATCTTGGACAACGGGGTCGTTCGATCGCCTACGATGTGATCACGCCGGGAGACCCTCCAAAACCACCGTATAGCTGTGTGCGCCCTGCCTGAGCGTTGTACTCGTGTTTGCTCTCCCAAGTGTTGTTCAGCTCCTGCAAACATGCTGACTCCGACTGCGCCCAGTACTGCGCCCCGCAGCTCCACATGGTTTGACTGCATGCTCCTGGCCTTGCTACTACGAAGCAAGGACGCTACTAGGGTCTCATGGCATCGCTACTAGGAGCAAGGACGTTACTAGGGGCTCCTGGCAAGGGCGCTACTAGGGTCTCCTGGCCGTACTACTTGGAGCAAGTAGCTACCAGTAACAAGAAGCTATCAGGAACATTATCCAAGTTTTCCCAGTTTGCTCCCCAACTTCAATCTTCCTATTTGCCTATACCTACTTCGCCAATCCAATGCCCATACCAATGCCAGTACCGATCAACAGACCCAAGCAGTTCAGTGTTCGCCCATGTTTTTCCATCCACATTGACTGCAGCACTCCAGCGGGACTGCAGCACGATTTCATTCCAAGATTCATTCCAAGATCCAATTCCCCCGATCGTGGTCACACAAACCAAACCACCAACATGAACCCTGACACAAGAACGAAAAAACAACCCACACACACTGATCATCAGAGCTATCTCACCTATGTGACCGACGACCGACCGGCAGGATCAATTCTGCTGCTCTGCTCCCTTTTGAAGCAAAGCAGCAAATCAAGCCACAGCAATTCGCGGCTGTCGCGGTCGCGAAAACTCCAAACCACATGGCTCCATGACAGTGAACAGGGCTCGGTCACAGTCACAGGCTACACTGTGACAGGTCCAGTCTAGTGTAGTCAGTGTAGTCCATTTTAGTTCATCGAAATCCATTGATGGAAGTTCACCGTGAAGTCAACGAACCATTGTGCCCTTCATGTGACCGACAAGCAATTCCCTTGGCTTTCTGCCAAATAAAGACATTTCGGCAGTCTGCCAACATTCCGACTCCAGGCTGGAATTAAAATTTCAATCCTCTGGAGCGAAGATGATCGTCCAACCATCCTCATCATTCGCCTCCGCCTCCTCATGAGCCTCATTGGCCAATGCTGCCTGTGGTGGAGCAGGCAGAGCCCTCAGTCGTGCAGCAGGTACTGGCACCAGGTGCAGCCGTTGGATCCATTCATCACCGATGAATGGTTGGGCGAGCTGGTCCAAGACCATCCATCCAATATAGTGCATCGTGCGGCAAACAATCTTCTGGTCAACCGCTGCCATCGATGTCCAGGTCTCAGCATGTGGAGTGAACACCGCTTTTAAACACCACTGTTCAAACAACACAATCCCTCACACTCTCACAGTGTCATCCCAACCCGAACAACGCACAAACAGTGAAACATGCTGCGCTGCTTTCCATTCAAGTCACAGAACGGCCATCGTCGTAGGCGCATTGAACGCGGAACAACAAGTTGTGCTTCTTGATGTGCGGCGAATTGTCGCAGCTAAAGTCCACGAAGTAAATCGCCGGACGTTCATCCTCATCTATGGCCATCTCCCAGCTTCCGCAGGAGCCGATGGCGAGGCGTTTCGTCCTGCAATGTTTTCGAAGGTTGGTAAAGTTGAGTAAGTTGAGTGAGATTATGAAATTAAAACTTATAACAATGAGTGTGACTCTAGTCAGTGTAGTCTAGTCTAGTGTAGTCAGTGTAGTCAGGTCCAAGCCTCGTTTCACGTTGGAATACGATTTGGCCTTGCTTGGCCGGGGATGCACTTGCTGAACCTTGTTGGTCTCCACCAAAGTGACCGTGCACAAGGAACGCCCACTCGTGTCGTCTTGCGCTCGCGTGGTGGAAGTATTTAAATACTGATACCCGCGGCATGGCGAACAATCGAGGGATGATGAGGCTGAACGTGTTCAATGTACATGTATGTGTACAGTGCGTGCTCAATTGATGATGTCAATTGTGTGTTTGCAAACATGCTGCACTGCTGCTGTAGTTACTGTAGTTGGACAGTGACGTGGATGGGTGGAAATTGCACTCAAAATCGTCCAAACTCATGATCATCATCACACCATCCATGTGGCTCCAAAATCGCTGCAAGTCAATCAAAGATGTGAATCAATTGCAATTGGAGTCGGAATTCTCAAGAATGAATCACGAATCGTGTGCACGCCCTGAGTTCTCAATTTCAATGACCGGAGAGTCCTCATTCTCATCCTTCATCGTGTTCAGGGATCTTTGAGAAATTCCTCCAAAGTTCTTGACTCTGGTCACCTCGGAGAGAGAGAGGGAGAGAAAGAGAGAGAGGGAGTGAGAGACTGAGACGATAAAGATTTTGACCAACACAGGAATTTGAGACGAGCTCGATCTGCCAACCCAGGAATTTGTGACGATCTCGAATGTCAATACAGTGAATTTGTGACGAGTAGCTGTTGTTGAATGTCAAATTTGTGACGAGTTGGGTTCCGGATCTTCACAAAAACCTGGCCTTTCACTGCAGGGTCTTTTTCAGACGACCCGGGCCCCGACTCTTCACAAAAGGCTTGGCTCCACAGGGCAAATTGTCTTTGGGTCACCCGCTGGTAAATATTTCACACTTGCCTTCTACTATTACCTACCAAATGAGACGAGGAGGGTCCCGGCTCTTCACAAATTTGGTTCCCCAGATTTGAGGCTGTTTTCAGACTATCATGGTCTTCACAAACACATGGGGCCCTGTACTCATGCCTTGGTACACAAACAGTGTCAGTTGGTTCTCAACTAGCTCACAACTAGCCAGCAGCAGGTCGACATGCTTTAAAAGCATCGTTTGCGATCTCGTGGGCCGACTCCCAATCAAGTTGCTCTGTACACCGTAGACTGATCGATGTCCAATCCATCCGTGCTTGGGCCAGGTCCCACAACAGGACCCAACGATGGCAAGGACCTTGGGAAACACGACATGGGCGTGTGATATTCTTTGGTTGACCACAGGCGGTTGAGCCCATGGCCAATTCACTTTCACAGGTGGCCGCAAGTTAGTTGCCCAAAGCTCCAAACAATCAGCTGTGTCCTCCATGCAGTACGGATATTGCCCTCAGTGTTGGAACATCATGCTCACTGACAGACAACTAGTTATCCAACGTTTTTGGAACGACAATTTAGGTAGTAGTAATACGGCCGGGGTCTTTAAGCCTCTCTTGGACTCAGACGCATCATGTCCACATACCTCAGCACATCATCGCAGTTTCCAATCGGTGTTGAAAGATCAGACGAACAGATACGAGCATTACACTATTAGTAGCGTACTACTATGGTGAGACCATTAACTTCAACAACACTAATGAATCAGAAGTTTGCCTGGAACATGCAATCCAAGCGTGCAATATGCAACGTTTGCAAGCAAATAGAGCAGGGATTCGGGCTGCCATGAGGGATCAGATGGGTTCTTCTTGGTCCTGATGAAAAGTGTGAATGAACAGCAGTAGTAGGTTGAATGATATTGCAGAGCCTTAGAACCACGTCGCGACCACCAAACGGCGCACGCCGCTGGCGCCAGAACTTGGTGTTGATGTCCTCATGCCTCACACCTGGCATGAGCAGCGCTAGTACAACAAGAAGACCTGTCAGAAAAGTCCGACAAGTGCATCGTAAACAAACATGGTGCGTGAAGGTCCTTTGCTCTGTCCAATCAAAAAGATGTTGGTGCTGATGGCCCACCGATCCCCACAATTGTGTTGTGAAGGTTTTCCAAGCAAAAACCCAGTAACAAAAAACAGTTGTAGTACAACAACCAACTCAAGGCAAAGCAAGCCATGGCTCCAGTCCCGAACCTGGTCCCACGGAAGCTCCGAATGCATCTCTGTGGGCCTGACATCGTCTCTGTTCAGGTATTGCCGCACAACAGTGAATCAACAACCTGCGGAATTAAGAAACTTGAATTAAGAAAAATAGCAGCAGTAGTCAGGCCACTGGCTGCCTGGCTCAAATTACTTTACACCATCTCCCCGTAGCCACGTCAATAAGAAGAAACGTTTTCCAACAACGTTTGTAAACCACATTATGTGAGTTTGGGTGGGCGGTCAATGAGTGTATGGGTGGGGATCCTGTGCAGCAAGCATCAACCCTCCAAACCAACCTGCCTGCGTCAGGACAACGTGCTGGGACGGCGGCAGCTTCGAAGGAATCCTGAGCACCAGGGCTGGGTGATTATGTTGTACACAAAAAGGCTAGCATGTGCACACTGGACAAACTCAGGCATGGGTGGTTTGCTTGAAAGCAGCAATGTTGGCAATGTTTGTTTACAAGGCACAATGTGGAGACTGGAACCATTTACATGAAAGTTAAAGGGTGTCACTGCATATTTGATGATTGTAAACAATGAGCCGTATGGCCACCACATGTGCTCTGTATTGTACACACCTGTGGCATCACCACCAAATCAGTAGTGATGACGAGGCCCCCGAGTGTCAGCATACCACGATTGTTGACAGTCATCGCAAGTGTGGTTGTTGTGCTTCAAGCGCGTCCTTGCATATGCGCAAGATTGCTGTTGGCGAAGCATCCTCTCAATCCTAGTGCATGGCTTGCCGCAATCACACGGTCACATAGTTTGCACCTGCTCTCGGGGTGGAGGTGGTGGTGGAGGAAGTAGACCATGGCTGTCCGGGGTATCTGCCATGCATACCTGCCTAGCATCAGCACGCTTGGCAGCATTCACCAAAGTCTAAGCAGTGAACTTCGGTGCTTTATTCGGCCCATGAGACGCCTGTGATCCTGACTCACTTGTTGTGCTTCTTGATGCAGGGCCTGTTATGAACTTGTCAAAGAGCTTTCCATAGTCTGGCTTCTCCGGCTCCGGCCGGACGCTCCAAGTATACACACCAGAGCTGCCCGCCGGCGCCGGATCCTCTTCGGAGGAGCTGGGTTCACTCTTGTCGCCGTGCTTGTCACGCTGGTTGTGAGCATGCTTGCCATGATGCTTCTGTGATGACGTAGGTGGTTGCATCTCTTCATCCTCGGATTTTGTCTTGCCAGGCTTCGTGTCATCCGGAGCTGCCTCTTTAGGATGGTCTGCATGATCACACTGCTCCTGTTCAGGCTGCTTTGCATGGCCATGCGGCTCCTGTTCACACGGCATTGCGTTGTCATGCTGCTGTTCAGGCCGGTGTGAATGACTTTGCTCACCAGCTTGAGGCTCTGAGTTGACATCAGGAGTAGGACTAGCAGCTTTAGCTGTTGCCGCCGCTGTGGCCTCAGCCTTTGTCCTCTCCGCTGTGGCTGCCTCATGGTCTTGCGCAACCTTCAAGCGCTTTCCGGCATCATTCAATTTCCATTCAGCATACTGGAATTCTTCTGAATTGTACTTCCCGAACCAACACCAGCTCCTTCAACTCGCGAACCTCCAGCGACATGATCACCGACGTGAACCCTGCTAGGGCATTCAGGCTTGGTCCACCAAAATTGCTAGATGCAGACAGCACACTGTTGGATGATTGTAGCATGCGGAACTCTACCACTGATGTGTCATGCACATGCTCGGAATATAACCCTCACACATGTCAAATCCAATCTTGTTCAACAATGGTGCTTGGCTGAGGCACAAACGGGTGTGTCTTCGTAGAGATCTCCAGCTTCGACCTCAGGCGCGGGGACTATACGATGTAACTGTAAACAAACCTGGTAACAACATCATGTAACAACATGTTGGTGGTTGCTCAGGTTCCAGCATCAACAACGCTACCCATTCTATGAAAACACGCGTTGATAGAAGGACACTGTTTGAGCACTTGTGTTGAAACATTCATCAAACATGACAAGTCATGGCTGTGAGTCCTTGTGTGGTTTGCAAGAACTTCCAACATGTCGCCAAGCAAGTAGGTGCAAAGTTTGAGTGACGGCAAGCGTAGTGTCCAAGCACGTTCAATGCTAGTTTGCAATGCACATGTTGTCAAACGGTTTTAGCAATGTTGCATGGTTTTTGCACGTTGCGCAATGAGCCTTTGCTCTTTTGAGGCACCGGCGGAGAAGTCCTACGCCAACATCAGCCATTGGGTCTGCTTTGCAGCAGATCCCGACAACTGCTAATTTAGTGTAATTAGTGTTCTATTCAACGAATTTCAACCAATTTGCATTTAACAAGCATCTAACTTGTCAACAAACACCCCTGTTCAACGGTATCAAGCAAAGGTTTCAAGCTCGACACAGCACATTGGCCGCAAAATTGGCAATTTCAGGAACAACTATGTTGTCCATAGACGTCAACTGCTCCCGCTCCCTAGAAGTCAAAGCATCTTGGATCCACTTGTGAGTGGCTGGAATGGTTCTTGGCTGCCACGGCTTTGCAGGATACGAGCGGATTTCCTTCTCACTGAGCAAGTTGTTCGGATCCTGGCGGTAGTGCCCACAGGCAAGAATAGCGGACATAACTTGACACAACCAATCTAAAAGCCAAATGGGTAAACTGTCTCACAAGTACAAGCCTTGACAAAGTTGAAACCACCCCTTGTCGCCAAGAAAAAGACCCGCTTCCGCCATGTCTGGCAAACATTGGCAAACCATACCCACACATAATCAAGAAGACAACGCAAGAAACAGAACAACGTTGTGAAATGAGCAAAGAAGTTGGTTGAGTATTGGACCGGAGCACCAATGTCGCGACCCGAAACGCAGCACCATTTGACTTGAAAACCACGACGTTCCAGCTCCTGCTGGACAAGTGCAAGACACGACGTGCGTGTTGCGTGGCTGCACTATGTTTCACTGACAGTTGGGAAACAAGACGATCGATCCTCTAGAACGTAGGTCATGAAAGGAACCATGTCTGCCCTGAGAAGACTAAATACACTCTCCAGGAAGATCCATCGCCTCAATACTCAATCAATCAAAACAAGAACATCCGTGAATGTAGTTGGTCCCAGCGCATGCAAGTCACAAGTAGGGTAGCCCCTCTACCTGCTCAAAGACTTCTCCTAGAGATGAACGCGCCCCTGAAAGGCCTTGCATCAAAACTGCTCCGCAAACATCCTTAGAGAAACAACATTGGTGAACGTGGTGTTGTGGCAAGATGTAGCAAGTTGGTGCTTGACAAGATAATGGTGTCAGCATGTAGTTGTACCAGTTAAGAATCCTGGCATGGAAAACCAGCAATCAGGCCAGTGCAGGTGGCCCTCATGTCGACGGTCGGACGGAAAGTCCACACATCTGTGTACACGGGCACGTTGGGTAGAGAACCATCTGCAATTCTTTGGCCCAAAACTTCTCTGCAGTGTGGGTTGTTTTCGACCTGCAGTTTGAAGCAGTGAAGGTCAACAGCGACCAAACAACATAGAACCTGGACAGTGTGTGGTAACATGACGCAGAGTCTCATCTAAGGGCGATTCGAAGCACAAGGGCTCACAGAACCTTGACTACAGAGCAGCTAACAATACACATAGTAAAAAGTAATGCTCTACAGACAAGCGCACACCTGTTTCAACCTCAACCTCTAAGATCTCTACGCAGACAGGCCCAAGTCAAGGCCACCAACGCCAGAAAACATTGAAATGCACTTGTGCTGCGCAACCTTATGCAAACAAGACTGCCTTCAATAGTATGTTTCACAGGCAACTAAGTACATGACTGGGGCGCCCTTCCAAGGGCATGCACGCAGTACATCTTGATGAGTCACCGTAGTGAAAGGAGAAGTCCATCCACGAGGGAGCCCTCACGATACTTAAAACGATTTGACCTTGAGCCCTGTAGTGGAGTGAGTGTCGCAGCATGTGAACAACATTGGTGGCCTGATAAGTGCTCCGCCATTTCAATGGATAGATACTTGCCTTTCTGGAGCTGTTCCATTTGGCATGCCAATGCCTGTGTGTACGAGGTTGAATGGTACAGTTGCGTAGCCAGATCCTGTGCAAAACAAAATTGATGCTAACTTAACCAAGTGCTGCTTACAAGCATTTAATGCTGAACGTATACAACCAAGTCCTGCTTTCCCCGGATGATGTATTGCGTGGTTGCCGTGTAAGTTGATGAAAAGCACCCTGCATGATTAAAACCGGTGAGCAATACTTACAACATCGTAACATCATGTCAACAAAGTAAGCGCTAGAAGTTCAGTCTACATGGTATACAGTATACAATCTGCACCCTAAGCACCCTACTCAAGCAACCCATGGTCTGCAAGACAAACTTTCCGCACTGGTGCTCCACATTGCCTTGAGACTTTGGCTTTCGCGGAGGAACCTAGGCCAATTGGGCGTGTTGTTTCACCAAGGTGTCACACCTAGGGCCAACAAGGTCAAACAACTTAGTTACAGTGCTTGTTGTGTTGTTGCACTGCTGTAACGTTATGTGAGTGCTTCAACATGCGTTGTGCTGTTACAGTAGTTGTTACAGTGCTGTAACGTGTTGGGTCCTGCAAGTTAGTTAAGTGCTGCAAACGAGTTCCAACTACAAGCAGTGCATGACAAGTCACAACTTCCAGCCGGAGCTTGGCTCGTGCAACCTGTGGAAATCCAAGCGGCTTCCATCGAGAGCACTGTCCCTGAACAAAGCGGCCAAACTGAGGGTATCGGGTTGCATCCTTCTTTAGGATTGATCCCTTGTTCACCTTCTTCATCGAATTGGTCACTTGCTCCACTTCTGGTCTTAGCGTGCGCAACAGTGTGGACACAACAGTTGTGAGCAACATCACAACAAGGAAGTTTGCTTGCTTCACACCCACACACACCAAGTAAGACACAGACTAGCTCAGCTGATCCACGTTCACAAAGGCACAAAGGACATGTGTAGTGGAGACAAAGCTGATCCGAAATGGCTTTGAGGCACTTTGAGGCTCGATATTCAGCAAGCAACAACCATCAACAACCTAACAAGTTAGTTCCGTATGCAAAGATTTTTTGGAACCCTGGTTGTAAACTGGAACCCCGGTTAGCTGGCAAAAAATTTGTATCATGCATAAACTTGCATGCTGCTTATTTTGTATAGTCATAACATGTGGCGTTCAGTACAAACCTCTTCGACTTTCTCCTCATCTCACAGTTTCCAATGTTTCCATCTTCTTCCCGGCACCACTTTGCAAATATTTGCAAGCCAAGCGGCACAGGAAAACCAGCAGTATCCGTGTGACCCGTGTGAGTGGCTTCATCAATGGGTGAGCACCTTGGCGGTCGGAACCAGCAGGCAACCAGTCGGTTGCTGGGGATGAAACATGATGCCCATTTTGACCAAGCTCCCCTTTTCTCGGCTATGCTCAGCTCCAAACCCACCGAATATGGGTGTAAATAACATAAACAATAACTGCCTTCCCTCGGACCGAAAACGGTGCCCCATGAGGTGGACCGAGTCCAAACCGAGAAACTTGTGGATTCCCTGCTTTGAACAAACAATCGATCCGATCCGTGAGCCGTGAGCCAGTTCGCTGAGTTTGTGGAGGCATTTGCATCTCCGAAACATGCCAACCCACCGAAACCACAGGTCCAGCCACCCACCGAAAGCATCTTTCGACCATCCTTCTTTAGATGAGGAACGGCTGTTCGAAGCATTGCAAAAATCAGTGAATTATGCAGCTGGAGCCAAAGTTGCACGATTCAGAGCAAGACATCTCAAAGCTCGATGCAACAAACCCAATTGGAAGCCCTCTGGTTTCTTTCCACCCTCGAGAATCAGCCCAGTCTCCTCTTTCAATTCCTCTGGAGAAAGCTCTGGCAGCAAATCTCGATTCCTAAGCCAATCAGCAAACCATCAGACAGCCAAATCCTTTGAACTCCAAGAAGATGAGCCCGAAGACGGGTATATACTGGGCCGAAAGCAGGTACAGCAACTCTGTGGTCAAGCAGGTGTCGAAAACTGGGCAGCTGACTTGTTGGACCACAAGCCCGAGCTTCCAGGCATGGTCACAAAGTCCAAGGATTCCTGTGAAATCACACGTCCGAACAAAGCGAGAGCAGCAAAGGAGTAAACTGCGGAGGATGAGCATGTGCTGCTAAAATGGTGAAGTGACCTGCACAGGTGAGGTAATAGAGGATGCAGTTTGAGATGGAGCGCTTAATATTCAACAAAAAAGGGCGATGTGCCTGAAGCTCAGTCTGCATTCTTTTGGTTGGGGTCACTTAGCCTACTAAGCAAGCTTCTGGTTGTCTCCTCAACAAGGATGCAAACCCACTCGGCTTGCACAGTAAGAATGAGATTCAGCAACTCGGGAAGAGAGAGGTCCTCCAGGAGAACCACTCACAGACCAAGTTGCGTCTCCAAAACAATAAAACTATTCTGAAGTCGGGATATTCAGTCTGCATCTTCCTAGGGAAGCTAGGGAGTGCAAACCCACAACCCACAGACCCAAGCGTTTCCCACCTGTGCCAAGCGCTTGCGCATGTCGCTAGGCCAGTCGAGCGCACCTGCCGAGTGTTTGCTGGGCAAACGTGGAGTCCCAAGGTACACTGAAAAGCTGAAACGGCAAGTGATGCTGACAAAGGCCAGGACCGGAAGGTGCAACTATGAATTTAGCCATTTAAAAAGTCTGATTCGTCTTGCACCCTTGCTCTTCTCCCTTTGATTCCATGCCGGCTGTACCAATCGCGCCGTCACCCGCCGCTGGAAAATGACTTCGTAATGCCTGACCAAGAACGGTGCCAGCAGGTCCACGTGTTGGGGGGGTCAGAAACTCGACGACACCGACGATGTCCGACAGCCCCAGTGTGGGGTCCTGATGAAAACATACGAAACAGGGATGAAAAGGGATCAAAAAGGGTTTCCTGCCTCCATCATAGTTCGGATTCCCCATGCTGGTTGCCAGAGATCAGGATGGTAGTCTCAGCACAAGTCTTTGACGAGCTCAAGAAGCCAAACTGTGTCTTCTCATGTCTTTTCCAATTAGACCACATCTCATGGGACCATCCAGGACCGACTCCCGATCTGATTGCCCAAAGAGCTGCAAAAAGCCCTCCCATTTGAAGAAACATATACTAAAGCCATGGAGCTTGTATTGCTGAGGCAGATCTTCTTGCCCACCTGCGACACAAGTGACACCAGTGGTCAGCGGTGTCCGGCGGTGCGGCGGTTCTACGGCAAGGCCTCCCACCGACCGCTCGGCGTCAGCAGGGTAATGGATGGCGGCGCTAAGGGGTAATTCACCTCGGTGGGAGAAGGACGACACAGAAACAAGGGGGTGGTGATGGGTGGTGTAGAGCAAAGGTGTCATTGAAATGTATTGAAGACAATGATTGCGAGCCTCATTCTAGGTCCTAGGTCTGACCTCACTTGCAAGACTTTGTCTTCCGTACACACTCACACACCCTTGGAGGCGAACTGGAAGAACAATCTTCCCAGTGTAAATACCTGACAGGAGAAAACTTCTCTCTCCTTTGCAAGGGGTGCCGTTTAGGCACCGGTCACAGGCCACGCCTCCTTCAAAATCTGTTTCGGGTGGACCACGAACGGCAAACTCAGTCGTAGCAGTCGGTGCGCAAAGGGATCAATTGAATGAGACCATTGACTCCAGCACTCAAAGTCAATGTGAGTCCTACTAAATTAAATGGGATCACATGTGCTAAAGTCAGGAGAAAGAGCTTGGAAGCTGACAAGGATTTGGTTTTTGCCAACATGATGATATCAAAAAGATCTGCTATTGAGCTGGATGATCTGCGCACTATTATGTTCACTTGTTCTTCTCAACAGAAGCAACCTCAGCATTGGTAAATGTGTATTCGTTTCGATACGGTATGTGCATCAAACAGAAACACGTTTTCCAAACGTGCGTCAATATGCCAGTATCTTTCAATGTTTTTGTTATGTAAAACAACAAAACACATCTGCAAGCATATCATACTTGGCCCTTTCAATGGGGATTAGAGTCCATCTTAGATTTGCCCCAAGCAAGGTTAGCCACTTCTTATGAAAGTGCTTTTCTACTGTCTAGAAAAAGTTCACAATTTCCTTGAAGAATCCTTATGAAAGTGCCTCTCCCCGTGAGGGAGAAAAACAGCTCACCTGGCTGCTTGCTGCAGCTTGTCATCTTTGGAAGGTCGGTTTAGATCGAGCTTTGCAGCCATCGGTTTAGGCGTCTCACGATCCACTCGAAGAGATCGTCAGTGGCTGGGCCGGCAGTCCTGCAAAAAGGTGACCACGGTGACAACGAAAACACCGGGGGCTCTTCCACTTGTTCCATCTCTTTCATAAATTGTGACTCTTTCCAATCACATTCTTTCACCAGATTTGCTGTACCTCGGGAGAAGCACGCGCGCCATCGATGGCACGCATCGAACGCGCGCCATCGAACGCGAACCCGTCCAGTGTTTGGACGGAGACTCGTTGATCTCCTTGAGTTCTCGTTGGATCCGCCTAGGCGAGCGGATCGGTCCGAGCTCGATCGATTTCGAGCGTCACCGCTCCAATCAGTCTGGTCTTCCCACTTCAGCTGCCTAGTTTTCTACCCCATCTGAATTTGGCCAACCGTCACTTTCACTGTACAGTCAGTGCCTTTCAGCTCAAAAAGTCCCGTTTTCTGGTGATCTTAGAAACCACAGGCAGAGTCTCTTCAGTTCAGCCACTTGATGGATGATGTGGATCCGGTTGAACTTCCTGCCTCCCGAGCATTGGAGATGTTGACGGACTCAAACATAGCTGAAGCCCAATAAACCACCTTAAATTATTAACCAGCTTAAACCTTTATTAAGTAAGATTCAACGGAACTTTGAAAGGCACGTCATAATTGAAGTGTTCGTCAAGCCTTGCAAGGATGTTTCCTCAGCAGCTCATGTAAAACAACCGGAGCCGTCAACTACTTTGGGAGCCTGCACCATCTGTCTACCACAGTCACCTCCAAAACCCATCTTGGCGGATGGATACCTCGTCCGCTTCTCTTGAGTGGCACACGGAGCATAGCGGTATCTATGTTGGAGGAGCTATGGCTGCAGGAACCCTTCCCGATCTATATAAATCTGCCAAAAGCCTCGACTACCTCGGTACCTGGTTCCAAGAAAAGATGATTTCTTGCACCAAGCAGTCCCTTGGGCCTTGGGAAAACCTCCGCCATGCCCTAAAGCCGCCATGGCCACAACTTCAGCCAGCGTGTGAAACCAATAACTCTTAAGACCTTTGTTGCTTGGGTTTGGAATTCTCTAAGATATGTTTCCCTATGTCAATCTGCTGAAAGGGTTCGAACTAGCTTGGAATCATTTTGAACCGAAGACGCTTGGACTGCACAACATGTTTTCTTGCGCATCGAAATGTGCGGCTTGTCGGTGAGGTCTGAGGCAGACGACAAACCTTTCCCCTCCCGACGAACTTTTGGAGTCTCACGTTGCGTGTCTCAGTGATACACACACGCCTGGCACGGCACGCGACGAATTGAGAGGCCAAGAAAAAACAAGAGACGTGTAAGATCGTGTAAGTACAGTCGGGGTATGGTGAGAAAGGGACGCAACCTGCCAAAGAAAATGGTCATGGTTATGTATTGTGCTAAGCTCTCTAACTTGAGTATCTGAAATGATGTGGACCTTGACCAAGTTCATTGGATATGTTGATGATATGTCCAGCATGTTGGCCCCACTGTTGGGTGCTGCCCAATCGATGCTCAAAACAATCGACTATGCACAAGGTTCTGGTTGACCAGCTGCCATGTAAAGCATTGGCAAAAATTCTAACAAGCAAGTAAGAAATCTTGTCTGTACTTGCAAGACCAGGCAAAACGCCACCTGCTTGTCATTGCATGTTTCTTCTGTCTTCACATCTGCTGAGTCCACCAAATACTGAATGAATTTCGGAGGTCACGAAAGGCGTCACGTTGCCACCGAGGAAAACTCCTGGAAAACCGCCGAACATATCCGAAAATGCAGTCAAAAAAGATATAGGCTATGGTTCCTTTCTTGAAGGCTTATCATGGTACCCAGCCCTTCACAAGTTGAGTTCTTCTGAGAGGATTCTGATCTGCGCTCTGAAAAACATGTGCAACAATGGTTGTAGGAACATGAACTTCTTCAAGAGCTCACTGATGAGAAATGAGGCCTACGGCGGAGGTGGATATTGTCTGTCTTGGATGAATCCGAGCTTGCGAAAAATTGTGAGGAAGTTGGACATCCATCATCACCAATTAATCGCTAGTAACTAGTAGCAAAGGGCATTACTACTATAGCAGCAAGAAGCTACTGAGGGCATCGCTACTAGTAGCCCTTTCCATCATCTTAGCCCTTTCTCACCGGTGCTGCTTCGAAGTCCACTGCCGAATCTCTCCTCTGCGAGGATCTCAGCGAGGCGTCGCCTGAGCTGAATGGCCAGGGCATCGTGAAGATGGAGGATGCCTATGTCGCAGGTCTCAATATTGATTCTGGTTGGCTTAAATTGGCTTATATAAACGATCTCTGCGGTTTCTGCACAAAGTGATTGAAAAACTGGTTTTCTGTTCCAGCAAACCATTCTACAGTACATGTCACCACATCAAGCTGAAATGACCTGTGCCAAGGCATCCACTTGGAATCCTCATGATTTCAGTGCGCTGAAAAGTGGTGATCCCACCTTCTCTGCTGTCTCCGCTCCGCGTGCAGTCTGGATCTCCTCTCTTCTTCATCTTCGAGTACCTGGGTCGACACCCGCCGAGGCCCACCGGAGGAGCCCAACTCAGTTCATGTTCTTCTTGTGGATTCAGCATCTTATTTTCTAAAACAATGGTAGCGGAGCATCATCTTACAAACAAAAGCTGCGATTTTGAGACCAGCACAGTGCTATTGATTTTGAGTTCCGCGCGGTAGGTATCAGAACCGGTTCTGCCTCCGATTCTTCCTGGAGCTCAACAATCAAATGCAGAGTGTGGACCTTGTCATTATACAGGTACATGCAACTCTCTTCAGCTTCATAACCATATTATTGCAAAAGAGCATGCTCATGACAGCTCATCCGGACAGAGTGAGAAATGTTTCGCACGTAGAGGCTCCCTCGCGAAAGCACCCCCTGGCCTGCACGTTCTGCAAATTGTTCTGCTGAATTGGTACGAAATGCGCGTCAACCACCTCAGGGATGTCGCCACAGGCCTCTTGATTTGCTTCTTGTCCTGCGGCAGCATCCACCAGGCTGGACCCGCCACCTTTTGGCCGGGCCAATTTCTTTGTGGAGTTTGCCTTACCCAAACCCTGGAGCAAGGTTTGAGAGTATTGCACCTGGCTCTTGGGTTCTGTAATCTCTGTGTCTGTATTGTAATTGTATAACAATCTACTGTGCTGGGAAACGTGCGAGCCCCTCTGCACATCGCCGTTCTTCTCGTTCTCAAAGCCTTTCGCACCAACGAAATGCACCCCTAGATTACCACCCATCACCATGGAGTGATCACAATGTTCCCCAAATTCCCTTGGCCAAGGGCCTGGGGTTTTATGTACCTCGTCACAGTCCCCTCGCCCCGCGCAGCCGCCCACGCCTCTCACCACCTCGGCTCCTGCAAGTCGGACACGAGACTCAAAAAATCGACCGGTGGAGGACAAGCGCGCGACAAAACCATGGAAAACCCGTCGGGAATAGATGTCTTTCTATGCTTAGTACATCTTAGTACACACCTGCTTATGCAAAAAGTGCGAGGTAGAGGTGGATGGAGCGAGATGGTGCGACGAACTGCCATTGTGTTGCGTTGCCAACTAGCGCACCGTGCTCACTTGTGTTTCAGTGGGCAACAAAAAAACCATACTAAAGGAAACTTTGTGGAAACATGCTGAGTCCATCTACTATATACAGTAAATCCCATCCAAATATACAAATCCGTCCCACAACCCTCCGGTCGCCCCAATTGAAAACCCCGCATCCCACATATTTCGGCCTCTGATCTCACCTGGGTCACGCCGATCCAGGAGCTCGTTGGTGATCATCCGGGCCAGGCCAACCTGTCTTTTTTTTGAAAAGCTCGCGGGAATGATTGAAAGCTTGAAGGATTGGAAATCGATGGAAATCGCGGTGATTCGCCCAGGCTGATTTAAAAGAAAGGTTGCTCATGGTTGAGTGCGGCCTTTTTCAGGTACCTGGTCGTGACCTGTCGTCGATGGGGAACGTCCTCCTTCTCATCTTAGAGGCAGTTATATGCAAGCATATGCAATTGTATCCTAGTATCCACGCAAGCCTTGTTCCAAACAAAATTGTCTACTAATCCACTAAAAGTGACAGAGACCTTGAGAACAGCAAAAGCTGGATTCGATTCAAGACAGAATCTCGATATACATCAGGAGGAAGAAAGTCTTTTCTTACCGGGTCTTATAATACCTATGTGGATCAGCCGCGGTCGAATTAAGAAGTCCATTTCGGGTGGCCAGTGTGGGACGGTCAATTATCACCCTCTTTTAAGTCTTTATAACAGTAACAACTAAACAGCCTTGGAAGGAGGAAATGCGACGGTGTGAGGTGACATAAGCGTCTTTTTTTCTACCGGGAAAGGATGCTCGATTCGGAACCTTCAAGAAGATAAACTTTTGTCCCAGTTGTGTATCTCAATTTCCATCTTGACCTTGCGTGGATATTCTGTGGAAACCCCAAAGACTTTGGCCCAAAGATCCCCTGCAGGTGAAGAAGAATATCTGATAAAACTTATGTAGTCATTAGGACCTGGGTCAGCCTATTTGTCTGTTGACAGGTTAGGGCTATTTCTAAATTTTGCAGGGCTATTTCTAAAATGTTGCAGGGCTATTTCTAAATGTTGCAGGGCTATTTCTAAAATTTGCAGGGTTATTTCTAAAATTTGCAGGGCACCTTATAAAATTTGCAGAGTTGTTTCAATAGAATTGCTGCATAGTCTGAGAGCTTTTCATAGTTTGGGGACTCTTCATTGAATTGCTAAGGTTCTAAGGGCTAGCTAACTCAGCCCAGCTAGCTTTTGTTTTCTCCACTGCTTCATCCTGGGCCAGTGTTTGTTTAGAAGTTCAGTTGTGATTGTCAGTGGGCAGTGGTTACGAAGGAGGGTTGATGAGGGCAGTAGTTTACACAGGGGTGGCAAAACCGGATTCATTTTGTACAAAGTGGGGGGGCCACTCCAAATGAGTACTGTGTTCAGGCAACATCAAAACACAAAAACCAATCTTCAACAAGGTGCACAAACTCGCACTGGAAAAGTTTAGTATTCTTTGTAGTTAGTCCAACCTTCAGTGTCATGCCTTTGCTACGCAGCTGCAACTGCCTTTTCAACTCCTTCCCAGTTTCATCCTGAGTGTCCTTGCCATTCCTGGAACAGTGAACTGTCCCAACCGGATTCATTTGTGGCATGGCATAGGCACTGCAACCTAGGTCTGAGAATCTAATGCGGTTCGGTCTGGATCAAAACCTTTGGCCAAATCGCTTTCCCCTGCCACTCCAAGTTTCAAACAAATTGGGATTGGAACGAAAACCGTAGAGCAGTGCTTGTCAGGTAGCATTTGGTACTTACCTACAGTTGTCTGTGTGTCTGTATGTATGTACTAATATATGTTGTGTAACATAGTAACAACTAACAATTGTCAAATTTGTAATTTGTAATAGGCTGTATAGGATTATAGTAAGTATAGTGTCTTAGTCTTAACCTGTACTGTAGTGTTCCGTGGCTGAGGTTTGGATATCCTATGCCAAAGGATGCAAAAGTGTGGCAGCACAGTGTTTCACACTGTTGGCCAAACCCCCTTCAAACAAGAACCCTGGCTTCCAGCGTTCAGTTCTTCTTCCTCTTGCGCCCTGACTCTGCCTGTGGCTTCTGGCGCTGCTTCTTGGCTACCTTGTCTTGGTTGGAGGCAGTCCTTTTCCGGGCTGCCTTCGCTGGCTCCGCAATCTCCGATGGCTTTGCAGGATCACCTGTTGCCACCCAATTCTCGGTCTTGCTCAGCAAGTCTGGAGGCAAGTCCGCCTTGGACAATCCAAGAGTTGCAGAAAACTGCAGCGCTTTGGCAAAGTCAGCCTTCCGCTGATCTGCATTGGCGCCTTCCTTGGGCGGTGCAAACACCAACTTGCCAATGGTGATGAGGGTGACGCACATGGCTGCACACTTGCGAAACTCCTGCTGACAACAAAAAAGCAGTGCCATATGGCCATGGTTCAAAATCCTTTTTGCTTGGCTTGAATGGTGCTCAGCACTTTGTAAACACATCTGGGCTCAACAGCAAATCAGTGACCAGTGACCAGTCAACAATTGACACTTGATGAACACTATAGAATAACGGTCAGCCTGACCTGCCTTGACAAGTTCATAGTGTGTGATTTGTGTCATAGGTAAGTAGTCGGTAGAATCAAAGTATGTCCAGTACAGTCCAGTCCAAATATATACGGCTGGCTTGGCTACCATTGTATCATATCAAATAATCATATTATAATTATTATATCATATTATAGACGAGAGTGACGAGAGTCTTTGATATTTTTGTGCATTTCGATCAAGCGCTGTCCCCGTCCTCACAACTGAGCACAGAGTCCTTCAAGGTTTTCTCGCTGATGGCGAAATCTGCAATGCCTTGCACCGATTTGAAGATGGGGATGAACTCCGCAAGTTGGTCTCGAGTTTCGATGAGATCGCTGATGGCAGAATTCATCTCCTTTTCCTTCTCCATGGACGTCTCAAACATCCAGTTCACAGGCTCATAGTTCCCAGAGTCCACAGCGAGCATGATCGGCCTGGCAAACATTACAACTGTCTAACTCAAGAATCCAAAATCAACTTGCGACACTCTTGCTGTGGAAGACTGACTCTGTCCATGTTTGGCCATTGGTGTGAGTTCCACTCTGTACTCCACGCAAAAAAAAGCGAACAACAATTGACTGGATTGAAATGACAGGAACAATGCCCCGCTGGGATGGGGACATGTGACTCATGTGACAGTGACATGCGGCCTAGCCACACCCAATTTCAGTGTGGGAGACAGCAACACGAGTCTGCACCAAACAAACAGCAAGCAATTTTCAATTTAGGTACGGTATGGTACGGACAATATAATAGCAGTACAGAAATTCCTACGAATAGTAATAATAGTAATTAAAAATTAATGTACTGTATAACTAATCGAATTAATCGGATTCGATTCGAATCGAATCGAATCCAATCAAATCCAAATCAAAACTAATTCCTTCATTCAGTGTCAGTTCCCAGATGTTTCTGCAAGTCCTCCTTGAATCAAGTCTCTCAGTGATCATTATACAGTATGAGTTAGTCCCAGTCTTGTCCCAAGGCCGGCCCCAAGGTTGTCAGAAGATGTCGGAAGCAAACTTGTGACTGTGGCAGCGAACCTGCGTTTGGTCACTAACTTTGTTTGTATTTATTGTTACTAGTAGTAGTAGTAGTAGTAGTAGTAGTAGTAGTAGTAGTAGTAGTAGTAGTCGTGGTACAGTACAGTCCAGTAGTAGTGGTAGTAGTGCACCCCTGGCCTGGCCTTTGAAAAGGTAACAGAACAACCACTGCACAGTTAGTCAGTAAAACCATCTTCCAAGTGAAACTTGGGGTCAACCCATGCCTGTATTTGTCCAAGTGCTCCTGGCAGCCATTGATGAACTTGATCTTGTCCTTCACCCATGTCTTGAAGACACTGTGGAACATGGACACAAATCCCTCAACTTTCTTCCCAAACTCGGGCAGCATCTCGTTCACAAGGGACAGGTCAAGTGATTTGACTTTCACGTAGAAAGGAATGTGCTGCCTCAAAGCCTCACGATCCTCCGGCTCCAACTTCACCGTCAAAGTTTGCGGGTCGACTGAGTCGCAAATCTTGAGGTCATTCATGAGTTGCTGCACGCCTGAAGTAAATGCGCATTCCTTGAAAGCGGCTTGCAAGCGATCCAGTGCGCCGGGCACTCCCTCAGAGCTCAAGAAGTTCACCACGTACTCCATGGAAGCCTTCTGGATCTTTGTCTCCAGCCGTTCCAAAGCAGCCTTGGAAGCTTCAATGACCGGAAACTTATTCTTAGTCTCGGCATCCAGTCGCAAAGCTTGATCCAGACATGGCCTGCTCTGAGACCACAGTGAGGCAGCCCGGGAGAGCACAAAAACATCCTCTTGGGCATAAGGGCCATGCAGGATGGCACTCACTGTGGACACGAGAGTGGAGACCGCTTTGGGAATGACCTTGTCATCACCAAAGTAGAGCTGCAACCGGCCTCAAGAGGCAGTGCGGATGGACTGGTGGCTACAGGCTTTGAGCAGCCATTAGAACACATCAATGATGTCTTCAACGTTCTTCTCAAAGAAAGGAATTGAAAGCAGAAAGTGCCCAGCATTGACAGGATGTCACACATTACACCTAGCCAAAAAGTCAAAGGTGAGGTAAGTAAGTAACTGTGACTCTAACGCTGCGGTATGTAACGGTCCGGTCCGGTCTGGCTGAATGAAATAATACAATGTATAATGTAGTCTAATAATGAATGTGAATGTGAGTGAATCTGAATGTTCAATGCCAAAATCAAATCAAATGTTGAAAAGGTGGCTGGTCTCAGAGATTGACACAAGACAACAGCCAGGCCAGGCCTGCAATGACAGTGTCGGCAAGGAGTTTGTCAAAATCTTCTGGCTGCTCAACCAATTTGAGCTGAGGAGTCACCTTTGCCTTTTCGTCCAACTCGGCTGATGGATCTAGCCACTGGCGATTGAGGAAGTCCACAAATCCGGGCATGGTCTCATCAAGCTTCTTGTGGGTGACAATGGACGATCCGGCATCCTTCAAAGCAGATATCACATCCGATTGCTCTGAAGTCAAGCCTGACTCTGGCTGAGGTTCCTGAGCAAGCGAGGATGTCACAAGGCTGAACGAAGACACTTTCTTCCACAGTGACTCATCCGGAACGCCCCGGTTGTTGTTCAATTCAGTCTCCAAAGCTTTGATGGATGATGTCAGATCTGTCACCTCGAGCAAAGCAGCTTTGATGTCCAGGTGGGACTTTGCCAAACTGCAGGCTTTGGTCCAAAGATTCCTTCGCCAGCAACCCAATGAAACAAACATGACTGCAGGTACTGGCTACCGCCAGGAAAGTGTCAAAGACCCGCTACCAGCAAATAATCGCAAACAACAAACAGCAACAATAGTAACTTCAGTAGCAGTAGTAGTGTATTATAAGTCATAGTCATAGTCTGAGTCTAGTCTAGTCTTTTTCCCGCCGTCTACTGTCTACTGTCTGGAGTATTAATGTGTCAGTTTGTCTGATAGTGAAGCTAGTCACCCAGTCTTTGTCATTGTTTCCTCCTAAGAGCTTTAATGAATCGACTTGACTGGACTCAAATGAAAAAAAACTGTCCAGTCCTGACAGCAGTATTTGATTTCAGAATCATGTTGACCCGAGCAGAGATCGAAGATGCTCCAACAACCTCTCTGATGGATTTCTTGTCTTCATTGGAGGGCTCTAGTGGCGATGCAGCCACAGCGCACACGATCAGCCGCTGCAAGTCCATCAAGGGTTTGGTGACAATTCCAGTTCTGTTCTCAAGGCCATCTTCAACTGGGGTCCATGTCAATGGGGAACTTGCCAGCACCGGATTCCTGCTCAAGGCAAAAGGAGGTAAGCACCAACAGAAGCATGAGGGGATCTGAAATCCCAAGTCACCTTTAATAATGGTTAGCCTTGTATTGGATCGAGGGGTGCGATCTACAGGCAGTAAAAGTTGGAATCTGAACTTGGTAGTTATATAATGGAAATTGAGTTGGTGATACCAAACAGGGGGATTCTGAATTCCCAACAGATTCAATAAGGCTTCTTCACTCTCTACTCAAGTGAAATGGGATGTGTGATTTGTGGCGTGGAATTCTTGGGGGATCCTGGGATCCTGGCACAGCAGCGCCAAAACTCATATCATATATCATATCATCATATCATATCATATTGTAAATTTTATATATTTCAATTGTGAACTGAATGTCCTGCAAATCAGTGGGAAGTAGAGCTCCATAGGAGTGCACTTCAATACATTCTCCACAGTCTCAGCTGACATGGTGCGGAAACGGTCCAGGAAGTAGTTGAGCAAGCTTTGCTGCGCTTGGGCCAAATGAATGACGAGCTCCTTCCCAGCCTCGGTGCTCTCGTCGGCCCTTTCCTTCAGCCACCTGAAGCTGAAACCATTCCACGTCCCAAACTTCTCGACAGAGATGAAATGAAAGAAGGCAGAGGCCTCCTCAATGTTGCTGCTGTGGGCAATGAGGTCGTCACACAACTTCCTCCCAGTCTCTGTCAGAAAGGACGTCAATTGCTCAAGGCTCCAGCTGGCGACTTGATCAGAAATGGCCTTGGCATGGAGCTTGAGCATATTTTTGCACTCGTTTCCACTGGCACTGATGGCTTGGAAAATGTTCAGGTCTGCAGTCACCCGTTCAATTTCCTGGTCCAATGTCAGGGACAAACTGCAACACTCGCCATCCCTTGGCCGAGTGTTGAGCTTGGACACTATGTCCACAGCCTTGCTCACACGGCTGTCAATTTCTTTGGCCCTCATGCCACTCCAGATTGCCAAAGGGCTGACCTCCTCCAGTGACTTGAGACAGGCCTTGCCTTTCTCGAGCATCACACTTGCTGACATGTTTTGAGATGATGCACCAGCAGCAGACCTCTCAGATTTTGCCGGTTCTGTAATGGCCTGGCTGGAGGCAGGCACACCACCAGCGCCTCCTCCACACTCTGGTTGCTCGGCTGCGTCCTTTTTCTTGGGAGCCTTCTTGGCCCTGGGTTTGGCAGCGGCTTTGGCTCTCTTGTCAGCTTGTTTCAAGCCAAACTCGCTGGAGGAACCGGAATTGGACCCTGAAGATGACGATGATTCATCAGAGGAGCTCTCGGGGTCCTTCTCAGCTGCTTCCAAGGCAGCCTTCTCAGCCTCCTGATGGCAAGGCGAGGCAAGGTCAGCGTTCTATTTATTGGGTCGCGAAAACCTTCAAGCTACTGACTGGGGCATGATCGATGCTACTGCTGCTTCAACAGGCTGTACGGTGTTTGAATTGTCCAGTGAGTGACGTGAGTGTGTTTGTGTGTAATGTGATGTCATGTCACGGTCTGTGTTTATTATCTAAAAATATTGTGATGAATCATGAATGAATTCCGAATTGAATCAATGAACAATGTGAATGTGAATCAATTGACCAAGGACCAAGGACCAATGATAATGAAAAACAAAGCTTTCAAGGAGCTAGTTGCGTGGCATTTGATGAGCGACCAAAAGTACACGCTACCGCTACTACTGCCATCCAGGTCCCTGGTAAGTACACATTCCCAGAATGAATGGGCGTGAATGGGCCGGGTGACAAAACAACCAGCAAAGTGAACCGGCTAGGACCCATTCGCCTGAGTCACAGAGGTGACCTTCATCATCTTGCTCTGGAGCTTTTTGTAGGATTCCTTTAGCTCATCTGCGCAGTCATGGACCTCCTTCTTTCCCTTCTCAACCTCGTAGCGTTTTCCGACCACAAGGAGCTTTTGCCCTTCTTCCATTTTGTCAACCGCAACTCCTTCTTCGCCAGTTTCATCCTCCCAGGGTGGCTTGGAGTTGGTCAAAAACAACAAACTATCAATCAAATCAAATTAATTACTGACCAATAATTTTGGTCAACATCAAATGATTGACCCCTGAGCCCCTGAGTCAGTGAAAAAGCTAAAGCTTGAGCTGTTGCATGTGAGCACCACTACCAATTCTAAATCTGTAAATAGGACTCTAGACTGCTCTTAAAACAACTTAAACACCGTAACCGGCCGTAACCTGTGGCACATGTTGTTTATCACATTCACATGTTCACAACCACAGTCAAATTGGAGCGTCATGCCAAGGGTATCGGTGATGTACTTCTTCTTCTGACTGTTGTTGCGGTACTTTTTTTTCGCTTCAGCCGAAGCGTGAGCTGCAAAGTACGATGGAATCGACCACCAAATCATCTCCTGGCAGGATGCCCATCGTTTTAACATGTTAAACATAGAATGTCGTACATGGTGACACGATGCTTTCTAAGAGTGGGAAGCTGTCCATGTGTCATGTCAGTCACATGACTCATGTGACATGATTGTGCCTGTAAAAGATCAGGCTGCAATGCACATGTCACAAAGTAGAATTGTTTGCACGGTAATGCGAGCAGTCCTTCTTTACGTCGACATAATCTTGCTCTTTTCGCTGGCAAAACATCTCGGCATCAACCTTTTCGTGTCTTGGCTTCGCCTTCGGGTTCTTCAAGATGTTCACCGTGTGGGATCGCCGCAGGGAGAGAAACCTTGAGGGAAGGGCTTGAATGACAGGTCCCAAATTATAAGGAAACTAAAATAGTGGCCTGGCCTGGCATAATAATATCACATCAATCACATCAATGAATACGTAGCCTGAGCCTGGAAGGAATATATAATTTACTATTTGACTTCTGACTCGGCTCATCATGATTTTGGTTCAAATTCAGAACTCCAAAACTTCTGAATGTTCTATGACGAGGTGCTTCTCCTTCAGCGCAGGGTGCTGATTCATTTGCAGTACCAGCTGAGGGAGGGCCATGCTCCTGAAACTGCCCCGGTGGACGTACAGGCAGCGAAGGCATGATCCTGTTTGGCCTGGCCTCGAGGCTTGAACAAGGACCAGGACAGGATGATCTGCTGGAGCATCCTCCCAGCAAGGGCATATCCAGTATGCAAATCAATGTGGTGTAGTACGGTGTGGTGTCACAACAATATGAACTTACAAACTGCCTGCAACCCAGTCAAAATAATAAGTAACTCCGATGTGAATAGTAGGGCCCAGTAGAAGGAAACGTATATTGCTGGACCGAGGATCTTTGCTAGACTCGACTATGACAGGGACTGTCCAACTGAAACCGGACTTGCAAAAGCTGCAACACTGGAAAGCTCTCAACCTCTGTGTGTGTGACACATAGAGTTCTGTCCTCATCCTTCGCTCCAAATTCTTGATCACAAAGTATACACCGGTCTGCGGAGGCTACAACATCTGAGGGGTTGTCAGACATGGCAGCTGAGCTGTCAGCGAACCGTGGCTGGCAAGGCTGTTGGCACACTCTGAGAACTGCAACAGCTTTGGGGTGAGGCAGGCCTACCTTCAAACTTGGCTTTTGGACTGTGGCAATAATAAACTGGCTGAAGAAACTATAGTTTATTTTTCAGAAAGCAACCCAATGATGATGGATGATTCTAACTCTGTCGTTGTAAATTCCTCAAGAGCAAACCTGCCAGCACTTCTGCAAAAACGTGCAAGCGCGCAGCGCTCATGTGGAATTCTGAACTGTTTTCTGTTTTCTCGTTTCTTGCTACCTAAGCCGTCCAATGACCCTATGGATACCGTAATCGCTGGCATGCATAGCCAGCCCCGCAAACAAATACGATGACAAGTGATGGGTCTGGCGAGTCTGATCAGCCTTCTCCAGCCTTGTCCTAATGGAACCCCAAAGTCTAAGTGCTCAACTGTCTCCAGACCATTGTTTCCACAAGCAACAAATCGACAATGGCTAATAGAGGCTGTGAAAACAAACAACCAACCAAAACACAAACACAGAAAACATGTCACGTAGAGAACAGGAGATCTCAAAGCACATTGCCACCATGTGGCCTAAATAAAAGGATCTCACTTCACAGCCAGCATTGCCCTAGATCCTAGATATGAACCTGCATGCGCCTCAGTTTCTGAGGCCTTTCCTCCTGGGAAAGCAAATTTGGCTCTTGCAATTGGCTGAGGAGAGATTCAAGGCGGGTGAGGTCATCTTCTAAACCAAACAAGGACCCCAACAGTTTCTCATGATCAGCTCCCGTCAGAAGCCTTTGCACTCGCTCAAGAGCATTCTGAGCACCAGAGTCCTCGACAGCACTCAGCACACACCGCTCATGGAGAAGGGTCATGGGACTCTGAGCGACTTTGCTTCTCCACTGGTAGACGCAATCCCCCTGCTTGAACTGACTGTAACAGTTGCCACAGCGCACCATCTGAGCAGCAGCCCTTGTGTTCTTGAGATCCGGTTCCACGTACGTTCCGAAACTCCCTGAGTCAAGGGCAGAGGAGGTCTCCTTCTGCAGAATGAAGACACCGGCAAGTCCTTCAGTCACACCTTCAAGGTTTACATGGCTGGGGCTGGCACTGACATTTGTGGAGATAGTGGCACATGTCTGGCCACAAAGGCCACTCCCTGCGCTTCCTGAACCAGGCAACCATGGGCCCGTAGGCAAGACCTGAGCATCACCCCTCCACGTCAACGGTGCGCAGTTGTTCCCAGCAGGAAGGATGTAGCCCAAGCAAAGGAGCAACAAAGTGCCAAGCACAGGAGGTGACATTGCATCGCCTGCAAAATCAAGACCAGGAGTGTTACAGTAGGGGAACAATGGAAGCAAATGCCAAGTGTTCAGTTCGTAATTATTACTGGTCTTGGTCCATCCCATGGTCCTGTTCCACTTGAACAGTCTTTGGGCCTGAGCTTGAGAACAAAAACCTTGAAAGTGAACAGTGAACAGAGAGAACCTTTGGTATCCGGTAAGTGTCATTAGTTTAGTAGCCATCATTCGTGATATCCAGAAAGAACAAGTACAGAGTACAGTCAGCAAAGTATAGTCACGTCAAATTATGAATATGTGAACTTTTTAGCAATAGATAGCATAGTAGGTTAGGTATCTGTGTTGCGTGTTTGTCAATGCTGATGCCCATGCTAGGCTGACGCGGTCACTGATGCTGATACTCCTATGCGTCCTATGAGTGGTCCCCACCCAATCAATCCCACCCACACAAACAGACTGACTACCTATTTGTTTTTTGAAGTCTTTGCAAGTCGCCGGCCGCCTACCACTCTGTTGATGTCGCTGTAGCTCATCTGCAGAGTTGGTAGCTCCAAGCTCGCCACATCAAATCCCTGCACACACAGCAATTCCTGCAGCGCTGGAAGACTGGAAGCTTCTGAGTCATGGAAGGAAGCCTGACCCTGGAAAAGAACAACTCAAAATCTGTGAGCCCCAGAAGTTGTTGGTATGAGAACTTGAAGCCAGCAACCCACTCCTCAGCTGAAAGAAGTTGCCGAGTTTTGAAGTCAAAGATTTTGACACGACCGCTCAATGCAGAGATTTCGTCATTGGCAAAGACCGCCTTCCGGCCAAAGGAGCCTCAAGTCAAGGTACCACCCCAGTGCAAAAACGGGGCTTGCGTACAATCACAGTTTCATCAAAGCTTTCAAGACACACACCTACATCAAAACAAACATCCCAAATCGGACTGAAGACGGCTCAAGTCTGTCAAATAGGATGACCTCTCCACATTGGTTCCTCTTGCCTGAGCCACAAAACAGTTGACTCTGTGAGAGTTTGGCGGCCACGCAGGCCACGCCTGCCTTACTAGCACTGTGCTGAGACAATCTCGAGGCGCTAACAAAGTCTTTACAGTCAGTCCAGTCAAGTCTTAATCTTAGTCTGTTTGCATCTGAATCGTTCTTTCTTTTGCCTAATATAATAAGTGTTGTTTTTGATGTTTATATATTGTACTGTTGTTTTTATTTGTTTAAAGAATTAATTTGTTTAACGAATTAAAGACTGAATTGCGTGACATGTGACACGTGTCGTTTTTTGGTAAGTCAGTCACGTAAGCTGTAAGCTGTAAGCCAGGAAAGTTGGATTTGTTGTTCTGCTGTTGGTGGAAGGTCACTTGGGTCAGTGGTTACCTGTTGGATTACGATTTGAGCCGCCTACTGACACTAAAATGTACAAACGACTTGCAGGGTCTAACTTGCTTGTGTTAATAGGCTGGATATGGGAGCTCAAAAGATTCATACTTGTTTGGGGACTCAAGGCCCCAGGATTTTATAATCTCAGAAGGCACGTGAAGGCACCCAGGAATCAGTATACTGTAAGTATAACTCCAAATACAGTGAGGGAAAGATGTGCTCCAGAAGATGTTGTGATTTATACTGTTTGTGTGTGTGTGCTGCGCTGCCTGTTTATTGTTTTTTGCTTTCCGAACTAGGTCTTTGCAAATAAGCTGTACATGCCAAAAGTGCTGTATTTTCAAGTGAAGGGTTGAAGAAGTGCTCAAAGATGACAAGGTAGTTGCAGTCGAAGCGTTATTTATGTACGCGGAAACTGGAAACTGACTGTATGTGTATGTTATGTGATGTGACGATGTGTAAGTTAGTCAACAGTTAGTTATGTACTGGAACACTGTACTATGTAATGTATGGTATGGTATGTATGTTTGTATTTTGTATTTATGTATGTTTGTCATGTAGTTTTATAATCGGTAGAAGTTCGTATCAGGACCTAGGATGAATGAATCATGGACATTGGCAATCAACATAAATACCAAAAAAACAATGCCTAAGCCTAATGCCTATTGCCTAATGCCTAATACCTACCTGCTAATTCGTGAATATTAGGAACCAACCAAATTATATAAGTTAATTATGATATTGTATATAATATATATAATATATAATATATGTTTATAACATATGATTTATATAAAAATTAAAATATAATATAAATATGTTATTTATAGTTATATATAATATAATATATAAAACCATTGTTTTGAAATAGCCCTGATCGGCTTGGAGCGGCTTCATGCCCCAACTCATCAAACAGCTCAGAGCGGCTTCAAACGGCTTAGTACTGTTTTGGGGCAGCATCGAAGATATTCTGCCCTAAAAACCAATATAGTCCAGAGCGGTTTAGGACGGTTTAGAGCGGTATCATTTTTTGCCCCATCCAAGGCGTTGTTTAAGAGTCTCTTGAAAAGGTGCTATGCGGTTTGGAGCGGCTCCGAGCTATCTCCAGAAACATGTGTGCATACGGCTCTAAGCGGTTTGGGTCCATGTCAAAGGCCTTCCCAGGGGATATGTTTTCCACATCTTGAAAACAAGACATAAACAGATAAGTTTTTATTTTTTTGCTTTAAACTTTACTAGTAGAAGAATCATAAATTCATGATTAGGTTAAGTCCTATTTTTTACAAAGTAAAGTAACATTACAAACACTCAGTTAAGTTAAGACTCGACTGGCAGTAGTAGTAGTGGTGGTGGTAGCAGTAGTAGCAGTAGTCTTACTGGTAGGCTTAGTGGTAGTCCACAGTCCTTTTGCCCCTTCCTTTGGAATCACAGCAAAATCTGGCCTTCCCTAAAGCCTTTGAGTATCTTTGGTTTGTCCAATCCCAAGGACTGGAAAATTCTGGGTTTAGAAAGGAGCCCAGTCACGCACAACGAAGCAAAGTTCAGGTTCAAGGCCTCTGCTTCCCGTTGGTTCAGGCCAAGGCCAGATAGCTCATGCAGCTCAGTGTATTTGGGGGGTCCATCAGGCTTCCCAATCCTGAGCTGCTTGGCGGTCTTCTTAGCCAAGGACTTCACCCAGTCAGATCTCTGACCATCCTGGCAGAAAGTGAAGTTCAGAAGGCCTGAACCAGCTAAAGAATATGAAATCGCCCTGCCAAAAAAAATGAAATCGCTCTGCCCAAAAATGAAATGGCCCTGCCAAAAAAAGAAATAGTCCAGAGCACTTCTGACCAGCTCTAAACCGCTCTAAATAGCTCCCAACACCCCCAGAGTGCTCCGACAGGACAAAGAGTTGAGTTGAGTTGAGTGCCTCTAAACCTTGACACAGGTCCAGCCAGACCACCAGGGGTGGGGGTGGTAGGGGGAGGTATTTTGCAATGAACAAATTTGGTTCGGTCCTGGCTCGGAGGTGGTGGTGTTGGTTTCCCAGTCCAGGCCTTCCAAGACCTCCTGAACGTATGCCCTCGCCCGGGCAATGGTTCCTTGCCCAAATTGCCGGAAAGCTGGCACGATCTTCTGCATCAACACCTCCTTGAACACAAAATCTAGCTTCCCTTGAGATGCAAGGTGGTCTTGAATGAGGACGAAGTAGACACGGGATCTGCTTTGTGGCAAGCCAAAGTCTCGTGAACTTGGCTGACACAATCACCGTCACTGACTCTACTGCGCAGCAAATTTATCATACATTATAAATACCACTCCTTGACCATTGAAGTCATTATCATTGTTGGCAACTAGCAAACACAACAGACTGGAAGTTTCCAACAAACACTACACTATCTAACTAACACAGAAAACTGAGAAAGTTTCGACTACGGACTACGGTAGATTGCAAAATTAGTTTCATCAAATGACAATTCACAATAATCGCATCTTGCGTCTTGCTACAATTGAATCTTTGAATCTGGAATCCTGGAATCCTCAATAATCTTATCTTACTTGTTGCCTACATCACGTACTCGTACCGATCTAATAATTCCTATCAGATCACTCCCTTGTTAGCTGGAAATTCCTGCACGAGCTGTGATACTTGAGCCAAGACACTTGAGGTGGAGTTCCATCACCTTGTAGCCTGGAATTAGTGCCAAGCCCACTCGCTCTCCATTCAATGATCCATGCAGCATCCACTCCGCAGGAGTCTGGCGAACGGGTGGCGTCGTTCAGAAGAATCGAATCATCTCTTATATAATTATAGGACAGTAGTGACAGTAATATAAATATAGTAATAATAATATATAATATAAACTGTACGTCTAGTCTACTCTAGTCCAGTCAGTCTATCTATGTATTTATATGAATGCAGAATGCAAGTAATAACAAGTAAGTATGACGTTGTTGTCACTGTGGTTGTCTGTAAAAACACATTCTAACAACTTCATTAGTGACCAGACCATCCACCGTATGTTCTGTATGTTACGTATGTTTAGTGTTTCTGGTTTGGTGAGTGTAACGGTAGGTCAGTCTTAGTGACCCAGTGTGTTTGGGTCAAGTTGCAAACACACAGTATGAAAGCGCCTGTCACCTGTCACACGCATGTTCATATTTGTGCATCCACTTGTCATGTCCCCTCCACCCACCATTCTCTTTGTTTCCTTACCAGAGCTTTGACTGCACAATTTGCGAAGTCCAGCAGCCCATTTCAGATTCTATAGTCTGAATTTGAGTTTGAGTCCTCCCAAACCCATATGTACTGTACGGCCATCTGGCCATCAGAATATCTGTGACATAGACTCTTGTTTGAGTTTACCATCACGCCACCCAGTCAAGTCTGATCTGATCCAGATCATGAGATAAACAAAAGACGCATTTCACCTTTGCAGCATCTTTTGCAAAACTGTACTGGCACTGCTTTCCTGACTTGTTTTTGTCACGTCCCGCCAGTCTCAAACAAGAAGCTACCCACAAAATTCACCGCTGTTTGGGTTGGGTCCAAAACCTGACTCGCTGGTTGCTTGCCTGATTGCAAACAATAGAAAAGCTGATGACCCGTTGGTAAGTTAGTGACTTTGAGTTGTTGGCACCAAGGACATGGATGGTAGGTCAGGTTCCCAAACAGTGCAATTACAGAGTCTCAGTGGAGTCAAACAAACTAACAACAAATTTCAAAAGACTACAACAAAGACAAAAACCGGCACCCTGTAAAAGCAGGACCGCTGTTAGAAAAAAATGCTATTGCGTGGAAGGACAAGTCTCTGCCCACAGCACTTGCTGCTGACGTGCGCTTTCCCTTTGTGTGGATTTGAGAAACTAACAAAAACTCCTCCTCCGGAAGTCTTCAAGGCCTGCACCTTTGTTGGCATACTGACCGTGGTTGGATTCACGTCTTCGGCCATGTCCAAGGGCGGCAGGTCATCATCATCAGCAGCAGCACCGGGACTAGCAGTCTGAGTCTGAGCTTGATTCAATTTTTGGCCGCCACCACCACTCTTGAGTGGTAAGGGCCGAGGAACAAACCAACACTTGGCAACCTGAGTCTGGCCAATGACTCCATGACATGATACGACACTGACTGACTGACAAAAAAATTGCCGACTCTCAAATCCCCAGAACTGGAAAGCAAAGCTTCAAAACCAAAGAACAAACAATCAAAACACGTTCTACCACAACATAAGTCATGAGCCAGGAGCCAACAGTCCGAGCAGAAACCCAATGGCCATGGCAAAAAGATCAGCCCAGCCAGGGCCATCATATGATGCCAAGACAACGCACACTCAGACGCACTAGTACAGGTTTTGACCAGGTTTGACTTGAGCAAAGATGCGTGTGTAGCTGTAGCGTCAGGATCTAGCAGTGGGCCTAGTGGTCCTTAACCCTGACATCGAATCGGAATCCGGGATCCTGTCCGAACCTGTATCAGCTGCTATCAGGCAAACACCACAAATCGGGATACGAGGTATTATTGTTTTTGTCATTGGTCGTTTTGCTTATTTGTGTCACTGTTAGTTTGCGTCTATAACAAATCACCAAAACCGGTGACATCGGTCTATTGCAATGGGCAAGGCCAAACCAGACTTCAAAGAGGAGAAACAACTGACATGAAATGAAGTGCAATTGAAATTGTCAATGTACTTGTGCTGTACTCTGGTCAGGTAAATTCTCAGGGGGGATCAAAACCAAAGCTGGTTGGTGGAAGCATGGCTTACTGGCACCCGAAAGTCCAAAATGTGCACAGCCTCCCACGATGTATGTATGTAAGTAAACTCAATAACTTCAATGAACATAACATCTCTACAAATGTTCAAATAACAGGACAAGCTCATGATGAGTGACCAGTGATGAATCGAACTTTATTTGCATCGAATCACTGGGTTTCTTGATTCCCACAACCCGACCCCTGTTTAAGGGTTCTCTGATTCTCGCGCTAATGGTGTGTTTTTCTTTCGCCTGTAGTCTGTAGTCTCTCCTAATCTTGGGAAAAGGAGGCCAGCACAGATGCCACTGCAGCAGCAATCTGCGGGTTGTTGTTGCATGGCTTGGCCTGCAACTCTTCTAGCTTGCATTTGGTTTCTGCGTGAACTCCTTCTTTTTGCGCAAGGTGCTTTAAGCAGCCCTGGTGGACCCACGCGGAAGGTCTAAGTCTATTGTGGTACCAGCAGTATCTGACACTGCCTTTTGGAATCTTGTTCTTACAAAAATAACATCCACTTCGTCCAGAAACTGCAAGACTGACTGACTCCAGGCCAAGCTCATTGCTGAAAAAGCTTTTGCCAGCTTGCGCTGTTGCCGCAGATGGAGCTGGGTTCGCTGCACTTGCTGCTGATGATGCTTGCAGTAGAGCCACAGCTTCTGGCTCCTCCACTTTTTCAGCTGCGTCCCTGGCAGCTTCATGTTTGCTGATGATTTTGTCTACCAGCTTCTCTTCCTCCTCCATTTGGTCAGAGACAGGAACATATGCGTCAGCCTCCAGACCAGCGCTGGAGCTTGGGCCAAAGTGATGAGAACTGTGGACACTGCTTGCATCTGAATCTGAGGGCTTGTTGCCTGCCTCTGAGTCTTCTGATTCTTTCTTGTGGCTACGCCACGGCTTTCTCTTGCCATCGTGTGACTCTTGTTTTTGCTTTGTCTGTTTCTTCTTCTTTTTCTTTTTCTGATGCTGCTGCTGCGCTTTTCTTTTGGGCATTCGCAACCCGAATGGTAATTTTCCATGAGGTTTCCTCACAACTATTGGCTCGTTGGGATCCAGCTTGAACTCCTGCTTGACCTCAACAGTTTGCAGAATGAAGCCCTTGCCTTCAATCTTCACTGTGTACTCCCAGACTTGAACAGTTACACAGTCCGATGAAGCAGTGATGATCTCACTGAACAGCTGGTGACTGGTCACGCATGAGAAGGTGGAGTCTGAACGAGAATCTGGCAGACCTAGAACAGTCACTCTGTCTGACATCGGGTCCGCTTCTGCCCTCAAGAATGTTTGCTGCAAGGGCTTCTTCATGCAAGCGCCAAGGAAACCCAGAAATGAATCTGAGTCAGTTGTCAAAAGTAAAAGGCTTCCAGGTCTTACCTT
Source organism: Durusdinium trenchii (assembly GCA_963970005.1). Lineage (NCBI taxonomy): Eukaryota > Dinophyceae > Suessiales > Symbiodiniaceae > Durusdinium > Durusdinium trenchii. The sequence goes on along the minus strand of CAXAMN010022596.1, from coordinate 235,927 downwards.
CTTGTCCAGTAAACACCTGTTGAAAACCTTCACCAGTTTGCATGCTGCTTCTTTGTTGGGATGGCAGTCACACAACCCACCAAACTTTCGGATGCATGGATCCTCAACTTCAACGTCACTGCTGTTCTCTTCAGAACTATCTTCATCGCAAAGCGGGCCAGTGTGAATGGTCCTCCTCAGAAAGTTTGAGCATTCCAGGTCTGATGTTTTCAGGTCTAGGATGTTCTCTCGCAAAGCTGCTGTGCCTGAGATGCGTGCAAAGCCAGTGAAAATAACAAAGTTGAAGTTGAAATTTTGTAGACGACAGGTAAATTCGAAACATCGTCATAGTCTGTCTAGAGTCTAGTCTGTCAGTTTGTTATATTTGCTTTGTGAGCTGATACACTGGCGATATACATACCTGTGACCTGTGTCACCTGTGTGTATTTTGTTGACTGTAACTGCGTGTGACTGTGTATCACTCATACTATCTGGTCCAGTCCAGCCTAGTCAAAAATATAAGAATACAGAATACAGAAAGAAAGTCAAGATCATTTGGTCAAGGTTGCAACCTCCTCCTGGATCATACGTGTCACGTGGCATTGAGAACAGCAAAAAGCGGAAAGCCGAAAACCAACTGGACCCAATATCATGGAACAGTTCTAGCAGTGTGTGTCATGTCGAAAGTGATTTGATGATGAATGATGTGATGATGTGATGATTCTGGTTCTCGAAGAATATTTGCATGTTACATGCATCATGAATCTGAATACAGGACCTCGTTTGCATCCTCATCACATTTGATTCTTGATTCTACTGCGCCCCTGGTTGCCAAGTAGTAATGGAAGTTAAGTTACTAAGTTTATTCAGTCCAGTGTCCAGTCAAGACTAAAGACCCCTCCCTCCTCGTTCTCCTACTCTTCTAGTTTTGCATATCATCAGAGTTGGAAAACATGATTGGGCAAGACCCAGGCACAGTCACCAAGCTGACAAGGAGAAGACCACAGCGCATGCTGTTCTGCTCGCAGAAAATTTTGTTGAAGCCTTCCAGCTGACATTTTCTTCAACGCAGCACCCCCCACCTGAGCCTCAATATCTGGTTTCGGAGATGACTTTGTGGCAAGGGGAATTTGCATGGCTTCATGGCGCTGTCCTTCCTCAAAGCCAGCTAGAACATGATAGTCTTCTTTCTCGACAGCAGGCATGGACGACCATTGTACTGAGATCCTTTTCATAGTTGCTCCATATGCACCTGGATCTATGGCACCTGCTTTCTGCAACTGCTCTCTTTGAAAGACATTCCACCCACTCAACCTGCGAAGCTTTCGGGATGTTGCCTCCTCAATTCGTCTCCGCTTGGCTTGGCTGGATTGCCAGGTGTCCTGGGAGCTAAACCCAGAACAAAAGGGTCAGGGCAGCAAAGCAAAGGCCAGCAAAGCACGGTCTAAAGCCTTCCTACTCCCTAGTGCCAGTGCACTGCACAAAACCGAAGTGCCAATGGATGGGGTGGAGGAAAGGAAATCATTAAATTTCAGTTTTCAGTTTACAGTTTCATCAAATCAATAATGATGGATGGATGGACCAATGAAAGCGAATGAACAACAAATGAGACATCATACAAGTTGGCAACGTTGGGGGTTCTAGGTCGTCTACTCGCTGCCACTGCCAATCAACAAATTGAACATTGCCACCACTCCAAAATTATTTGCCTGGAAAAAAAAAAGCAGACTCTGAAAAAAGAAACAAGGCACTGTTCTTGAACATGGCTGCCTCTTGCCACTAGCAAATGAATGCTGGTTTCTGGATGTTTGTCCAACTCTCTTCAGAATGGAAGAAACTGTCTTTCTTGAAGGCAAAGTCTTCTCCTCAACGAAATGCTTTTGGAGCTGGTGTTGCCTAATCATACCCAACAAGAGTGCAGATTCCTTTGTAGCCACTGGAGTCTTCACAGCCATGTTACCTCTGCTCGAGGAAATGTGCTGAATCTGGCCATTCTTGATCTCTACAGCGTCACTGCTGCAGGGAGAATGGCAAGCAAGGTCACCCAACAAAAGCTGGACTGTGTGGCGGACTGATTCTTGCACACCAGGAGATTGGTTTGACAAAGCTCCAGGGTACGCTGACAATATGGCCCCGCTGAATTCTTTGTCAAAACATTTGGCACATTTGGCGTGGGCTGCTTGGAAAAGGTCCCATTGGCTCACAAAGCATGAAAGGTCTAAGCCAAGCAAAGAGAACATTTGGAATTGGAAAGCCTTGTGATCATGAATGAATCGTCGCCAGGTGTCAGTCACGCAGTGGACCAACAATACAAACACTGGCTGCCAGCTCCGCAATTCTGTTGAATCCACGTTGATGCCAAGTAACCCGTCAAGGCCACTGGTGATCATTGAGCTGTACTCTCCAAGAATGTCCCACCCAAAATCGCCTGACATAACTGAGCAAAAGAATTGTGTACTCTTGTCAGAAAGAGCTTTCCAGCCAGTATTGCGCTCACCGAGCAGTGTCAACTTGTTCAATCCTTCAGAGTGCTTCAGAAGCTTGTTGATCGCGTGGTCCATGGGACTGATGAGAGCATCAACTACAGCGGTAGAGTCCCGAAACCCAGGTTTGGAAACCTCTTGCTGCACAAGTTGCTTCCGTTTTGCAGCCTGCGCCTGAAAGGACTCAAAGAACTCAGCATGTTCTTGCGCAAAAGTCATAGTCGCAGCTGTCCCGTCAGCACCTGCATTTGCAAGATCCATCCCTGACATGAGCTCCTCGATGAGCCCTTGTGTCTCAGAAACCGTGCTAGCTGCAGCTGACGCTACATCTTTCGAAAGGTTCATGTTGATCAAACATCTTGGAAGTAGATTATGAACACGTGTTCCGAAAGTGATGTATGATGCAGCTTCCTGGTAATGCTTGAATCGATAGAGCAATGGTACAGGAAATCCTCGTGACAGGAATGGCACCACCATCTGGAGACACTTTGTGAGGGACTCCTCTTGGCTGCCACAACAATCTCCAACACAATAGTGCACCACAGTGTCAGAATTCAGGTTCCCATTCAAAAATTGCAAGCAGCTTGCTGCCTTCTTCCTGCGAAGTACTGAGTTGGATGTAAAGGACTTCTCAATGACACTGGCAGCAGCTTTCCAGGAAGAAGACCCAGGTGGCATCGTGCTGACAGGGATGTAGACAAAGCTCTTGCAAAGAATAGATGCCAATGTATAGGCGAACGAACGCCTAAAAGAAAACACCTCAAAAAGGTGCGACATCCTCACAACAGTGCTCCAGAACTTTGGCACCATCAGAACTGCAACCTTTCTAACCAACGCTATTTGATGTATCCCGCATTTGAGGCGCAAGGCCAAGTGGTTCCTTTTGTTTGAAGATGACAACAACTGAGCTTCTCTCCGGAATGAGGCGTCATTGGCTGGCAGGGCATCGCCCATGAACACAAATGTTTTCCACTGGCTTGTTTTGTCTATTACATCTTTCTCGATGCCACATGCATGCAACATGTCTCCAACACCACGCGCTGTGACCAAAGCGATAGAAATGAATGCTTTGTGGATCTCGGTCGCAGTTGCTTGCTCGAGGCAAACCAAAGGTGTTGGCACTCTGAGACTCAAGCAGCCGCCAGTGCTCTTCTCATACCTTATATGGAGATTCTGCACGGAATTCATGATCGTATATACTGACACGCCGCTATCATTCTGACGACTTGGTGGTCTCATTCTGGTAGAAGTATCGTCCACAGTGTGGACGTTCAGGGTGTGGAAGATCTCAGGACGTGACTGCGATGGGCTAACTGTGAAGAGACTGTTGATGGTAGTCACTAGTGCCCTAATCAAGCAGAACACACCACGTGCACGGTCCTTTTGATACGTTTTCCAATCGTCTTTCTTGTACACATTCTCTTGTTTTTGTACATTGACAAACGCTGGGGTAAAGAACCAATGCCTCAAATGCTCTGCATAACTTGCCACTGGCTTCGGGGCAGCCCCAAAGCTTTGTTGTGCAGCATTCTCGTTCTGCCTCTGGAGTTTTTCAGCCTGAGACTTCAACTGCTTTTTGATCCTTGCTTTCTCTGTTTGTAGCCTCCTTTCACTGAAAGGCTTCTGTGCTCGCTCATGCAAGCAATTTTTGCGCGCACGAAGGTTTTGGCTTTGCATGGCCACAGGGCAACCAGCTTCCAGTTGCCAAATGTTGTGGGCCACTCACTGGTGAAACATTGGCGTGCGGAAGCGGACAAACAAAAAGAACGATGACGATGACTCTAACCGACTTTGTTTCAATGGACCATGAACCATGCATGCTGCTTCTGACTACATGTGCCTGAAGCTGTGCTTGTTTAAACCTTGGGCTGCCTTTCTAAACCCTGCTGCAGCCTTGCTTCTAAGAAGACTAAGTCAGTCTAAGTGTGACTCTGACTCTTCCGCTTTCTACTACTCTTCATATCCGATCCTGATCATCATGTTTTGAATGAGGTTTGGGCTGCAGCTTGGCTGAAGCAAAATCAGAAAAGTTCTAATTCTAGACTCTAGATCAACATTCTCTCGCTGTCTATAACAAATTTGATGACCTGACCCGACCTGACCTGACCTCACCTGTGGAACAAACAGTTGCCTGGGTGGAAAAACTACTTTCTGATTTCTGATTGTGAATCTGACACACATATTGCCCGTAAATCTGGCCCGCGCGAACCTGGAATCCATCATAGTCTGGATGGCCACCATTCTTCAAGACGGCGAAGGTGTCGAAAATCCCTTCCACCTGGGACAGCTGTCAACTGGAAGAACATTTTTTGAGATGAGATGATGAGATGATCAGATTGTTACAGTATGTGTTCTTCAACAGGCGTGAGCAGGATCTAGTCCAGCTATCTATCTCCAGCTGCTGACCACAAAGTGCAAAGTCAGTCTTAAAATATGTCTGTACGCTGCTCAGTTCAGTTCTCTTAGTCATAGTCAGTTCTTCTGTTTATTCCCGTTTTAATAAAGACTACGACTAAGACTAAGACTAAGACACTCTGACTCTTGACTCTTTGGACTCTTTGGCAAATGATTCTAGTCAGGCCTTCAGTGAGTTTGCTGGAGCCGCAGAGTGATCGTCTCAATATGTGAATTGCAAAAAATGGTACGAGTGCTGGAAGTTGTCAGAAACTGGCTGCAATGATACTCCCCAACCAAGAGGCTCCACCTCTTTCCTACTGACCCTGGTCCTGGCCTCCTCCATGATTGCAATAAGTGGCCGATTCATACCTGGGCAGTCAGTGATTGCCACGCACCATTGGTGCCATAAAGTCTTGAGTCTTGTCTTGACAGTAACAAATCTCAAACGCTCTTTAACACTGTGGCAAATAACAATATGCCGCCGTATATCAAGGGCCATCCCTGTAATGTATGTGGTCTGAAGTAAAGCTGCAGCACTCCTTCAATGCCACAAATGACATGAACATTTGGCTGGCCTACAAACAAAACAGTGGACAGTGGACACCTTTCGTATTGACTATTGACTCTCCCTCTGTATCATAGCCTAGGAGCAAGTCTCGTTCCCTTACCCTTCTGCATACCAAAACAGACCCAGGCTTAAAGGAAGTGCAGCTGAGGTTCGAATATGCCTCGAACCCCAAACGAAGGGTTCAGCTTCTTTGGTGTCCATTGGGCAAAACTTTGGATCAGCACGTTTGGAGTTCAGTCTCGAATACGGCTGGCACGGAGGGCCAAACAGGAATATATCCTGAAGCCAGGGATGCGGGATGGATGCATTAAGGATTCAGGATAATCTACTTCGCAACCATTGCCTTACTCTGTACTGGGCTCTTTTGAAACACCCAAGTCATGTATTTCAACTTCAAATGCGGCAACGCCAGCACAGCAATGCCATATCAATTGAATCCAAGGTCCATAGCCATGGGCCACAGCCCATTGTCTTTGCACACGGTCCATTGGCCAGTCAATAATCACAACAAAAGAACTCACAACAAGTAGTTCATGAGGATGAGGACGCAAGATTGTGCTCGGAAGTTGCCTGTCAGCTTAGCCTAGCTTAGCTTCAAAAAAGGTCCCATCATCCTGGATCATCCTACACTGGTTTGTTCGAGTTCAATGTAGCCGCAATCTGATGACCCGATTACCAGAAATTACTTAGTCTGTCCTGGTGCGACTGGCGGTGGCAGAACCCATCATGAATCTCGCAGTGGCCACCCTCGCAACCGGACTTCATGTTCTGGAACATGTGCTGGACTCAGTGCAAGTAGTGACTGCAGCGGAGGGTGACTTGTTTGCCATTTATTTTACTTAGTGACACTGCGCGCCATAACACCAGGAAGTATGTGTGCACTGTATGTGAGAGTAACCGTGTGTGAATGTGGCACATATAAAGGATACAAAGGGCGGGTCACACATGTCACATGCACATCTCATGTCCGAATCAGTGGCTACAACCTCAACACAGACTCACTTTATATATACACACACACATTCCACTCAAGACCAAGTGGCTTTTCGAAGGGTTCTTGCAGTAGTGGGCCTTCATCCACCTCCTCTTCATCGGGCATATGTCTGACACTGAACAGGTTGTCCAATCCATTTTCAAGACCTTCTCGATTTGCTGCCTCGCAGCCATAGTTTGTGAAGCAAAAACAAGAGTAGAAAAATGGACAATGCCTCACAGGTCATTGGGTCTGCAAAAGACTGAACTGGACTCAAGGGCGGCCAATCTGATTCTTTCTAGATTCTAAATGTGATTTGCAACCAAGGCATTGGCATTGATAGTGACTCCAGTGAGTCCAATGAGCCAATGTGACCCCTGACTCATGTATGACACTGTGTCCTTCTGAGTTGGTGCAGTTAGGTAATTCTTTGTCATGGCAATACGCCAAGTGGCATACAATATGTACCAGTCGCTGCCCCAGCGCATCCCTCAGCCAAGATATACCTTAGAACCGAATTTCAAATGATTGATAACAAACCAGAATCAGAAATCAAATCAGAGCGATCGCACTCCCATTAATCAGATCACTTCACTGCACTTCATTGTTCTTCCTTGCTCACCAACAGAGTTTGGCAATTCCATATGCCACGCCATACTGCATATGCCAAAGGCAAACAACAAATCAGGATAGAAAGGCCCCCAGCAATGGGAACAGGTTTGTAATTTGGTGAGTTAGTATAACATAACCTCCAAGCCACTTGGGTAGGTTACCATCGCTGTCCCTGTCCAAATAGGGAAGGTTCAGCTCAGCGCAAACAAAGCCTGCCCAGTCCAGGTAAATGGGCTTGGCATCCAAGGAAGAAGAGTGGACAGAGTGCCTCAGAGAATCTTGCATGGAACAACCCTGGGACACTGTACCTAACATGGCCGATTCAAGCCAGTAGCCTGGTCAGTCAAAAAACTCTACCATCATCTACTGTACTGGTCACATCAGCACCAGTCCCTGAAAAAGAAGATTCTAGCCTAGCCTGGCCTTTATTTTGAATTGAACCTGTGGAGCCTTGGCTAGGCGTTCTGTTTTGCTGACATCTTCCACGCTTCCGTCCAATCTCGATGCATTCCCAGCACCAGACCGAACCTGTAATTAGAAACCCAGTTGCTGGAGTCTTGAGTTCGTTGTATAAGTACAGTAAAGTAAAGTAAAGTATAAATATTTATAAGTCAAACAGTCACGTTTGTTCACAGGACATCAAACATCGACTGTTTTCAGTTTGGTTGCTGGTCAAACTTGTATTCGGACATGCCATCTGGAGCACCCAGGAAAGCCTTGCACACATCTGCTTCTTCTGAGTTGGCAAACGATGCTGCTGATGCAGACTGAAGATCGCTTGCCATGGCCATGGCAAAGGCTGGCAAAGGTAGGAAGCCAAGAAACCAGTAACAACACATTTTCCTGGCCTTTCGAGTGATGCCTTGCTGCCACATGATACAGCTTTCAACGCTCACACTCACCCTTAGCCTGAGAGCTCAAAAAACGACGACAACAACACCAAAGAAGGCGCGGGCTGGCAAAGTGCCAAACAGCATTTCCCACCCTTTCCAGGTTTGCAAAGAAAACGACGCCCCTGATCTGACATGTGTGCGTCTGCTGCCACAGTGTCACAGTGTTAAAAATCTTACACCAGCATACCAAACCTGACCATAACCTTTCAATACAAAATGGACATCCCGCTAATCCCCAGTCTCCCTTGTAGCTGACTGGTCTGTGTTTGTAAGGAAACATTTCTCCACCAAAGTTTGTGGTCTAGAGAGCCCTTTTACTTTATCCATCGCCCATGAATCATAGCCAACAGGATGGCCTTGGGCCTTGGCCTTAGTAATATTTTAGACTCTGACCTTGCCATTCTAGTGGCTCGACTGTTTAGACCAACACTCCGCATGGGCCCTACCAATGCCCATTATACAAAGGCCATGCAATCAGACAGAATCCTGTGTAGAATAGCTAGTATTTAACTAGTAGTAGTCAGTAGTAGTTAATAGATATTAAATATTACAGTATTTATGAAATAGTCCTGGACATGTTAAGGAATAGTCCTTGTTTTTTTTGAAATAGTCCTGAGAATAAAACAGAAACCTCAAATAAATAGGCCGATGCAGGTGCTAATGTAGTCACTTATAAACTGCAACCTAAAACATACTTGGTTGGGGGGTCTCCCTATTCTGAGAGGCATATACCGGACCGATCCAAATGGGGACTTTTCTTGAACTGGTTGCGATGCCCGCCGTCGAATGGTCGAATGGCCTTCCGACCCCGCGTGCGTAGTCGCAGCAGCCGACAAAGGCCTGGCAGTCGAGAGATAACGAAGGATCGAGGGCAGTCAAACAATCAAGTGGAAACGAAAAAGGTTGTGGAAATTGCTGGAATCACAGTTTTGGAATTGCTGGAATCAAAGGGTTGTCAGATTTAAGAACTGTCCCAAAATGTCCCAAACAGTTGTCATTTTGGACTTGTCAGACCTAGTTTTTGAGGTATCTTGCATTGGATTGAAAGCAAATGAAAGCAAACTGAAACTTGCCAGGAAGTCTCTGCAGCTCTCTCCATTTAAACCGCTCAGCAATGAGCCGTTGAAACTCTTCGCTTTTCGACTCTAGAATGGGGCTATTCAGCAGCGTAGCTCCCAGTCTTTGTCGCGCAAAGCTGTCATCCTCCTCAAAAGCCTGAGAGATCCTCTTCGCCAACCTCTGCTCATCCGCGCACTGAGGCAGTTCCAGCCCCACTGCGATGATCCGCAGCTGTGCCAGGCTCGCTTCCCGCAGGAGCCGACGGCGTTCAGGTGGCACGGCCCGGCGCAAGCGTTGGAGCAGTGCCGCCAGAGTGCCACCCAATGTGGCTGCAGCGGCCGTGGTCTTCCAGTCTGTCTGCGGTGCGTGGCGGGTGGGAAAGCAAGGGCGTGGCACACGGTGCTGACAGGAAATCCACGGAGCGTTCACCAAAGGGATGGCCATGGCCAGTGAAACCTACATGTACAATCTATCGCTGAGTGATGTTGGTCACTAGAGGCTTCAAGTGATGAGAAGTTCTGTCAAAGTAAACCATGTTCAGAAAAGCTGTGAGACCATCTCGCCATCCGTTTGGTTTCTTGATGTCTCATGTCTTGCCTACGCGTTGAGGATCTGAGCTCAACCACGGGGAACGAGGCAAGAGAACCAAGGGAGCTCTTTTAGACAAAAATGTGCTTCTTCCAAGCAATTCAATCCCCAACCACTCAAATCATGTTGAAATCCAGTCACCATGATGATCTTGGCCTGTTCGTGACTGCATTTGGTGTGCAAGTTCAGTCGACTCTCTCTCTCTCTCTCTTTCTCTTTTCTGCTGCATGTCTATGGTGGTGCTGATAGGTAGCGTAGCACACTGAGCTCGTCTTCATCATCGTCATCAGGCCCTGGAGTCGCCATCATCTCTGGAGTACTAACATCTACTGTTGGAGGTGCTGGAGCCGGAGTACTTAAGGTGAAGGGTGTTGGTGGTGGCAACATTCGTAGAGCATCCTTCTGGCTGGGTGAGTCCTCCTCCACTTCCTCCTTCTTGGCCTTCTCCTTCTCTTTGGAGGGGCTTACCCACACCACCGGCGCAGTGTTGAGATCTGCACCCCGGTCAAAAGCGCTGTTGTCTCCATCTTGAAGGTGAAGGGGAATCAGCTCCTCCACCACCGACTCCCTCATGGCCTTCTCTTGTGCTTCTTCGCGCTTCTTGCGCACCTCCTCGGGCGCCAGGGCATTGGAATCCATGGCGATGAGCTCCTCCGGCTTCAGCGCGCCCGACAGGACCCGCCCGCGCAGCTCCGAGTTCCCGGACTGGGACAAGTTGCTGCGGAGCATCCGGGCGTGGTGCCGGTAGTCCGCCACCTTGGCTTTACCATATTTGCCCCACAATAAGTTCTCCACCTCCACAGCCACCAGGTTGTTGGGCAGCTGCGCTGGAGATGGTAGGGGACCGGCTGGAGATGCTGGAGAAGCACCACCAAAGCCTTGCAAACCTTGTGAGATGAGTTCAACCACGCGACGGCGCATGGCCTTATCCTCTGGGCTCTGTTCCTGTGCCGCAGGCTTCGGTTGTCGTTTCCAGCGTTTGCAAAGCTCCAGCGTGGGGGCACGCAACTCTGCGGCCAAGGCGCTGCGCTCTTTGGCACACCACTTGTGTAACTCATCGAAGGGCTTCCCGATGGCCTGTCGATGTTCCCACAGAGAGGCTCTTCCCAGCGGTAATGCTTTCAAACATGCTAGGCAAGCTAAGGTGACCATGCCAGCCTCCTCTCGACCTTCAGTACCTGAGAGCCGACGGACGGCTTCCTTAAGCACTGCGCCCAACAGCTTCAAGCCATCCTGTGCCACGAAGCTGATTCGACATGCCCGGGTGGATCGGGCAATACAGCCTATGAGGAAAGCTGCAGAACGCCTCTCTTTCTGTTCACCCCATGAAGGAGCCTTTTCATGAATCACAGTCAAAAGCTCTGGCAACTCCTCCTCGTCCACTCTGTAGCCCTTCTGTGCAATCGTCTCTGCGAATTCTCTTCTAGCTGCCTCTTCGGGAGCCACAGGAGCCTCAAGAGGCTCATCCAAAAAGCCACCCTCAAAGAGTTCATCAAATTCTTCTTCATGTGTTTTGGTCCTCTTCAGCTCATCACCTTGCTGGCCACCATCTTCACCTGTCTTCCCGTCGGACACCTCCAGACACGCCTTTTTGGAAGAGGCCTCTTCCTCGGCATCAAGAGGGCGTTTCAAATCGCCTACCGTCGTCATACCCCTTCAGCGGCATGGCACAGCATCTGCAATAAATGTTGGTGTCTGGAAACATGCAATTCACATTATGCAACTTCATGCTAACATATGCTAACTGTCAAATACAGGCAAATGATAACATTGTACTCCAACCAGTTCAACTTGGCCAGCATCAGCTGAAGAAAACCTCAATTTACCCATACACTGTGATCTTTGTGACTTGGCCATTCCATTTGGGCCTCCAGCTGCGCGCAGACTGCAACCACTAAGACCGAGTCCAATCACGAGGCCAAAACCTGTTGCAGGAGCCATCAGCGGCCACAGGTTAGCTATGGTTAGCTGTTAACTGCTTAGCTCCCTTGACCCTCAACTTCACACAACCATGACTGGAGCAGCTCAGCATGAAAACTCAAAGCTGTCGACTGTCGACCTCCATACGTACAGAGGTCATTGACGTCATCGCCATGACTTCTTTCCCCCTAGCAGACACAAGATCATGCGCCGAGTCTAAGCTGTAGCAAGATTAGCAAGTCACAGGAACCTGTGACGAAGAAAGCCCTCGCAGAAAGGAGAACTTGATGGAATTTGAGTCCCAGAGAACGCTTTGAGGAGATTCATCGCCCCTCACACGCATGTTGACAAGAACAAAGTCATGTCATGTCGTCAGGTCTCGGCATTGTGGGTTCAACCTCTTTGGGTTGCATTGCCAGGACCTCCTAAATCATTCTAAATCATTCCGCCTGCATCCCCAACAACAGTCAGGCCGGTTAGCGGCTAGCGCTTCCTCCCCCGGCCGCGGCATTTGGCCTTAGGCTTCTTGGGTGGGGGGATATACCAGCCGCTGCCTTTGGGCTTCTCTCGCAGCTGCACACTATCTGGTTGAATGTCTACTTTCCCATTCCTCTCCAGATCCTCAAAGGCTTCCCGTGCCTGTTGCATACCCACTGCACCCTCAGGTATCAGCCCATTGGCCATTAAGACCTGATGCGCACCCGCCCAGTTCCTCCAGGCGGCGCTCTGGTTGGGCTGAGTCCTCAGGAAGGCCTCCAACTCAGCACTCAGCTTCCGCACGCCCAGCTGATCCGCTTCCTGCACGGGCCCAAAACACCAAAAGGGTGTTCCACCAGACTCAGTAGACAGCGTTTTGGAGGACACATACTGTTACAAGTACAATAGCATATCTTACATGCAGGTGTTGGAAAGGTGCAGCCAATCGCTCGCAAGTCCTTATTTTCAGAGGTTGTCTTGGTCTTCGCATCATGCAGTGCTGAGAGAACATACCTCACCTCTTGCAACCTCTCATGACGGACACGGACTCCAACGATCGCTCCACCATCAGGAAGCTTGGCCCTGACTAAAGGGATCCTTTGCACTTTGAGTCTTGAATAAGTGCTGGCTCCGCTGATGGCTGTGCCGAGAACAGCCCAAGTGCTTAAAATGGAGCCGGTCAAGACATGCTCATCTTCCCATCTTCCAGCCAGATCTGCAGAAGACCCATGTAAACGCTTCCAGATGGTCGACACGTTGGGGAGCTCATCTGCACCAGCTTTGTGGAAAAAGTCGCCTTTCCTCAGCTTGGCGGAAGAGACGTGTTGCTCCCAGCCATGTTCTGCGGGTGGCCCCTGGGGCCAATGAAGATCTAAATCCGCATCACTCTCATCATCATCAGAGGCTGCACCAGCACGAAGCCCATGCAAGCGAGGCCGAGGAACAGCAAGGACCAATGGACTGGGAGCGCGTGGGCACCTCACTTGCAATCGCTGCAGGTGGATCACCAAAATGGATTAACATCAGGATGCCACTTATTGTACGTAGGGTGCTAAGAGTCCGACCACTAGAGTCAGTTTGACCTTTCTGTCGTCATCTAGACCTCCCCCTTAGTCTGATCAGGGATGGCCCCCATCATGCTCGATCTCTTCGCCAAGTCTCCAATAGAAGCCTGCTCGGCCGCGCTGACGGCTCTCCAGCACCTCGTTGGCTTTCTCCCAGCTCATGCCGCGATCCAGTTGGAGCCGGGCATAGGCCTTGGCCGGGCCACCAAAAGTATCCTAAAATGCCGCGGCAGCGAAGGGTTGGATAAGACAGTGGTAGTGGTGGATCTAATCTACTGGAGGTGGGTGATCTACTTCAAGAAGCAGTACTGAGCAACCCATTGAGGCTCAGGTTCCAGAGATGAAGGACGCCATTGGGTCGACGTGTTGCTGTCCGAGCTGCCGTTTCGGCTCCTGTAACTGGATCCTTGAAGAGGACCTGTGAAGCCACAGGTCCAGGAAGGCAATGAGAAGTCGGACACTTGTCTACTGTATCAACAATATGTGTTTTCAAATGTATGTCACCCTTGCACTCTTTGTGCGTCCTAATCTCTTGAATCCTCGATCAGAGGGTGGACAAAACATTCAACATCCCTTCCAACCCGATTGATCAGCGCACCTCCCGATGAACAAGACGAACCTCGGCCGGTTCTTGCGTTTTACTGAAGGAAGCATCAGAGTGCCAACTTCCAACATGATCAACTGCACATGACAAAACCAAGGGATTCGATGGAACTTTTGATTGGGGTCCAGGGGATTCCTGGATTCAAGTGCTGCTAGTTGTCGAATGCTATTGATGAAGAATTTGGTCCAGGACTTGAGAGGTCTCATTGCTTGGTTCTCAGCTCAGATAGCTCAGCCTCTTCAAGCTGCCTGGTACCAAGAGCCCCGGCTTCTGCTTTGGTACCTCGCCTGACAAGGCCATTTCAAGCACAGCCTGTGCCAGCTTCAGCACAGCTGGCGTCCATCCCCAAAACATGCTCGGCCTCCGATCCAGGATTTCTGGGCCGCCATCGTACGCCCCAGAGGCCCGGTCCAGGTCTCAGCTGAGATGGGTGTGGCACCATAGCTGTATTGGATCCACAATTCTCTTGAAACATCTCGAGCTATATTATATATATACTTGACATTGAAGAAACACCTTGTTTGAGTCCGGTGGATCATGCTTATGCATCAGGGGCCTTGCTTCTCAGAATCGCGGCTCGTTTGCCTATTCCCAAAGCTTCACATATAGCCACTACTCACTTGCTCATCCCGAAGCCCAGCCAGCTACTAGGACAGCCAAATAAGGCCAGCACCAACCAAGTGCATGTACAACTCCGCCACGGCATCAAACAAGGCGTTTTGAATGCTAGGCTCCAGCATCAGCAACCTGCAGATCAATGCGCCGGGGAAAAAGTCCACGACCTTTAGACCCCGGAAAAAGAAAGAAGCAAACCTCCGGCGCCCGCAATGCCTCAGGTTCCTTCGATCTGTTCAGTTCACCGACTGATTCACTGTTTCCAGCCTGTTGAGGAAAACGTTCAAGTTCTTCGATTCCGCCAAAGACTCCTCCAGCGAACACATTAGGGTATGGTTCAAAAAGCGTCCAGTAATATACGTTTATTGTATAATACACACCCCATTTGATAGATCTGATTGATAGATGAAATGACCTACACTCAGCGCATGCTTTTCCTGAAAACCCTTGACTTTGGAGCCAAAGCCATGCAATTTGTTCTGATCGAAACCCTAATACCAGAGTCTTATGGTATCAGTGTATCACCACCTGGTCCCTGGTGCCCAATTCCCAAAAAAATACACGACACTGAAGGGACTCACTAAACAAGTTGTGCAAATTTGTGCAAACTGGATCTGTTCATTAAAAACAAGTACTGTAAACTGTTTGATCTGGTGTAGGATTCAATCATATTCAATCGGATTCATCGGATGTTTGCATCAAATGGTCCGTCTGGCCATGTCGTCACTGACATCGTCATGGTCATCGGACATCTTCGCCTCGTATTTGTCTTCGGTGTCCGGTCGCAAGCCGATCAAGTCCAAGGCCTCGACGGGCCGCTTTTCGGCGGCGCGAGGGAGGCGAGGTGCAGGCGCTGGGTGCCGCAGTGGGGTGTCTTTTTTTCTCGGGTTCATTGAACAAACATTAATGTGAATGGCATCCATTGGATGTATGTTTCGGTTTAGGAACCAACTGGTCTGATTGGTGGAACTAACTTGTCCGAATGATTTTTTAGTCCTTGACGGACTGGTAAGAGTCTTGCATGTTTGAACCATACCTATGGATAAGCTGGTCTTTCTGGGATCAACGGTGTAGGAATATACCTGCAAGGAAACCAAGATTTGACCACTCCAATGCCAGCAACTGGAGGGAAAATGAAGGAACAATCCCTGTGGCCACAGGTGTCGGGTCAGACCGCCCTGTCCAAACATACTTACCAACTAAAAAACATGTCACATGCGCTTACTTAATTACAACAGTAGGGCCACCGGTGATCCAAGCAGCTTCACAAATCGATCCGGTCGCATGCACCGATCACCGGCTGGTCTGGTCGAATCAGTGGATGGACCGCGGGTTGTGTAGGAGCCCCTCCTTCAGGGCGATCTTCTTGAAGTCGGCCCAGCCTGTCTGACATCAGCTTTGATACGGGGGAAAACCAGCAACATCATAATCTCCACTTCGTATCGAGAATATGACACATTGCCCACTGGCAACGTATACTGAACGAGTAAGTGGTCGTTTCTTCCACTTGCCTGGCATGGCTATGCTCATTCCAGCAACCATTTCTTGGTTTGTTCTTGGGTGTTGACACGCAGTGACTGAGATCCCAGCTTCGCCAGCTGCTGCCCTTGCTCTTTCGGTCGCTGAATTGAAGAAAAGAGAAGGCCACCTTCCCATCGACGTGGTTCGTGTGTGCACTGTGCTTGTGTGCACAGCTTGGGGGGTACACTACTGAACTAAAGGTGAACCTGTTGAGGCTTCAAAATGGGAAGGGATACGGATAATGAAAAGTGATGATAATGAGTTGGCATGGGGGGCTTGCCAGGTGTTCCAAGAGAACGGGACATCTCTTGATGACACAAAAATGATCCTTGGACATGAATCAGAACAGCAACGGCGCACCCAAGGATTTGGTTCAGTTTATTCTTTTGTGACCAGTTTGTTACCAGTGGATTTGAGCAGTTTCTCGATGCAAACTGATCAACCTGATTGTAATTTCAAGAACCTTCGATTGGAGACTGATTGATCATGGGTTACCTCAAAAGGAGTGAAAGCTTTGACCGAGGCGTTCTGGACGAGGACGGAAAAAGCCCGGAGCAAAAACATCCCTGGAGAAGCTGTGAAGTATCCTTCCAAAATATCTGGGGTGGAGGCCATTGCTATTAGAAACAAAGAAAACATGAACTTATATAAAAGTAAGAAGAGCCTGAGCTGTGAACGTTCCTGTGCCAGTCCAGAAGGTGCCTCTGGTTCCTGCCCACTGCGAAGTAGCTCAAAGAGGCGTGCCAATGCCTGCCGTCCATAGCCTGGGCTTCAGGAGATTCAGAAAGCCTTCTCATTCAAGAAAACCTTGGTGTTTGGCATTCCCAGCTGATGAGGCTTCTAAGAACATTCTTGTTTGGAGTAAAGGTTTATTTATCACAGCAGATACATCCACAAAAAAGTTGCTTCAAGAGCAGACTACAGTAACACAAAATATTATCACATATGATTACTCAACCTGTCCGGCCAGGAGATTGCCACCCAGCAGCGGTTTTGGATGTCGAAGGTCGCCAAGCTTTGTACGGCCCCATGTGCTGAATTGCGGTCGCCCCTCATCATGGCCTCATTGGCCAGGGGTAAACATGGTGACTGGAAGTATAGCGCGCACATGCTGCTATGCTGTCCACCTGATTCAAAGGCAACGTAGACTTTCCAACACAAAACTTTTGCTGCGAGTTAGGCTGAAGTCGGAAGACATTTTGCAAAAGACCCTTGCCGCTTCCAGCTTGTTTCTGGGACCAATTATAGTTATATGTAGTCCAAAAGAACTATATACGAGAGAAACATCAGCGAACATGAGCAGCTCCAACATTGTCCATGGTCGCATGCGTGGCAAAGTTTACCCATGTGCCTATAACATCCTGTAACTATCTATAACTATAATTCATTCCTTTCCAATGATTGGACTTGATTTCTTGGGGCTTGCCGATTGTCTGAAAATGAAGGGAACTTTCAAAGCACTCCAACCACCACGCGTCACACACGAATCACAGACCGGTCAGACCGGGCACCCAAGCTCCCAGGATCCGCAAGCGTCGCGCCACGGTGGAGACAAAGCGAACCTGGCCGGGCATAAGTGGGAGGGGGGGTTGCATCCCAGGTGAGGAACTGTGTGTTGAGGGGTGTGTGTTGTCCGTTCCGATGCAGCTCTCTTCCCAAGGGGAGCCGATGCAGATCCTGATGGATGGTGATGGACCCCATGGCACCTATTGCAACAACTGGAAAACAATTGTGGGGTGGCATCGACCTGCTGACAAGAACATTCCATTCCAATATGTCTTTCCCATTTGAGCTAAAAACAGGGGTGGTCTGAACAGCTTGTCAAACGAACACGCAATTGTTTGGCTTGAGATAGGTGCCGTCGTCAAGAGTTCTAGAACTTCAGCTGCCAGCTGTTCGTGGGCCCGAGCAGCAGGATGATGACCATCATGCCAAAACTCATGGCCGTCAAGGCTCTCTTGCGACGCGAGGGCCCAAATGATTCGACGAATGCGCTTCAATGCCAATTTCACGGCCGAAAAGACTCCATGTGTCGCAGCCTCTGCTCCTTTTGCCAAGCTATCCAAGGAGTCACCCTCTTGAAAAATCCAGGCTTCTACTCCGTGCTTCTGGGCTAAAACCACACATTGCTCCTGGAGATGCCGATTGATGCTGCCACCCACCGCTTCCAGGGTCTCTGTCACAAAGCCGGGATCAGCTCCTGGAACCAACACATGAACTAGCAGCCGCGCCAAAGGAAGAGACGACACAATGGGGAGGGTGCTGATCACCACCTTCCGATGGCCCAAAGCCGCTGCCCTCTCCAAAAACTCATCTACCTCTCTTAAGATCACGATTGACAACTTCTTGGGAAAGCTGAGCTCCACCGATTTCTTTTCGACTGCCTCAGACCGAAGGGAATACAAGTCACTGATGAGCGATACAAACATCCAGGGCTTCAGCAAAGAATGTAGCGCATCATTGCCACCGGTGTGGAGAACAAGAAGAACCTCGCTCAGATTGACCTGTAGCTGCTGCTCTTTCGTCCACAGGTGCGCCCGTTCGAGCTGCGAGTGAATGTGACTAGACTCAGATCCGCCACGGGCGACATTCAGCACTGGAGCATGCAAAGCCTTGCTCAATTGCGTGGGCCAACATTGGAAGCCCATGTCTATATCATCTGCATAAGAGTCCCCAACTACAATCATCAAGGAAACCAAACCACCCAATGGACTCAATGGACCCAATGTCGAACTTGAAGATGGCAACCACATCAGTTGATTGTGGCGCTTGCGGGTGATCCAGGACTCAACAAACTCTGCATATGCGCCATCCTTCACCTGCTGCGGTGTCAGTGGTGCAACGTTTGCTGGTGGAGACGTTCGGAGCGAGGTGAATAAGCGCCTCCTCGGAACCCAGAGAAGCGCCACTAGACAGACGATCGCAGACCGTCTGTAAATGGTTGGCATATGTCAATGATTGATGTCCGGGCTTCCACAACATGTGCAACCACCTTTGAGTTGCTCAAGATCTTGAGTGCCAAAGCGACGGGGAGTGGCTTGGAGATCTTGGAGACCTCTTGAGGCGGAGCCAACCAATGAACACAACATAGCACAACTATATATATATATACCCTAGCCGCCCTAGCACTAGCCTTCCAAGACTATATAGATATATAATATATAATTAAAAAATGGTTGACCTGGCTTTGCAATCAAAAAACCCTTAGTAAAAGATAGTAAAACACTGGTTGTTTGGGATTCAATGTATTCTTGATTTAGTCTCGGGCCAGGAATAGTTTAATGATGTTCGATGCTTCCGTGGCTTCTTCTCTCTTCACCTCGCTTCCTCCATTCCACCTGCTCCCTCACTCCATTCTGCTCACAGTGCTATATAACTTCATTCAAATCAAGTCAATTCTCCGTCGCAAACAGTGTCCATGATTTTCCCCACACTGGACTTTCCTAGCCTAACCACCTCCAAAGTTTAGTTTTAACACTTACTTCAACCAGAACATCAGCTGAACATGATCCACTTCAAACAACTTCACGCCCTTTGATCCCCATCATTTGGATGTCACTCCGCGAAAACACTTGAGTGAGACAGCAGGCGTTGCAGGAGTGTTTTGGGTTCAGCTTGAGTCCTTGAGAAAGGAAGTCATTGGAGTCTCCCATCCAGTCCCATCCCGTCCGTGCACTCCAGTCTCCCCAAAAATGACGGCCTCTCCACCCAAATCCGTCACCACGAAGGCAAAGCGCGGGGGTACCTCGAGAGAACACTTGACCGAACCTTAAACGAAAGCCCAAGAAAAGAGAATGGCAATATTCTTAGTCAGAGTAGGGCCTGAGGAGGGACCAAGATGCAGGAAATCCATGGAAATTCCAGGAATTCAGTTCTTCAAACCATGTCTTCTGCCCACTGACATGACCAAGAATTTCTGTCTGCTCCCCATGAAGCCACACCCGCTCTTCGGTCACCCGCTGGTTGCTGCGGTGGACGCGGCCGAGCTGCTGCAAGGCCTTGTCGGCCTGGACGGTTGCGCCGAGACGTGGGTCTGTGGACCGAGGCATCGGTTGAAAGTCTTTCCCTGTCTCTCCAAGTCTTCTTCACCTGGTGGGAAATCTGGATCTAAGGGATTGTTTCCCCACACGAAGTAATCAAGAAATCAACATAAATCAACCCTGCTCTCCCGCGTGTCGTGTGGTGTTCTCTCGGCTCTGGAAATCAATGTGAACAAACCTGGCGCACTGGCACCGATGATTGTAGCATATTGTAGCCATGGACTTTCAACAGCTTAGAGCTGAACTTTGGTTGTTGAAAAAAGACTCCAATATGGGACGAGAAGCTGCTCATGGGTGTCAAAAGTCAAAAAAAGGTGACCCTATCATGAGAACCAGCCAGCACTGCTTTAAAAACAACCATTTGATCCCTGCATGAGCACCTTTTCTGTTTCATCTGTTTCGTCTGCTTCTTAGTCCCTCATTTGGGCGGCTTCGTGTGGTCGGTGAAATCATCATCATCCAGGCATCCTTCAGCCCAGAGATCTCTCGGAGCTCGTCCTTGCTGGGCCTTCATCGCTTCAGCGTTTGCTTCCTCAGACACTTCCGGCAGGTTGATCTTCTGCGTTAGCTCAGTCCCTCGGATGCTCCCAACCACCGAACGGAGGTAAGTGAGTTCAAAGGGTTGGAAGGGATACTGAGGTCCACGTTGCTGAAGCACTGATGGGAAATGTGGAGGACCTCGATGATGCGAGACTCGACTGGTCAAACGCCGCAGAAGCCACCTGGTCTGCGATCGCTCACTTTGGGAAGCTTTGGTCAATGGTTTGGGGAGGTCTTTCAATGACAGGGTTTACCATGATCTGCCCAAATCTTGTGACAAAAGGGGAATGTGTTCAATGACAAGGACTCCTCTACACAAAAGCAGGCATTGCCAAAGCGACTTTCGGCATTGCCGCACCTGACTTCTGCTGAACTGCTTTGAGCGTTCTGCAGAATCTCAGACGGCACGTCATGTGGGTCCACCTTTGCTCCGTGCCCACCCTCTGCTATCAGGAGCTCGGCCCATCGATTCAAATGAGGCTGAAAGGCTTTCGATTGTAGCACTTTGCATTCCTAGGAACACAAGCAAATGAGCACATGCCAGTAGAATATCCAAGAAAACTTGAAGTATGGACAGTCAATTTCAAATTTCACAACTCCTTGAACAAGACTGCGTGCGACCTACCAAAGACCAAAACCGTATTTGTGCGTCTCAATTTCCAGCTGATCGCGCTCGAACACTCTGAGAAGACTTCCCAGAAGTAAGTCACGGTGCCGCAACCTCCGAAGGGTCTGCCAAGTCGCCATGGGCGACGACTCCAAGTCGCGTGTCGCTGTGTGTTTTGATCGAGTGAAAGGTCGCGTGTCGCTGTTGGCCATTTCTCTAAATCCAATTCTGTCGCTGGGCTTCGTGAATAGCGTGAATATTGGTGAATGTTAGGTCGGAAAGGGATTCATGTTTTTTCCTCTACAAGGGCGGGGTAACATTCGGCGACTCTGTCGTCACATCTTAAATGTCCAATGTGATGGCAGTCCAATTGAACTTTGCTGGACAAAATGATAGCTCTAGCTTTGGGACATTGGCATTCATTCTGAGACATTCACTGTGTATCTAAATCTTTATGCACATACTTGGCTTCCAGAGCCCGACACACCACGGCAGGAAAGCTCCAGCTGGTGAAGGTGAATCAAGCAAAGCTGCAAAGCTGTCTGGACATACCCTGCCTCCCATGGCATCTCTATTGAGATCATGTACCGCGGCCTAGTACAAACAAATCTGAATAAAATCAAATTTGAATGTAAGCCAAAGCACGGTTGCAGCACGGTTGCAGGCCTCTGTGCATCTTCAGGCAAGCGCCTGTGCATCTTCCGTGCGGCTACACGCAGCCCACATTAAAAACCCATGCGCAAGCGCGGTGCTTCACCGAGAATATTGCCAGCCTGTCGCAATGGAGGCTGATTCCGGCACTGGCCGCCTGAGTGCTGTGCGAGCATATGACGCACGCTGTGACGTTCTTGCATATCAAGGATGTTCACATGCTGAAACCTGGTCAACAAAAACATTTAAAGCTTCAAAACCAACAGACCTAACAGACCTAAGTGGTGGTTTTCAGCATGACCCCATGCCTGCAAAAAACAAGCATGATGGGGAAATTCCACTGACCCAGCCTCGGTGACGATGGCCACGTGCTTTTGCCCGGTCTGGAATGCTCGCAACTCCTAGCTAGGGAAGTTCATATGTATGCTCAACAGGAATCATCATGAGGGCATAGCTCCAAAATCGGGGACCATCAGTACCATCCAAACCTACTGGGTGCAATTTAAACAGATAACCAAACGATCTAAAGCCTGCAGTCCCATGCGAACTCCCCCAGATTCCTTAAGACCTTGGAACCAAGGATGAATTCCCGAGGTAAACCTCGAAACTTCCAGAGACCAGGGAGCAGCGTGTTCCAAGTTGGAACAAGAAGGGATTGGACATGTAAAATGAACAACTTGCTTGCAGGCTGCAGGCCTGCAGGAAAAAGAGCGAAAGCTTCACACATGTATCTGCTGCAAGCTACCCAAACCCAGCAGATGTCATCCTTAACCCGTTTAAAACTTTAGCAAGTCACTTGGAAACGTCCTGCTTCTCCTACAATCTTGAGCGGGCCATTTATATAGTGTTTGGGTCATGGTGCAACGAGAAAATCACCCATGGCCAACAGACAAACCGACGCTTCCGGCTTAGGAACTGTACCAGATTTTGCGCGCTGGCTGCGCCGTCTCCTCTCCTGGAGATTGGCACCCTCACCGCGTTCCTCGAAGCGTGTCTCGCCCGTGAGCTCGTTGTAGACCAGCCGCCGTGTGCGGCCAGTGAGCTCAGCCACCTACGCAAGAAGAGTTCAGCAGTTCAGCAGGATGAATTGAGTTTACGGTTGACTAGTGGCTAGTGGTCATTATTTTGGTCGACTAGGAAGATGAACCGAGAAAAAAAGTCGAATGGAAGCTTGAGCACAAGTCAAAATGTAGAATCAGGCGCAGCACGCCTGCAACTGAGTTTGGATCCCATCAAACACGTTTGTCTGCAAGAAATGATCTCAGCTTAATCTCCGGATGATCGGATGTCTCATGCCCGACTCAGGATCTAGATGCCTTATGAGGACCGCCCAATCGCTTCATGATATCATCCAAAGGATTGGGAGGCAACTCCAACCTGAATGGCAGCATTCACTCATGTACTACGAGTACCTGCATCCTTTCTCTCTCCTCTGAGTCGGACCCCTTTCTGACAAGATCTATCCTGTACTACGATTATTCTTTGCACAAGTCGTGAGCATGACCTTATCCTCAAATCAGACTCTGCGGATCTGGAAATCAAGTTGCCCACTTCTCCAAGGTCTGTTCAGCCCGATCAATTTCCTGCGTGACAATCAATTTCAAGAACATCTGAAAGAGACGAAAAGAACACCAGTCACTTACGTAGTTGCTGGTTTCCATGAAGCATTCAACTTGATACGCTGAGTCACGAAATAAAAGAAACGGACACATTCGTGTACGCCGAAAGCTACTGCATTCGTGTCAAAACCCGCGAAGCTGCTGGCGTCAGCCATCCTTGAGGGCACCCTGCTCCGATTCGAGGGAGGCAGCCAAGTTCCTGACAACGAATGGTCCCGATCTTCCGTAACTCGCCTGAATGCCCGAGAAACTTCTCGAGATCATTGGAGATTTCGGTGTTCTTTTTAGCCTTCAAGGTGATTGCCAAGACTCATGAGTTGCAAAAAATGAAACATTGAAAAAATGTTTTTTGCGTGAAACAGTGCAGCTCTCGCTCCCATCCTCAACTCTTTCAGCATCCGCAAGGCGACCTGCAGATCCACACGTGCGGCACAGACGACCCATGCCGCGCCCGACATGAATCGCACAACATCTGGACCTTCCCAACACCAAAAGCTCCACCCAATCGCCGTTTCCACATGTGGACAACGTTGCACATGTGGCTCGTGCGCCGCGCCGCGCCTCCTTGGGCGCGGAGGCGAAGCCGGCGGCGGCCGCCGCACGGTCGCCCTCGCGGTTCGCCACGGCCTCGGTGATCGCCTCACCGGTGGACCACATGGCGAAGACCACCGACTCGCCCCTGCGCAAAGGAAAGAAGGAAGGAATGGCGGGTGGGGGAGTTGCGATGCTTTGGGGGTGGTTTAGGGGTGCTTTTTGATGACCAAAGGACCCTGTTGTACGTAAAAGATCTATAGTTACTATATATAATCTTAATGCTATATAAGTGACAGTATAGAATGTAATGTAATAATACATAGTATGCAGTATAGTCAGGACACATTGCAAAAATGTCATATGTCAAGCAACCAGCAAAACTAAATGCAATTTGTGTGCAAAAAGGATCAAAGGAGTCCGGGGTACGGTAGGAGCGTGAGCGTGGTGCACGCTGGTTTAAGACATCCTTGCCCTAAACAGTGTTAAGCAGAACAAAACATGGTTTCGAAGAAGAACGAAAGCTCATCAAGTGATGGCCGATCGTTTCAAGTGCCAGGTGGGCGGCCTGAGTTGCGCGGAGGTGGCCAAGGAGACGGCAGTCTCAACTTTTGTGCAAATGAGCAACTGGCGGAAGAACTGCTGCTGGGCGCCCCAGAAATATCTCAGATGTAGAGGGTTTTCCTTGAGCTCAGTGGAGTGCTTGAGTCTTTTCTGCTTCACCTCCCGTGTTTTGGCCTTCAGCAACCTCAAAATCAGCTTCAAGCTCTCCTGCCAGAAGTCACAAGCTTTGGAGTAAGTGTTGCAGAGGCTTTCCAAGCTCACCGGAACTAGTCGGAAGGAGGCGCCCTTGAAGGATAAGGAGCGGCAGGACAGCATCCCCTCTGCACGCATCGTCATGGCCAAAAGCTCCATCGCAGCGAATCCTCCACCTTCCACCGCATCTCGAAGCTCTTCAAAGCTTCCATGGGGCCGTCCTCGCCCCCAAAGTCCTAAACGTTCTAAGTAACCCAAGTGTCTCAGTTCAGTCGCGCCGGTCGCGCTGGCATAAAGCACTGCAGCCAGGGGGCAGGCTCGTTGCAACTCCAGGGCACACAGCCCGGATTTAGAGCCTTGACTTGTTTTTGAATTCATCACGTTCTTCGTCCGGTGAGCTTCGTCCAAGGCAATGAGGCCACAGGCACCCCCTTTCCCTCTTCTCAACCAATCAATGAGCTGTACTAAGCGCGAATTCTCAGACGTTGGGACTCCAGATGCTGAAGCCTTGCTGGCGACCAGCAAGTGGTAACTGGCAAAGATGATGCCATTCCCTTCTTCATCCAGGCCTGGGCCAGTGCTGATGGAACCATATGGTAGCGATGACAAGGTGCAGAGGGGCAAGTCGGCTCCCAGGTCACAAAAGTCTCTCGTGGCATCCTCTAGGAGGTCGCTGCTGGCACTGAGCCAGACATGCCGTTTGGCTCCACTGTTCCACAAATGCCAAACCAAAGCTGCAATGACGCGACCCTTTCCACACCCAGTACCGTCTCCAAGGTAATAGCCAGCTCGCACTCCGGATGGCAGATGAGCACGGAATCTTCGCGCAGCATAAGCCACGCTTTCCAACTGAGGACTGCTGAGCAAGCGCTTTTCAGCCACCTCAGCAGGCAGATATACAACTTCATCTGGAGACAACGGCGGAAGTGAAATTTCCGCCACAGCTGCAGGCTCGGTGAGCCAGTCCGGATGTTTGCCACCTTGTCTCACCACTGCAGATCTGTTGAAAGCAAGCTGCTTCGATTCTTGGTCGGCCTGGTCCTCTTCATCGTGGTCCTCTGAGTCCTCATCACTGGACTCTTCGAGACTTGCTTCACCAGGCTTTAACCAGCGGATCCCTTCCCCCGCTGCCGCTGCGACCTCCACGGCCGCCTCGGACGCGCGCGGCGCCTTCCGCGGCGCCGGGGCGACGGCCGAGCGCTTGCGCCGGCGGGGCGCCGGGCCGCGGGCGCTAACGGGCTCCGCGGGCGCCAGTGCAGCATCTTCGAGCACCTCGTCGATCACAGTGACCTCACTGGTCTCGTTCCCCAAATGAAGAGGTTCAAAGGCATCCACAGAGTGTGGTGCTTCAACTGGCGCTTCATTCTCTACCCATTTGGATTTGGCCTCTTCATCCATCGACTCCCATTGTTCCAGCACCAAAGCTTGTGCATCGTCGTGTTCTACACCTTGCAGAAGTTCTTCTAAGCAATGGCGTTCAAACTTTGTGAATGCCGCAGATGCTGATAACAAATCCATAGCATCAGCCCTAGCGGGGCCCGCGTAAAGGATTAAACGGTATAGCTGCTAGGTGTTTTCACATTGGATTCTAGGAACATTCAGAATTCAGAACCTGTGAAGTAGAATGAACACTGAAGCCATCTTCCAAGAACCTAGAACTGACATGGTGTGAAGTAAGAGGGTTTATGCAACCATGTTTCCAGTGTGCTTTTCGACCTCGAGCATCGCAGAATTGAGCTTTCCGAAAGAACTGCTGCATTCCTAGCCCCTCTCAGTTGCTGGGCAAGAGACACAATGTGGACTCATGGGAGTTTGTGGCCTCCCATGCTCAGCACATCTTTTCCAGATGAATGTATTATGTATCCAAGCGAGTCTGCTGCGGACCTGTCACATGGCCTTTGCGCAGTGCCTTAAACGGCAGAGGCCCACTTGATTCATCTGTACAGTTTTCAACATCGGTACTCTGAGTTGTGCAGACTGCATGGCATAATTATGGCACACGACATCACACAACTATCGATTTTGAGTCCAGTCTTAAAACCACCTCCATGATCCTCCATGCATGTTTCCCACAGCTCAGCTTCCTTTGCAAGGAACTCACTTCGTCTCTGTTCATGCTCCGTTCGGCCACGAGTTAGTTGTCCTGTGCCCCGTGATCGAGCGGCTGTACGTATCAAATGATATTACCCCGCTTAGAGGCAAAGAGATGCATCTTGTGGTTCCAAACATCAATTCCTTTGGACCGAACTGGCCCGCCGAAACATGTCGTTGAAAGAAGCGGGTCAGAAAACTGTGCACAAAATGCATCAATGTGCGAGATAAGCTCCGAACTCAGCCAAGGAGATGGCCTTTGAGCATCCAAATTGATGCTCCTATACTACGTGAGAGGCTGGGCCCCTCAGCCAAGGCAGCTCCTACAGGAGGGCCACCGCCTGTCAGGCACAAGCGGGACTAAGGTGTTGCGGTTCCACTCCGATGGTGTTTGTCAAATGCGTGGAAGAAAACGGACACTCACGTTGTTTGCCGTTTGGAGCACCAAAAATTTGGACGACTTCATGATCTCTTCATCCTTCGTTGTAATGCCCCTTGGACCCTTGGGTCTCAATTGATGGAGGATGGCCAGCAGAAGGATCACTGGGAATCGACGGAATCGGTGCGTCACCATCCGTCACCCATTCCTTCCTTCCGCGCCCCCGGGTCACGGCCTTCCACGGCCCTTCCCCGCCAGCCCTCTGGACCTCCAAGTAAATGCCACCCCCCCCGTTTTTGTTACACCCACCCGGCCCCATGAGTGGCCGGTGGAACGGACTTTCTTCTTGTTAGCGCCAACGCCACTCTAGCCAGGTGCCCCAGTCCACCGAGCTCCGTCCGACGGGTCGGTCCGACCGGGGGCGCCTTCCGACGGCAACCGATTTTGAAGCTGGGTCCAGGTCGGTCGAAGTCCTCGGTCCATCCATCCACCGAGGGCTTCCGGTCCTCGGGGCTCCTCGGGAGCGGCGCGGTTGCTTTGC
This sequence comes from Durusdinium trenchii, assembly GCA_963970005.1. Taxonomy (NCBI): domain Eukaryota; class Dinophyceae; order Suessiales; family Symbiodiniaceae; genus Durusdinium; species Durusdinium trenchii. Next base: position 208,419 of record CAXAMN010022596.1, on the reverse strand, counting down.
GGAGCCAGACCAGCCAGACCAGAGAACCGGACTCCGACGATGTCCGACGTTGGACTCATGTGTTAATCCATTTTGTGGTGGTGGAGTGTTACTTCAATACTTCCAGGTGGGGTTAAGTCACGATCGAAGTGAATGATTGGGACAAGTCAGCAAGACAATCACACAGAGCTCCAAACGCCGACCGGCGGTCCAATAGCAAACACAAATTGTTCTTGAAAGCAACTGCTTGTGTGTGTGTGTGTGCCACACTCTGCTTCCAAGAGTTCTGTGTTTTTCCCCAAACATTGACGCAGGGGCATCAGGCTTCCAGTGACTACCCTGATCCAACGAAGCTGGGTCACTGGAAGGGAAGTGGTTGAGGACGCTCAACCATGTACCTGCAACATTTTCGTGACGTGTTGTAACTACGATCCTCTCTAGCCTTCCAGGCTGGTTAGGTCGAGGTAGGTCCGCAGACTTGCGCCCGTTTCCGCCGCATTCTGCAGCTGCTTTCTGAGCCACCGCTGTTTCCAGCAGATGTGCAAAACAATTTTCAAACACCTTCAAGTGCTTGGACTTTTCACCTTTCCGTTCAGTCACTCATTTCCTCGGGGACTGTACTGGATGAACCCTGTGACTAAGTGTGTGTACTGGGGCAGAAATTCAAGACATCCCCCTCCAAACCTGCACATTAAGGCCAAGCATCACCATCCCCAGCAAGGAAGTGCTGCGCCTGCTGCTGTGCAAAGTTGTGCCTACTTACTCATCATTCGGCCATGCTCAGCGGCTGGTCTGCTTTCTCTGTATTGACATAGTGGGGTTCTTCACTCCTGATGCTAGCTGCTAGCTTTTTTGATTGCCAATCTATCTGCACACTGACACCAACAGAATCATAAGCACCAAGCATTCAGCACTCAATTTCGATTATGTTCTAATCCATGAAAACAGGTGGAACACAAAACGGACCTCTGCGCACCAATCTGGTAAGCTCCTGCGTTATGGATCGATGACTATCGTGCCGTTCAAAGGAAGGGTGCTGCACATGTGGAGCAATGGCCCCTCAAGATCTTCAAGCTGCCAGGTGGTCAAGACCACGCGGGGTCTTTCTCTGGACCATGAGAACTTTCAACCGGCGGCATGTCTTCCGAATCATACAGTCTCAACATGTCTCAATGAACCAAAGATCCAAAGGTATCCGACAGCGAAAAATCCCACTCTCCAACTGTCCATCGCCTCTACACTCTGCACCAACGAAAAAGAATGCAGTCGAGGACTCATGCTATCACAATTGACGCATCTCTGAAAGCAATAAGTGAAGTGAATCGAATTCATGCATCAAGAAGCTAGTAGTAACAAGTGCATCGCTACTAGTAACAAGTGCCTTACTAGTAGCAACAAGGACGCTAGTAGTAACAAGTGCATCGCTGCATGCCTCTCAACCCCACTTCTGAGGCCGCCCATCCAGTACACCCCGGCCCGTTGTGCATCCCTGCGCTCCATCCAGACTCTCAGAACGGGACATCTCTGGCTTGCTTTCTTCAGGCCTTGCCTCGGGTTTCGAGCCAAACGTTCGGCCATGGTCGGATTTTTTCAGATCTTTGGGATGTCGCGCTTTTGGGAAATACGCACTCACTTGGAATTTTAGAACGAAAGCAAAACATCCACTCGAGCGAAAAACCATCTCCAGTTGCCTCCTAGGTACTCCCAAGAACCCTCCATGCTTCCCCATCGATCAACGAGACTATGACAATAAGGGCCATGTGGCCCCAGACTGCCCCCAGCCTGCGCAGCAGCATGCGGCACATTTTGTACATAGCCCAGCACCGAAGAGCGCAAACCTCCTGGCGGACTTGCGAAGACACCGGACTTGACAAGTCCACCGGCGACCTTCAGCACACGACACCTTCGCAGGAATACCTCGAGCGACTGCCGCACTCCCCCACTTCCCCCCGCACCTGATAGTGTGAACATCGCTTGCGACGTGCGACTCTCAGCGGTCTCTTGAAACTTTGGTCCCGACCCTTGAGCACTACGTTCTGCGGACCGGCGCAGAAGGGCGAACTCTCTGCGGACCGGCCGACATGGAGGCTTGACTTGGTCCAGTCCAAGAGTCCAAAAGGAGAACCTCTTAAACTAAAAGCATATGTGAGTCCATCCGTGCCTCATTTTTGACATGGGATGCATCATTGGCATCAACGAAGGGGCCATTGGCGTGAGACTGCAAGGATAACCCTCAGACGGGCTGGGATGAACCTCAAAGCGAGGTCGCATGAAATGGATGGGAGTTGCCTTTCCAATCAGGCTGTCATGAGCTACTTGTACTTTCCATGTGCCCAGCTGACAAATGCAAGCAAAGGATCACCGTAAGCAGGGGACTGCAGAAATCGACCGTTGCAAGTCCGAGGTTGGCGCTTCATGCGTCCTTGGGGCAACCGTCGCTGTGCACGGTATCAACTGCAGGACCCAAAGCTCCGCTGTCCCGGGTACCCCACGAAGAGCTGGCCCGTGCATGTCGACCTGAAAAATAAGAAGTGTTTGCAGTATGCAACAACAACATTCACCTGATTCCTCTGATGATTCCTCCAAATCCCAAGATGAATTGAACCCTCATCTGAATCGAAAGGAACCCTCGACCGGCACTGCGGTCCCTGGGACCGCCGGCCCGGCAGCTTGGAGCATTCAGCTCTTAAGCCTCTGATCAACACCTGCGATGAGCAAAAAGGATCTTCCAAACATCCACACAAAAGAGCAAATGGCGGGCTGAGAGCAGAAGCTATCTCGAGTGAAAGCATGTTAACAAATTCTTACACTAGGCCATTGCACTGTGAAGTGAGAAGCTACAGACTCCAGCCCACGTCTGTTCAGGACGTGGCCTCTGCTTCCGAGACTTTGCCCTTGAGCAGCGTGTTCTCTCCTTCCAACTGTGCCAGTCGATGTCGCAGATCTCCCACATTGCCGGCAGCCGCCTGGCGCGTTCAAAAACACGGCACCCTGGCACCCTGCAGGCCGCGCAGCAGACCGCGAGATGTGGCGGACACAGGTGAACCATGTTGAACCACCTGCCTGGTGCTGTGCCATCAGCTTAGGAAGGTGTTCCTTCTCCAGCACATGGTGCTTCCGATGTGCCTGCAGGGCCACTGCGGGTCCGAAATAGTTGTTCAATGTCCTTGGACAAAGCAAGGTAGGGCGACGCCAGGCATCAAGTCTAGTCTAGTGTCCATGTTTGAACCGGGAATGTTTGAACCAAAATAGTTACACCTATCGGAGGAATCGAATCGGCTTTGATTCAGCTTTGATTCGTATGGATGAAAACTTCTCCCAATCATCTGTGAGATTACTCACATTGCAAGTATAGAAGTTGGCCATAACGCAAACAAACTAGAAACCCACCACATCCTACCTACGAATTGCTTTATCACCGCAGCCTGGCAAAATGGACAAAATACCTAGAATCAATTCCAACTGCACATAAAGAGCATCGATCAGGAAAGCGTAGAATATGCGGGTCATCTTGAAGAAGATTTGGTTTAAGTTGGTCTTGATACTTCCAGGTCTCCTTGGTGGCATCATTTTTGCGTGCATGACAACCACGGTTGTTCACTCTCCCAAACGCCGTTTCCTTGCAGAAAAGGCAACAAAAAGGTACAACAACACATTCCAAAGACCGTTGATATATAGGTACAAAAACAACAACAACAACAACAACAACAACAACAATGCAAATATCATGGGAAGCAATAATATATAATTACCCTAGCCTTATGGTTGTTCCGACCTGTCCTTCTTTCAACCGAAAGCATCCGAAAGCCCTAAGATCTCGCCTCCTCTTTCTCCGCATGGGCCAAGGAGGCCATCTGCTCGGCATGCGACTTCTCCGCGGCCAAGCGTGCAGCCGCATCGGCCTCAGGACGCGAGTTTACGACGGAGACGGATCTGGGTGATCTGATCAGCTGCCCAGCGAACAATTTATGATAACTATCTTCCATATCCGAAACCAACTGAAACATTCTGAGTGGCGGCCCTTGTTCATTGATGAGGTCTGGCAATTTGGAATGGAGTGCTGCAATCTTAATTCATTACTTCCTTTGTGGGTAGCTGAAACCCATTTGTGGGACAGTGAGGGATTGTTCGAGAATTGGTCAAGATTATTGCACAGCAAGGACATGGACTGTTGATGTTCTTTATTGCTTTTAGCCATTTACCGATGAACCGCGAACAATTTGACCATGCCCTCCCCTCACACTGGCTGTCATGAGTACCCCACCAGCTTTGAAATCTCTGAACGGCTGCTAGCCAGCTGCGATTTTGCGCCGGCGCAGTCGGCCTGGACCGACAAGCCCTATCCGCTCAAAGAAGAGGATCTGAATCGTGTCCTCTCCCGATGTCCATATCGTGGGAACTGTCAGGATCTGATCAATTGGGGTTCGGTGCTGTTTTCTATGTTTGATTTGTAGAACACGAGGGAAAATGGCCGCTACACCTCTGCAGCAGCTTGGGCGTGGAGAGCTTTTGCCACCTGCTCCTAGCAGTACACTGACTGATTCGAGAACTGATGAGAAATGTCAAACTTCCAGCATATTAATGAATTGTTCTGCACATTACAGATGACATGTTTTCTGTTGGGTGAATCACACTAAGAATATAACCGTGATATACCGTGGTTCATAGTTCCGGCTTCGAGAACATTCATGTCTTGAGTACCTGCAAATGTTGGAAGTGAACGATAAAAACATATTGACATGTGTATACATATATATTATACATTATAATATATATATATATACATAATATATTATATACATATAATGTAAATACGTATGATATCTATATATATACATATTATACAAATATATTAGCAAGCTGACTGGAATACTCACTCGACATTGCGCTTTAACTCTCGCACCTCAAGGTCTGCGATGCGCTGGCGAAGAGTATCAGCCAAAGCGCTCTGACAGGGCAAAACAGGTCTTGGTCATTGAGTCATTCTTCATTGTGCCCCCGAATCAAAAAGAACTCAGACCAAACTGTGCGTGTATTTCGGTTCGGTTTCTTCAAAGCAAACCAGCTTTCAGGCGGAGCAAAGTCTGACACACAAACATGATGGCAGGCTCAAGTGTGCCTCACGCTTCATCGCCTCTTCCAACCTCACAAAGCGCAAAAGCTTCAAGGGCACTCATGATCTATCACACGGATTCCGCTCATCCCTATGGTCCCTATCTCACTGAGAATGAATTGCAGCGGCGTCACATTATCCTACAGCATGTCCTATATAGCTGATTGGTTAGATGGCCTTCCCATGGCATTCGTGCAATGGAATTCCAACAGACTTTTATAGTGTATAGCCTAGACACTCCCGAACTAACATGGAACTGGACAATTCATGAAAATGGCGCCTTGCAAGACCATTTTCGTCTACAAGCAAAGGATTGTCCACTTCCCTGTTAGAGGGAGAGTATGTATATATATATATATGTATATCAAGCGACCCCAGGCATTTCAAATGATTTATACTCTAGACAAATGACGTGACACCCTGGCAAGACAGAGTATATATCCAATGTTCATCTGTGTGTCCAACTTGTGACCTGCCTGGGGTGGTGAGCTGTAGCCGCCTTCTCGGCATGGCGCCAGTGCTCCACCTCTGCCCAGATCTCGCTGTTCCGTTGGTCCAGCTCGGCCAAACGATGTCCTCGATCGAAGGCGGAAGAAGGAACCGCTTAAGAGGATCGAAGAACACTGTTTAGCACTATCAAGGTTACCAAGGTATACCGTACAACAAGTACAACATTGCAATATCTAAATTTACACAGGTTCACTTCGCCGCAAAAAAGGCTATGCTCTGGAAAAAGAAAATACATCACAGAAAATTCACCAAAAGAACCTGCCTAGCTTCGAAGCCAAACCACATCCCGCCGAGAATGCTCCAGGTCTTCGGCTAAACGCGTGCTCTTGTGGCGTTCCTTCAAGACCTCCTCCCGGAGCTCTTGCAGCTGCGCAAGGTCGGCTCGGTAGAAGCCGGCCATGTCAGAGAGGCGCTTGTTCCTTGATGGGTGAAAGAAAGCTTTTAAGAACGCAGGAAACGGCAGCTAACCTGCCGGGTTAACTCTGATGAACGAATAGAAATTGAGAATGGCTAGACAGTCAGGAAGGAAAACCTGGTTGTATATATATATATATAAACCTTGAATATCATTGCAAGCCCAAGTTCTGCAAGGAGAGGTCGTTCAAGCGAAGCTCCAAGGCATTTCGTAATTTCAAGCCATCTTGCTCGGCCTTGGCCCTTTGGCCCAGTTCCGTCTGACATGACTTGATGCTTGCCTCCAATCCCAGGCAAGTCCGGTGCAGTTGAGAACGCTCTCCTTGCAATTTCTCTGCAATCCCACTTAAGCGCAAGTTCTCCTCCGAAATTGCTTCCACTTGCTGCTTCACATCTTCCTCAGCTTTCCGTGCCAACATCACTTCAGCCTGCTTGGACTGTAAAGCTTCACGTGCTTGAAGGATTGCAGCCTCTTTGTCTTGGTGCGTATGGATGGAGGTGTCTCTCAGCTTTTCACACTGCAGCTGCAACTCTGCAATCTTCCCCTCGGGTTTTGCAGTCCGTGGACTGAGCAACCCAAAAACTAGAGTCCAAAACGATCCTAGAGTCCAAAACTTAAAGTTTATTCTGGTGTTCAAACAAACAGTTCAAACAGCGTTACAAACAAGCAAATAAATAAATAACGCATGCATCACATCACATGACATGACATACCGCTGATACCATCGCAAGCATTATCTACCCCTTTCCAATCCACTTTTCCGAAAAGGACCAAAAGCCGCCAAAGCCAGGCACCGACCCAGCCTTCAAGGCCTGATTCTCTGCCTCCAGCAACTTCTTGCCATCTTGAAGTTCTACGTTGTCTGCCTCCAAACTTAGCACCTGTTGGTTGAGCTTGTCCGAATACTCGAAGGCTGCCAGGAAGGTGCCACCACTCTCTGGACCCAGAGGAGGCTTTGTCCCCTTCATGGGCGAATTAGTTATGCGCTGGATCCTCTCCAAGGCATTGAGAAGCAAAGCATAGCGCATTGAGGCAGAAACACGAGAGGTTTTTCCAAGGAAAGCTCCCAAAACAAATCACAGTGAAATCAACTCCAAAACCCCATCAACATACAAGAGCAAACTTGATGAGTCTATATAGTAGTACATATGGTTATATATAGGCATACATAGGCATCATGCCGACCAAAATACCCGTCAAGTGTTCGCAGGAATCACCGTAAAGAAACCTAAAGACGATGTGTGAGGTGGGCTTTCGTGCTCTCGCTTTGGATCGACACGTGTGCTCTCTCTTTTCACCCAACATCTCCAGTGTCGCCAATTCTTTGCGAATGATCAGGCATGGAAGAATGATGTCAAAGACCTGCTTCACTTCGGCGCTTTCAGGAAGTACTCGAATGGCAGAAACTGCCTGTCAACAATTGCTGCCATCTATTTCTTAATTACTACGTTGATGGACATCTCTACCTCTTAGCACTGACGCAGCTAAGAAAGCGGCTTGCACTTTGAAATCTTCTCTTCCACGCTGTGCTTGCTGTCTACCAGTGTGGAGTAGCAAATGTCGTCCTGGCTCATTCTGAAGTTTAATGCGACCCTTTCATAAGCTCAAATAGTTTGGATTCGCATCCACAGTCAGAACTTGCACAGAACACGTTGCACCTTCGGAAGGCCTTCAAGAGCATCTTGGACGAGTGCCTTGCATTCCTCATACCTAGGAGCGAAAGCAGCATGCCAAGCCACAGCAAATGCTTGCTGCAAATGTTGCTTGGCAATGCTTGGATATGCTTGGCATATCGCACGTGATCTTACATGTTGCATCACTCAGTGCATACACGTGTATCTCATGGATGCCAAAAGTTACTTTTGACACATTAAGTGCATCTTTTGGATTCTTTTGGCACAATCACTGGCAATCTCTGCATCAAAGCTGAGTCCCAAACACTTGCAAAGCACCTCTCAGGTCATTACTACCTGGCGCGGCACAAGCGCCGCAAACGCACCGGTCACTCCCCGCACCGTTCAGTTCCCACGATTCTCCACCATGGAGCGGTCCGCGCGGTCCGCAACGTTTCAAGTCGCCAGGCGGGACGAACCAAGTCGCCAGCGCGCTTCTCCAGGGATTTCACCTCACCGTCCAAGGCCAGGTCTTCAAAGACCGAGTGTCAAAACCACCTGAACCGGCCCCAAAGGATGGGCCCAGGTGGAGAAGCCCCACAAATCCCCATAGTTCACCCGTTCGGAAAGCTTCATGAACCTTCCTTTGATATGCCAAAAAGCTTGCTTTCAACATCGTTCCACCTGTGTTCCTCATCGACCCTGGTGCTTTGGACGTCGAAAACGGTGTTCGACGAAGACGAGGCCCGGCCTCGTCCACCTGTCGTTGCACCTGGGACACCCGGGGCGCCGAGGAGCGCGCCTCGCCTGGTCGAGGCGAAGACCCGTTGGGCGGGCCCGGTGGGCCTGGGACACCTGAAGGGTTCAAAACAGGAAAGGTCCAAACAGGTCCAGAATCAAAGGCACGCAAGGATGAGTCTTTCATGATCTTGTCATCAAGACCATGATTGATGTCGACATGTATAGGGCTAGTATAGGGTTGGGGATCATACATATATTTAATACACTATTTAATAGCATGTTCTTCACCAGCATCCACCAAGAACGATCTTCCTTTCCACGACGGACCTCCATCCTCCCTGCCTGGTGGTTTCAGCTGACGGGAGCCTTTGGGCCTCAGCTTGGAGAGATCTGATGGGATCTGGGGATCTGCAGGATTCCTCCAAAACTACGTTGACATGTGAGATTTGGGAATAAATCACAGTGAATCTGTAGAAAGTTGTCGGTGCTTTTGGCCAGCGTTTCATTGAATATGAAGGCAGGTTGATCAAAGGGAACCGGAGAAAAGGACACCACTGAAGTTTGGTGCGCAGACTTCCCCAAGCTCCCAACGGAACACGGGGTCCAGTCAATTTGGTCGCCATCCCGCAGATGTCCAGCTGGGATGTTTTTGGGCTGAGCTGATGAATGGTTTCTAAATGTTCTATGCAAACAAGAAAACAGTGTCCTTCCGCTACATCTATATGTTTACACCTGCTTCTGCATGTGGAACCTGTCGAGCCCCAAAGCCAACCCGAGCCCAGCAAACACCACTCAGCAAAGGCACACTTGCGAAGTGTATGCTGAGTTTCTTTAAGGCATGGTATAGATATGTGTGGCATGGATCTTTGGATTCAGCACAACTGCCCTTTTTCCCAGCTGTTGCGCAAATGGTCGCCTGCAACTCTCCTCGTTCTCTCTGCATTCAAGCTGCCCAAAACCACTGTCCAGAAAGATGTCAAGAACTGAAATGAATGAATCTATGTTCAGCGCAGCCTGACATCTTTGGTTTCAGCTTTTGTTTCAAAAACTCTGCAAGCTGATAGTGAGTGTCCCAAAGAAGCCCGTTCAAGGGTCGAGCTTGCTTGAAGAAGGGAGTTCTTCTTTCTAAAGCTATTCAACCGGGGCCTTTCTTTTTCACTGAGACCCTTGGAGATGTTGCTGACAGGGTCCACTCACAGCGTCTATCGTTGCCTTGCCTAAGACGAAGACGAACTCACACATCGGTGAACTCCTTGCGCTACAGCAGTTCAACTGCTGTAGACCAAAACAACTCCCTGATGTCGCAGGTGCGGGTAACCAAAAAACTCCTCAGGACCCAATTGTTGCGTTCTTTCTTTTTCAGTCTTGTCTGTCGCAAACTCTCTTCTTCACACTGACTAAAATATTTTGATTGTATGTTGTTTGGCACTCTGGTGGTGACCCGACTGATCCTGGCCTTACTTTCACAGGGAGATGGAAAGTCGCTGATTGGAGATCTTAAAATCTCTCCAGGCTGGGCAAATCATTGTTTGGCATTCAAAAGTCCCGGGAAATTGAGCTCCCTCTGTCGGGGTGACCATTCAAGGTGAGCGATTCTGTGATGAGGAAACAGATCTGTGACTGGGCCAACTCCAAATTGTACCACTTCTCCAAGTGGCAGTGAATATGCAAACATGAGGCTTTCATGGGTTTTCATCAATGCACCGTTTCCCTGATTCTGGCATTTGCAACCTGGATGCAACCGCCAATATCTGGGGTTTTATCTCATCATACGGTCGAAATATAGGTCGAACTAATAGGAGCCATGGTTGAAATATGTTGAAATCACCGGTTGCCCGGCACGTCATGGCTTCTTTTGGTTATCCTAAGTGTGACCATGACAAAAATGGAGGAAACGCCGTCTCTTCAACGTTTCTCAGGCTTGGGGGCAGCGCAGACCGAGCGAAGCGATGTTTCGGTCTTGGTGTGTCACCCCAGACGGTCGGGAGCATTTTTCATAGTAGAAACGTGCGAACGCGCCGCTGAATGCTAGAGTGAATGCGGAGAATTTGGAGAAAGTCGACCGCACACATGGCAAAGGTCAAAGAGGTGGATTGGCCATCGAACCAAAAGCGACAATGCTTGTTGACTGGGTACAGCTCCATGGCAAGTGTTTCAAACAAAACAGTGTGCCAAGAAATTCAGAAACGAAGACCAACAGCGGAGCCTCAGCCAAAACCCGGCAAACAAGAACTGCATTCGAATCCATGTCCAATCATTTACCAGATCATTGATTATATACAGGTCTTTGGACCTGTATGGCATGTATTGGTGGTTTTGGCCACTGCTCAACTGTGGCCTGTACCTCCTTCGACCTGGCTTTTTGGGGGGCCTCAGTCAGCCTCTGTGAGACCAACTCGGTTGTTCAAAGCACGTGAAAACGCGTGGCGACGGCGGAAGCAACACCCATGGTGCACGGGCGTTGCCGCGTTGCCCCCGGTGTCCACGGGTCCTCGAAAAGCCCACAGCTTAACACCCAAACATGATCGCTATGAACTGATATTGACTCCGAGTTTCTGCGAATGGCATGTGCGCAACATATGAAAAGAAAGTGTCCAAAGAAGGAACCCTTCCAACTTCATCAGAGTAACTCCTTGTGAGCCGCTGGAACTTTGACAATGCATAGCGACACAAGTGCCCGTGGAGCGCACGCCCTTTGAACAAAGCGCGACCCTGTTGAAAAGGAGGTTCATGTCCAGGATCCAAAAGGGTAGTAAATGGTTGATAATGGTAGACTCGTAGACCTGTCTGACATGCTCTTCAATGATCCGCATCAAAAACGCTCGCTCCGTGCGACAGGACCGCACGGGCAGCGCGCCAATACCCTTTTAGGGCTGGCCATGAACCTTCTGCTCTGCTGGCAGTCTGCGGCACAAAGTACAGAGATTTAGTCTTTGCCAGACGTAGAGCCTCACCTGAAGTGCAGTAGACTGCTGTCCACAACAATGAACATGTTGTTTGGTGCTGGTCATTTGAATCATTTGGTGCTGGCTTTCAAACACCAATCTGTCAGGGAGCTGACTGTAAGTTTCAGCATTTCCAGCAAGGTTCTTTCCCTCGCCTCAATGCGGCAGGCGAAGGCGCCGCCAATGCGGTGGATGACGGCTTCAGCATGTTGAAAAGCCAGTTTGCTGGGCAAACGCAATGTCAGACATGCATTTCTGGGTGAACGTCTGAGTCGGGGACCTCTGAAACGTACGACGTGGGCCTTCTTAGAAATCCTGGCAGCACTGGCTTGATTTGTGGCCAGCCAGCAAGGAAGCAAGTGTCCGGGAACTCCTGCAAGGCATTCTTCTTAACAGGCCCCAACGACTCCCGGGGCAAAGGGAAACAGACTAAACCCGGTTGAGAGTCTCCATACTCTGATACCCACCCAAAACTCCGGCTCATGCCGCCACGGATTTGCAAAGCGCGCCAGTGTTCTTGTTGCTTCAGGCCAACCAAGCCTTGCGTACGACTCAAGCCGACTCGGCGTGAACCTTTCTGTAACCGTGAAGCACCAGAAAATGACGAAGCACCAAATAATTATTAACTCAAGCAGAAGTCTGAGCAATGTCTTCAGTCTGCCTGTGTTTGTTTTTCTCTCTCTCTCTCTCTCTCTCATCCACAAATGTTGGGCCGCAAAAAACGCTGAGAAGCCAGCCACATGTCCATCTTTTTCGCGTGCATTGTCGGAGTCTCTTTGCTCGATATCCTGAAAACCCACGGCGGAGAGGCCTCTCCGGAGGCCGCCTCCGACTGTGTCCGTTCACACGACCCAGTCGACCGAGACCCGTCTCCTTCAATGCGGCAATGAGCATCAAACCTCATGACGACTCACTCGCAGAAACTTCTCAAGTCAGGGCTTCTGAAAAAGGACATTGTATAATATTGTATAAATATATGGATGAGGATGGGTTTGTCTCAATTTGTCTCAAAATGAGGGAAACTCATGGAAACGCACCTTAACCCCTTGTGGTGGCTTCAATGGAAGTCCTCTCCGGCCGACAGGATGCTCCACTGGGGCCCCGGCGTCCACGCATCACATCCAGTTCGTTGCTCACCGTGTCGGTGAACTGGGGATGAAGAGTACCGAAGAGTGATAGGAGCCACGGTCCAAACTGATTGACTTGTTAAATCAAGACTTCCTCAGGATTTGGTGAGTGTCATATCTGTGTTTTAGCTGTGTCCCTCTCTTTACTTGTGTAGTCTTCCGTAAAGTTTGACGGTGTGTCATGATGAATCTGAGGTCGCTCCAAAACTGGTTTCATGACCTGAACAATGGGATCATATTGGGCTATTTGGGATGGTCTGGACGGGGAGTTCATAAGATTCTGATAGATTCTGTAATGTTCACAGATTCCCCCTTTCAGCAGGTGGGTGTGAAGAGGTCTCCTAATTGAAACACACATCAGTCACATCATCACATCATCAATCTTCTTGATATCCGAAGACACACTGCCTGAGCAGGCTGTGGGGTGTGGCTGTGGCTCTCTTGCTCCTAACAAACCGGCGGAGCCCGGCGAAGAGCGGGTGCACAAAGCGACTCAATGATTCGTGAATCTTCGCAAAGCTCAAATCCTCCGGAATCCAGGGATGTCAAGAAACCACGATCGAAACCGAAGCTTGGAGCCTACTCTCCCTACTCTCCATGTCTCTCCTCTGCCTCCATGTACGGCATGAAGGTTGGCGCATCGGCCCGCATGTTCATGGCACCTCGGTGACTCGGTCCCATCGGCCCGCGACGGACACCGTGGGGGATGCTCCGGCCAAGACACAGCCGCAAGGTCCACAGGGTCCGCAGCCTCCGCAGCCTCCGCAGCCCATCATGATGGGGCAGCCCATCATGCCATTCATGGGTGGTCCTGCAGATCCAGCTCCAAGAGAAGACTAAGATACTAATGAAAAGATTGATCAAAAGTCCGACAATTCCCACCGTGATTCGGATGGGCAGATCCAGCTCGAAAGGAACGGAACAGCTCACGACGTGTCCGTCGGATCCGTCTCTGCCTGCGCAGCCGCCTTTCTGGCCCATGTTGGGCGGGGAGCCACCTGGAGCCGCTGTAGTTTTTTCGTGGCATCAGATGATTCAGAAAACTTGACATGGCACGGTCGCTATGATATGTCATGTCATGTGGAGTTTTGTGGACTCTGAATTCCATGGTCGCTGCCACCGAACTGACCCTTCCGTCCAGCCACCGAACCCACCGTACGCCGACGCCTGCGCTACCACTCTTCACCACCACCTGAGCACCGAAGGACCGGTTCACCGAACGGCTCGGTCAACCGACCGGCTCGGTCGTGGGTCTAAGGATGTCTAACACGTGGGGGTCTCGAGTGGTGGTCGTCAGTCAGTGTGGGGTAATACTGTGACGTTGTCTGACTTGTGCTTATATAGAGAATCAGAGTTCCTTACTGTATAAACACGAGCCAAATGTGGGTGATATTGTCTAAAGCTGTCTCAGGATCCTGGCCGGAGCTCCGCACGCCGAGCAGAACCTCGGCCGAGCATGGACCCGAAAACACCCGAGCGACCCGCCCGAGCGATGGTTGACAGGAAAATGTCCCTGCCTGTGCTCAGCTGAGCAAACGTTACCACAGTTGTGGCCTTGGCTGACATGGCTCATGGGTCGAAGCCCATGATAGATACCTTTTCGCACCATCAGAATTGCTTATCATATATATAGTCATATAGTCTAAAAAGGCTTAAGAGGCCCAAATTTTTGATCCACCTCCCTGTATCAATTTCTGAAAGCCTATACAGCAGGATTTAGCAGAGTGGTCTGGCTTCCGAGATTGAATCGGTCAAAGAAAGCTCGTCTTCTTTGCGATGAAGATCGCTTCCCAGGTCTGAGGCCAGTGCAGGTCAAGGTATTCCCACTCCTTCCGCAGGGGCCGCCGGGGCCGCCACAGCCAGGGAATCCCGCTGACCTTGGGGTGATGCAGGCATAAGAAGTGGCACGGGTCTTTCTTGGAATCAATGTGAAACTAGCGTCTCGATTTAAGTCTCGCAGGACCCGTTGTCCGAAGGAATCTCGGACAGTTGTTTCCAAACACTCCTATACACAAGCTCTGCACTCTCCAACATCAGAAGCTTTTGCAGATCTTTCGTGAACTTTTGCCTTTTATGGGACACATCTTCTTATGTTGGTCTTTCAGAGAGCTTTCGCAGCAATGTCATTCTTCCCTTCGGAAATGCCACTCTCGCCTTTCATGATTCTTCATTTTCCAGCTGTCACAACAATAGCTCCAAGCTTCAAAGGCTTAGCTGTGCATGTCGGGATAGTTGTGGGAGATAGCCACCCTGAGCTGCTGGCATCATGGGCTGTGGCTGCCAGGGCATCTGTTCCGCTCCCATCGACCAATCGCCCTGCGCATCTCAGAGCGTTGGGAAAGGTCTTCAAAGGTCGGTCAAAGCACGTTGAAGCCAACTAGAATACGTTATATTTATTGGGAACACATTCTACGTAATTTGTCATCTGTTTTCTGAAATTGCTTTTGCTCTATTCTCTTCAGGGTCCTTTCTGTTCAGACACAAAGTGACAGTGAGACAGCCATGCATCTCTATCTTCTGAATGCTGGACCTATCTACACCCTGACTTCAGACCTGTGGGCCAGATTCTTCCAAGCCCATGAAGGCCAGGCATGAGAAAGCCTTGCAAGGGCGCAGTGATGGGCGGGATTTAAAAAATATACCAAGAACAAGATACTAGAGTAGCTAGAAGCTACTAATAACAAGGGCATCGCTACTAGTAGCTAGAAGCTAGCTCCTAGTAACTACAAATTCTTTCTAAAGCAAATGGTTCATCTTTTTCTCCCGCCTCTACGCCCTTCCCATCCTGAGCTCCTTTGGAGTTTCCCTGATCGCAAAGTCATCCGTTCACAACAGATCCAGGAAAACCGTCTCGTTCCTTTTCCGTCTTCGTTCTTTTTCCATCTTCGATCTCCGTCTCACTCCGTCTCCCCCACGCCTTCGGGCCACCCTTCTTCCCTCCTTTCATGCGATCTCCACCTTTGCCTCGAAGGAAGCGCATCGAAAAGCGCATCGAAGGATCAACCGTGGCATCGAAAATTGGCGAGATGCGGGTGTGTATTTCAAGAGGGAGAGGGAGACACCCTGGCCAAATGGCTTTTGGTCTATTGTCCTTCTTCCAGGCGGTCGGAAGATTGAAGATCTCCCTATATTAATACACACAAGCCTGGGGAGGTCTGAAGATCACAAGTCCTTGATGGCTGATCATCTCTGACGCCAGTTTGAAGGATGTTTGGAGGTCTGCTTTCTGAGACACGAGTCAGCATCATCTAGGAGTTTGCAAATGCCAAACAAATCAGCGACATCTCTCCACCTCGACCGCCACCCTTCTTGTCCTGAGTGCTCAGATAACTCAAATAACCCACAAGCAACAAGTAACAGCAGCACTGAGGCACGCTGCCTGTGCATCTGGATCAGGGTGTCTCAAGAACAAAGGTCGGTAAGCTGGGTCCTCAAACAATACAAGTCATGCCGAAGAGAGAAAGCAAAGGCAAACAGTTAAGCCAAATTAAGCCATTCTTTACCTCCGTCGCTTATAGTACAAACCTGCATGAAGTTGAACACTTCGTCTCAAGCTCCTCTGCCTGCGCAACTCTAGTGGAAGAATAGTACCTGCCACAGGGGTGACGTTCATCTATGACTTGAAAGGAATCTAGGATCCTGCCTCCAAGCCAGTGTCAAATCCCTGGGATCATTCAAATGCCCAGGCCGCCCTGACTTCATCTATTTTCTGGAGTCCTCGTGACAGTTGACCCATCCCACGAAGGAATCACCGGCGCACTTGTAGTTCCTGTCATATCCTTGAATAGATGCAGGCATCACCTCAGACCGACTGCAGCTCCGCAACTGCGCGGCTACTACTACTACTACTACTACTACTACTACTACTACTACTACTACTACTACTACTACTACTACTACTACTACTACACTGCTGCACTGCTACTGCTACTGCTACTCCTATTCCTACTCCTACTCCTACTCCTACTACACTGCTACACTGCTACACTGCTGCACTGCTACTGCTACTACGGCCGAGTTCGGCGGCGCCTTTCGTTCGGCGGCGCCGAGGCAACTCTTATGAGGCCGCTGCCACAACGGTTTTGTGGGAATTGAAGCGGCGCATCTTCTTACCTGGCACAATCAGCAAAGACTTAGGGCATAGCCCTTCAGCGACTGCGTCATGCGTGATCCGGTTTCAGCATCGTCTTTGTTGGTATCCCAGCTCATCTTTTATCCATGTTCCACCCTCCAAAACCTGAACATCAGCAAACTTCCAACACTCCAATCCCAGCTCCACCTCTTGCCGTTCCATCTCTACTCGTCCGTGCCGTTGCGCCCGCACGATCAGGGAATTTGAACTGGCCCACCTTGGAAGGAGGCGGCAAAAGAGTTGGCCAGCGCAGGCTCGGTGAAGTTGATAAAACCTGAGCGGCGTTGCAACGCCCGTCGGTGCATCAGCAGCCCGGGTCGGCTTGGGGAAAGCAACTGGGCTCGGTTTGCCGATGTTGAAAGACAGACACGATCTGCCCATCAAACAAGATGTCAGAATCAAAGACTAAGATCTGCCCTACACGTTCATGCTTTGTTTTTGCAAAGTGCTGACTCCTTCCCCAGATGCGGACAATAGCCAAGATTTGCAGCGTTGCCTCAGTACCAAAAATGAGGATCCCAAGACTTGGGGAGGGGCTCTCTTCATCTGCCAAGCTGCTGTGGTCCATCGGTAAGTAGAAAAAGTCGAAGTCGGACTGACGGAGCTTGCAGGGTTGTATGAGTCAATAAGGATATGGATAAGTTGATGAGTCTAGTTGATGAGTGAATGAGTTCTAGTGCACTTCCCCTTGATTTGGGTGTGTATTTAAATCGGGAGACCGCCAACCAATGGCCTTTGGTCTATCTTCCTTCTTCCAAGGGGCCTTTGGAAGGTCTCCCTATATTGTAACACGTGTATGGCAATCAAACATGGAGAGACTCTAAAGATCTCGGGTCCAGGAAGCCCATGTGATGCAAAACAAAACACCGCGCATCTCCGCGTACCGTACCGCCTGCACTCGAAAGCCCGCATCAGCCAGCTCATCCAGCAGCATTTGTTGTCGATACCTGAGCGGACGAGCAGCTTACGCCGAATCGACCGGCCGCACGTCAAAACGAAACGGGTGGAACCGCCCATCCGCGCGGTCGCCAACGGTCGCGGCGCCAGGGGGGCTCTTCCCGAAAGATCGGGAACCCGATCGACCATGCGAGGGGTTCTTCTTCGTCCCAACGCTTAGATAGACGTACACCAGCTACTTTGCCATTCTTCACAGTCTAGCCTTGAACTGAAGTTGCCCCCCCCTCCCCACACAAAAAACATCAAAAAACAAAAACAAACACAAAGAATCTCTTGAGATGCACACTTGTTCGGCAGGTTCCGCATCATCACGGTGGTGACATCATTCCAAGGCGGCTCCTGCACCCCCGGCGGCTCGCGATCCGCGGAAAGACTCGGTGGAACAGTCTCTGGAGGTCAACAGGCTCGTCCTTGCTGGTGATGTCGTTATTTTTCAAGGCGTTGATGCCCTTAGTGGCGGATAGTGGCGGGAAGATGGAGCGAGCTTCGCTCGGTCATCCCATTTGAGGTCATGTAGGCTAATGCCAAAGCCAAGTCGAGTGACAGTCAACAGATTTGGGTTCATGTCTGCACGAGCTGGGGGTGATGCCTGACCGCTTCGGGACACCTTGCCTTGTTCTCGCACCTCCAAAGTGTATGTTTCTCATCCAATAACACACTCGGCGAGCACACAGTGGAACAACTGGCCTGTCGAGGCACGTAGGGTGGAGGTGAAGCCTGATCAGCATCATGACAAGGCAGTGAGTGGCAGGACCCTCAACAACCTTCCACATCTCAACCTCCTAGAAGATCCACTTGACACATCTTGGTACCCTGCATCAAAGCCAGGTGATTGAGGAATGGCACCGGGCGGTACGGCCGTCACCTGTGGCCTCAGGATTTACTGAATCACCGGTCAGGCTGGTCAGGCACGGAATTGTGGCTCCAGTCGGACAGGTGCTGACAGGAGCGCTTGAGTCGTTCCAAAGCTGAAAGGATCTGAAGATAGACAAGAACACACAAGAATGGTAAACCAATGTAAACGTTAAAGAACTCCCGATCATTAGCTCCTCTCTGCTCCTTTCTTTCACAAGACGGGGCGGACACCACAGTGAACAGGTCATACCGAAGGAGTCTTTTGGGCAGATCCATCGGACCTGGTCACCTCTATTCCAAGCGGACCTGAGTCTTGTGGAAATCAACAGCTCCTGATTGGCCGCACGTCGTCTCCGAGGGGCCCAGGATTGGTCGAGGAAGTGGAGGGTGGAGCCATCGAGAAAGGCAAGGGGGGCATCTCCTCAGGAACCTCGGTCGCGAGAACAAGAAGAGCGCCTAAAAAAGAGCTCTTGTGGAACCTAGAACTGGGAGAATCTAGCACAGTTGTGCATGAATCGATTGGAAACGTATGTATAAAGCTCTCTCTCTCTCTCTCTCTCTGCAATATGTGTGGCTTTTCTCCTTTCATCCTGAAATGCATCACAAAGCACTGTCTCTATGAACGCTGAAGTGAATTCGTGGTTCTTACGCTACCAGGGCTGCCGGAGCGACCTCGGCACTCTCATCTTGATCCTCCTACCGGGGCTGGCGGTGAAAAGCGAAGCTCTTCCACTTGCGAATGGAAGCGAAGCTCTTCCAGTCTGAGCCTCGTCTGCCTCATTTGGACTGGTGTAGATCTTTACCTTGGCTGGTTGGCGCTTCCGACATGCGCACGCAGGAAGGACATTCAGGGCAGTCGAGGTCATGGCGGGCTCTGACAGCTGCCGTCGCCTCAAAGCAACAGGTCAACAGGAACCTGCCTTAACCTGTTCCAACCTGCCCTGTGCTGATGATCTATAAATCCTACGATTTTCTCCTCAAACAGCCCTTTACAAAGCATCCAACAAGCCAAAAGGCAGGGAGACACTGAACTATATGGCAGGTTCGTCTTGACTATCTAAACTACACGTATTGAGTGTACGCTCGGCACATCATCCCTGTCACTGAGACTGGAGCCAATCATGGAGAGATGGTATGTGATCTCCGACCTTGGTTGAACCAACGACAGCCGCCAGGCGCCCATGAGATCGCCTATCCGATAGTCCCATCCAAAAACAGCTCAGCCGGGCAAACAGCCCTCTCTCATCTCTGAAAGCTAGGCCTCCAAGAATGTATTCTTGATCACCACACCAGCCTTTGAGTGCGCCTAGGCGGAACCGAAGATCGAGCAGAAAGTTTGCGATGTCCGGAAAGGCAACAAGTACATGCCGCCCTCTTGGTGGCTACTCAAGCAAAGGGGCTGTCCAATGCTGGCTAGCGAGATGGCAAAGCATTCAAATCGACTGTCGGACCAATTCCATGCGCAAACAACATGTTGACCCTGCATGGGTGAACTGGTGACCTTGCAAATGGGGTATGTCCATTGGACTAGAGAGAATGGTGGCGCCCCCAACCACTACCGGATCTGTCATGATGTCGCTTCCGATTTTGGACCAACAGGAGGTCGCGAATACGTCGTTTGTTTTTTCCGTTCGATGTCGCCGTGGATCTCGATGTCTTGGTGATGATCCGTGGACATCCGTGGGTGTTGTTTAACAGATTTTGTGCGGATGTGCGATGATCTGTCTTCAGTAGCCATTGATACAAATGGATCGACACCATCAGTGGCTTCCTACAATGGAAAACGTGGAGCTCAAGGCAAGATTGCAAGCTACACAGTTGCTTGGTTGTTTGATGTTGGTCCATAATAATGATGTTTTGTAAGGCTCAACTATCTAACCCCTATGATGACTGAATTTGTCCAGAAGCCTGAAGTAGTCGAACGAACTAAATATCATTCGACAAACTGTTGGCAGCACCCACTTCATGAAGGGGTTGAAATGGTTGTTCAACATCTTGAAATATTGCAATATAGATCTTGTACAGTATATGACAACTCGCAGGCTTATGCATGACAGCTCTCTGCACATCTTGAAACGCCGGCTCACAAAGAAGTGGCTTTGCCCTGCGAAAACGTCTGACTGAGGCATCAGACCATGGCGGGCTTCACAGCGGCTCCGAAAAAATGGGCCACCGGAGCGGCTGGACGCCTCAGTCGGCGGATTTTCCCACGTGGCCCATCCCATGATCCTCCCGCCGGCCGTTGGTGTTCTGTGTGGAAAGAAGAGGGATGGATCGGAATTGGGAGAAAAGCCAGAAAGTGTTGCTTTGCTGGAAAACATCCTTTTATTCCCTTGAGAACGCGGTCTTCATTGACCTAAGTTACCAGGATGTCAAACCTTCCCAATCCCCCACTGCATAACCCCACGAATTCAGTGGACAGCTATATAAGAAAGGGATGCCATGTACTCATAGTTGGGTACAATCTTGAAGACAAGACACAATGTTGATCATGTTTGAAAGGTGTTCAAGCAGAGATTTGGAGGATTGCGGAGAAAGCACAAAAGCACGGAAAAGATGATGGTGGCTGCTTTCATGTGACAAGAAACTGCCGATGTCTTCCTTAGCTGATAGATAGAGTCCTTCAAAGCATCTACTCAGGAAAATCCTCAAGTGTTGCCCATCTTTTGGAGCCCAGAAAACAAGAGAATTGATTGTGGTTCTTAGAAAATAGAGGGGGGGTGTCCACGCGTCTTGGATATCCTTTCTTATCTCTGATTTGACAAAACTGGTCAATGGTTCTTCCTGCTTTCTGGCAAAAAGAGAGTCCTGACATCATGCCCCACCCGAAGCTGAGAGTCCGACAACTGGCTATTTCACACCTAAGGTGTCCTCTACTGCAGAATCTACTTGGGTTGCAGCTGCGGGTCACGAAACATGTATCATCTCACAAATTCACTTTCAGATCTTGCATCAATCCACTGACCCTTCTCAAACACATGGAAACACTTCATTCGGTCATTTTCTCCCGTGATGTGCTGCATCCGGCCACCGCCCCAGCGAGCGCACAGCTCACGAGCTCTCCTGAAAAGACGACATGTGCCAACAAACTATTTATAGTATTCTCAAATGTATTAAAAACATATTATTCATACTATCTCGATGTATCGCGATAATCTGCGTAACAAAGAATGATTTGCTGAGCAAGCTGAAAAAGGCCTGGGATGCAAATGCAAAGCATCCCGCTAGGTTTGCACAAGTTCAATCAGTGCCGCACTATGGTGGCTTCGCATGCTAACAGCAACAACAGCTGAGCAAACAGCCACTTTTGGGCAATGATCTCGAGAAAGACTGACTCTGTTGGCCAGTTTTCGCGGTCTCGGTATTCCTGATTCAGATTCCCCGGCCATCTGCATTGGTCGGAAATCATGGAAAATCACATACCCTGAACCACAATGTTGTTTTTGACAATGTCTTGGGCGTGATCGATTAAGTGGTCAACTTCACAATCAAAACATGATCAAACAGGGCAGGTGAATTGGGACACTCGAAAGGCCTGCTTTCTCACTTTCACCTCAATTTTCTGCATGAGCATCACATTGTTCAACCACATTGGGATCGGTGCGAGCCAGCTCTGCCAAAAAGCCACAGCCTGTTTCTCAACCTCATTGCGGTGGTTGGTAAAGCACTGGGTCATTGAAAATATGGCAACCGGGTCACTACCGCAAGCGGCCGTCAATGGTGCGCAACCCAGTCCGTACTGTAGCTTCTCCCAGCTGCATTCACGCCAATTGTCCCAAAACTCTCCATAGCCCTTGGGGCAAGTCACGCAATTAGGACCTGGACCATATGGAAAGGGCTTGCAGCACTGTTGAGTGCCTTCATCAACGGTCTTGCTTCCCAGAGATGACATGCGTGCTTTGAAAGCCTCAGTTGAGCGGTTGTAAACGTACTTGGCATAGCACATTGAATAGGTCCCGAAGACATAGAGATTGCCTTTCGTCTGGTAGGTTGAGCTACCTAGAAGATTTGTCATCACACTGATGTGCAAAGAGGCAAACTGGGAGAGATACGCACCAGCAGTGGTTTGCAGCGAATGATTGGTCAGAAAAAGACTCATGTCGCCAACCATTTGATTGTGAACTTGGTATATGTCCTCAAACATCCTCGTCCTGACCTTGTCAGGCATATCTTTGATTGTGCCATTATCAAAATGCGTGGAGTCTCTGTATGCAGTTGCATTCAAAGCCCATAAACGGTTCTGGTAGCCTTTAATCGTTGCTTCCCACAGCTCTTCAAAGGTTTGGTCGATCTTCAGGTCAACAAACTCCTCCACAAAGGGCTTCACCTGTTCCCAAACACATCTTCCCCAGTTCTCAGTGGCATAGGTGCATGGGTTGGTTGGCAGGCCTCCTGCACTAGGGAAGAAGGCCCCAAGGAATCCATTCATGAGAGTGAAGGCTACACTGCCTGCCACTCCCATGACTTGCGTCGACCGGAGAATGTCATTGATGGTTGAGATGGCTGTAGAGGCCGCAATCCGCCCCGCGCTCATCCCGTAGGCCGCACCCGGATGTTGTTTCTGATACTCGACCACGTTGGTAGTGCAACTAGCAGGAGGACTGCAGGATGAAGCTGAAGCAGAAGCTGTTGCATCACTCGATTCGCGAATGAGGTCCACATTGATGACTCCCAAGCTAAGATGGCCACCTTCACAAACGGTTCTCAACTGAGAATAGATCTCATCCAACTCTGGGTGAATAGGGTAGTGGCTTGGAGTGGGCCAATCCTTTTCCATCGTCTCCTTCAGGCTGCAGGCCAACTCCTTGGCTTCGCAAGCAAGGTCTTCAGGATCGCAACTGAGAGCCTTCTCTGAGACCAACCTAGAGCTTTTGTTGATCTGCAACCATGCAGTATCTGTGTCCTCCTCAGAAACCGCAAGGTATTTCTCAGCCTGCATTCGAAGAAACACACAAAGAACCAAGAAGGCGCAACGCAAGGCTTCGCATATTTAAAGTAAACTGAATTGGATTGGTCAGAGTTTCAGTTCATCTTCCTTCTACATCTTTCGGCCTTGCCGGAATTTAAGGTAAGCCAACAAAGGCAAGCATATGCAAAAATGAATATTGTTTTAGAATGGGCACATTGACATGTTGTTTGAGTATGACCGGCATCAAAAACAAACGCGGAAGAACAAAAAAACAAACGACGCCAGTCAAGCTTAAGCTCATACCATGCATCCCCTCAAGCCTTGCATGAGTCAGCCAGGCTGCAAGCCAGGTTTAGAAGGCAGAAGGTCACGCAGAGCGCTTCATGGTAGGTCACCATGTGCCAACGAAGCCGAACTAAGCCAGGAGAAATCCCTTCATGCCCTTCAGGCCAAAGCTACGACCATGAGAGCTACGACCTTTGGGACCCAGTCCTACGAGTCCTCGTCGAGTGACGAGTGTCCTACGACCTGAATCCCCAAACAACGCGTTTCCTTCAAATGTTGAATCCATGTTAGTCAGGCACCATGTTACCGGATCAAAAAGAGAAAACAACATGTGGTTCGCAAGGCCAGTGAAGAACATTGATCGAGGCCTTGCACGGAAAGGGATCTCTTGAGGCTGCCACCTCTTTTGCTTCTGCAGGACCTCGAAAGAACCAGATCACATCTTGAGAAGCGCTTGAACAGGGTTCCTTAAGTTTCCAATTGTCTCGCGATACTCAATATGCAGCAAATTAACGCATGTGACATCTATGACGTTCAGTTGCACCGGAGGCATCTCACGTGAACTGACCGACTCTGCAACGATTTCCCGCGAGACAGGCGTGGTGAAGGCATATGAACGAAGCCCGGGGACGCTAGCGGGGACAAGACAGACCGTCGCCTTCATCGTTCCACCCTGGACCGAGAATCCGCACCTCGTAGCTCAATGACATCCACCTGGCTTTCATTTAAAGTGAAAAACTTCGGTCAGGGCAGTCTTCAAATGGATGTGGCAACACAAAGGACCCCCACAAGCACCCTCGTCGGGGTGAAGGGAATCCACATGTTGAATCAGCCTTGGAGACACACCATAACCAGCCAAAGCAGCGAAGGGTTTGCCAGGATTCTGATGGTCGGTGGCACGCTCATCGGAGAGCTCCCACTTTTGACAGTGAAGCTATTTGCCCGTTACTAGACACTATAAGCGAGCCAGCTTGGCTGATCGCAATGAATGAGAAGGTTGCCTCGCCGGTGAGAGAATCTCCGATTCATGTCTGTTTTTTCAAGACCACTATCAGACGATCAATTTAACAAAGGTGCTTCCAAAGATGCTATACAGGTGTCTTCGGTGTCTTCGATCAAATTCTTGGACTTTGGGTTCTCAGCCTCTTTTCTTTTTGGGGGCAAAGGGTCTGGAAAATGTGCGGGCAGGGTAGACCATGCGACACCTTTGGGTCTTCGGTTTGGAAACCTTCGACGCTCCGCGTGTCCTATCCAATGACTCAGATGATAATTGGTAAAAAGCGCGTCCAGCCTGGGTTGGTTGCAAAGAGAGGCAAAAGGCATCCGACTCCATCTCCTATCGGTGGTCCAACCAAAAAAGGTAGAATAATGGCGGAGAGTATCACAGCAAGGTTGAATGCATACGTTGGAGCTCTTCTCAGCAGGAAAGTCCACTTGAAGTTAATGTCACGTTCACATCCTCAAGATCGCTTTCACGTTTACAGGCTGGAAGTGCAAAAAAACACAAGTCTGAGCCTCATCTGCCTTAAGTGGATTGGTGAGATTAGACCTGGGCCGGCTCAGTCTTGATCGAATCAAAAACAGCCGAGTCAAGCAATCAATGAGCCGCAACACTCACATTCTGTGTAAATTGTACGACGTTGTGATACCTTGTGGCCTTTGTGATGCATGCAAATGTACGAAATGTAGAATCAGCTGCTGTTTGCACATTTGGATCTGCCAAACACTTCTTGCTGCATCGAGAGCAGCGAAGGGCTCTCCAGAGGCATTGCTGGCATTGCTTCCGTGAAGATCTGGGACGAATCTGAGATCTTTCAGAATGACATGTTCGAACTATGACCTGAAAGGGCTCGACCCCCTTTCTGTGTATATTTGATGGCTCAAAAGGACTTGACATCGGTTGTCGAACTGTTCAGCGTGTGTGCACGCTGGGGTAGCCAAACAAGAACACTATCGACTATCGGTCCAAAGATGATCGCAACAAGTTTATTCACAACCTTGGAGTGTGCTCCAGCAGAGGATTAACTACCAGAAGACACACCAAGTCGTTCTTTTCGGGTAGAAAAACAAACGGCAACAACAGCTGAGCAAACAGCCACTTTTTGGCAATGATCTCGAGAAAGACTGACTCTGTTGGCCAGTTTTCGCAGTCTCGGTATTCCTGATTCAGATTCCCCGGCCATCTGCATTGGTCGGAAATCATGGAAAATCACATACCCTGAACCACAATGTTGTTTTTGACTAAGTGGTCAACTTGACAATCGAAACATTATCAAACAGGGCAGGTGAATTGGGACATTCGAAAGGCCTGCTTTCTCACTTTCACCTCAATCTTCTGCATGAGCATCACATTGTTCAACCACATTGGGATCGGTGCGAGCCAGCTCTGCCAAAAAGCCACAGCCTGTTTCTCAACCTCATTGCGGTGGTTGGTAAAGCACTGGGTCATTGAAAATATGGCAACCGGGTCACTACCGCAAGCGGCCGTCAATGGTGCGCAACCCAGTCCGTACTGTAGCTTCTCCCAGCTGCATTCACGCCAATTGTCCCAAAACTCTCCATAGCCCTTGGGGCACATCACGCAATCAGGACCTGGACCATAAGGAAAAAGGTTGCAGCACTTTTGAGTACCTTCATCAACTGTCTTGCTTCCCAGAGATGACATGCGTGCTTTGAAAGCCTCAGTTGAGCGGTTGTAAACGTACTTGGCATAGCACATTGAATAGGTCCCGAAGACATAGAGATTGCCTTTCGTCTGGTAGGTTGAGCTACCTAGAAGATTTGTCATCACACTGATGTGCAAAGAGGCAAACTGGGAGAGATACGCGCCAGCAGTGGTTTGCAGCGAATGATTGGTCAGAAAAAGACTCATGTCGCCAACCATTTGATTGTGAACTTGGTACATGTCCGCAAACATCCTCTTCCTAACCTTGTAAGGCATATGTTTGATTGTGCCATTGTTAAAATGCGTGGAGTCTCTGTATGCAGTTGCATTCAGAGCCCATAACCGGTTCTGGTAGCCTTTAATCGTTGCTTCCCACAGCTCTTCAAAGGTTTGGTCGATCTTCAGGTCAACAAACTCCTCCACAAAGGGCTTCACCTGTTCCCAAACACATCTTCCCCAGTTCTTTGTGGCATAGGTGCATGGGTTGGTTGGCAGGCCTCCTGCACTAGGAAAGAAGGCTCCAAGGAATCCATTCATGAGAGTGAAGGCTACACTGCCTGCCACTCCCATGACTTTCGTTGACCGGAGAATGTCATTGATGGTTGAAATGGCTGTAGAGGCTGCAATCCGCCCCGCGCTCATCCCGTAAGCTGCACCCGGATGTTGTTTCTGATACTCGACCACGTTGGTAGTGCAACTATCAGCAGGACTGCAGGATGAAGCTGAAGCTGAAGGTTTCGCATCACTCGGTTCGCGAATGTGGTCGACATTGGCGAGTGCCAAGCTAACATTACCACCTTCACAAACAGTGCTCAATTGAAACACGATCTTATCCAACTCTGGGTGGATAGGGTAGCTTCGAGTCGGCCAATCCCGTTCCATCAAGTACCTCAGGCTGCAGGCTAACTCCTTGGCTTCGCAAGCAAGGTCTTCAGGATCACAACTGAGAGCCTTCTCTGAGACCAGCCTAGAGCTTTTGTTGATCTGCAACCATGCTGTATCTGTGTCCTCCTCAGAAACCGCAAGGCATTTCTCAGCCTGCATTCGAAGAAACACGCAAAGAACCAAGAAGGCGCAACGCAAGGCTTTGCAAATTTAAAGTAAACTGAATGACTCGTTAAGAACTTACAACTGGATTCGTCAGAGTTTCAGTTCATCTTCCTTCTACATCTTTCGGCCTTGCCGGAATTTAAGGTAAGCCAACAAATGCAAAAATATGCAAACATGAATAGTGTTTTAGAATGCACACATGTTGTTTGAGTACGACCAGCATCAAAAACAAACGACACCAGTCAAGCTTAAGCTCATACCATGAATCCCCTCAAGCCTTGCATGAGTCAGCCAGGCTGCAAGCCAGGTTTAGAAGGCAGAAGGTCACGCAGAGCGCTTCATGGTAGGTCACCATGTGCCAACCAAGCCGAACTAAGCCAGGAGAAATCCCTTCAGGCCAAAGCTGCAAAGACCGTTGGTAATGGCTGCCTATTGGTTGCTTTTGCAATGGCAGTATCGACTAGCTCAATCCAGTTGAATGATACAAATCATCTTAATTCCCCACATGCTGAATCGCTTTCCGGGAACACAAGAATCCTGATCGATGTTCAGCACAATCGTGCGCCCTGAATGCCATTTGCAACAGCTGACCAAGCAAAAGAATGATGCCCATGCTCTCTCCCAAACTGAAGCAACTAAGCTCCTCAAAGGAGCTTAAACTAAGTTGTTATAGCTATAATGATTCATATTAAATTCTAATGAAGTTTAATTCTTTGTTTCTAATGGCTTCTTGTTACTAGTAAGGCCAGGAGCCCCTAGTAGCGTCCTTGCTCCTAGTAGCGATGCCCTTTGCTCCGTTCGTAGCGTCATGAGGAAATGCTTGGGATGCATATAACTCCTGAACTCGGTGCATCTCAACTATCTCAATTTCTGGCGGGGTGTAAAGGTCTGTTTTTCCAGTGGTGAGAACAAGTCATGCAAGTTTCAATAAGGCACCAAAATCCCTGAGTGCTTGATCAACGAAGGGCAGTCCCTTGGCCTTAGGAAATCTTGCATCCCACTTCCCTTCCCAACTGGGCAAGTCGTTGCACATCGGGCCTTGATCACACCCGAAGAGCTGCAGCCAGAACAGAGACCAGCTTCTCCACGCACTTGTTTCGGACGTCCGTCTGCAAGCCTTGGAGTGGCACCAGGCTCCGGCAAAAAAAACACGGACAGTTGACAGTTGGTGCAATACCTTTTGGTTTCACAGCCGTGAAGAAAAGGAAGACGCACATGGCAAAAAACGACAAGGCAGACCTACAAGAGCCCATGCCAGAAGGTCCTGGGAGCCCACCAATCGTTTGTTCTTTCTTGTGACGTGGATCGGTGACCAACACAAACGTTCACTCCAAGAGACACAGCATCGGCCGCTTCTGGTTCACCCTCATGCTCACAGTGTCCTGTTAAAGAGTTTTCTTGCAAAGAAAATCAACTCCGGTCGCGTTTCTGTTTAAATGTCGAAATATATGAATTATATATATCTCCGATTGCTTGTCCCTCTTCATGCAAGGTTCAACAGGGCAGCAAAATATGTTCAAGTCACACGCATGCACACGCGTGTATCAAACATGTTAGGACAGCAGTTGCTTGGAGTCCTATGCGGCCAATATGACCTTCTGCTCCAAGGAAACACCATGGAGGCCTTCCGAGCGGATCCGTTGGAGATGGTCCAGCAGCACCTTGGGCAACCGAATCTGAAACGAAAGGATGGAGAAAGTGAAACCAGTGGTCCAAAAAGCATAGAGTCTCGAAATTGGCTGGAAAGGCTAGTAGTGGCAACTAGTCAGTTCCTTTTTTCCAACTCTGGCAATCCGACTTCAGCTTCTAAAAGGATTGCCAGAGTTTGCTGGGACAGCAGGTGCTTGAGGTGCGCTTGCAAATGGATTCTTCGACGCGCTTCCACTCTTCAGACCTGAGGCCACAGTTGTAGCCTTGGAATATGCAGCAGAAGCTCCCTGTCCGATCTTCTCAGTCACTCCATACTTCTGGTTCACATCACGAGCAGCAGCGACAGAAGCTCGGGCCGCATTCATGGCTCGCGAGCTGACTTGATGTTCTTGCTCAAATTCCTTCGTCCTGGTGACCGCTGTGGAAACGCCTTGTCCTATCTTCTGGGTCACTCCATACTTTTGGTTCGCTTCCCTCACTGCTTCCACTGATGACATTGTAGCTTGAGCAGCTCTTTGGGTCAAGTGGTGCTTCTGCTCAAACTCCATGGTCTTTTTGGCAGCTGTCATGGCACCCTGGCCGGCAGCTGAGCACGCACCCTTTGCCATGTTGAGGAATTGAGTCTGAGTCTGAGAACCAGGCTCTCCATTGGCCAAGCGATCGTTTTCTCCGTTCGTTTTCTCCACTTCGCCCATCACCTTGGTCTCAGTCCTGTCCTTCTCCTCAAAGGCTGCAGAGAAGGCCATGCTTCCCTCACGAGCCTTGGGGCTCATCTTCTCGAACCTCGCGAAGGGATTCGAGGCCTTGGCTTTCGCCGGACCGAAGGGATTCATCGCTCCTCCTTGTGGTCCAGGCACTGATGTTGACATCGGCACCTTCTCCGGCTCTACAATGCCTGGCGGATCAAGTGTTTCGGTTTGAGATGTCGACCTCGCTCTTGTCACGCTTTCTGGGCTCAGTTTGCTTTGAACTTCAGGATCTGACTCCATCAGCACCTCCAGCAGCCTGGACGATTGGTGGAGTACTCCTGTCCACCTCTCCGAAGCAATCAAGGCATTCAAACACTCGTCCACGCGGCGCTTTCGCACGGGGCTGGTCTTGCGAAGCTTCAGTAAGAAAAGCCAAACATCTTCGATGCCAGCCTCCGTGATGGAGGGAACCTCAAGACTCTCCTCCTTGGCCGACTTTAAGCAGGCTCTTCGAAGAAGTTCAAAAATTGTCTCCTAAGTTGGGCCGTGGGTCAGAGGATTGGCCACCCAAATGTGCAAAAAGTCCAGATGGGAGTAAGAGTGCAGAGTCGAAACAGTGACAAAAAGGTGCTTTAAACAAGTTGTAAAATCAGCACAAAAATATACAGGTCAGTCTCCCTTTTGTTCTCCATTGATCTGCTGTTTCGCAGAAGCTCGGAGACTTCCGCAACTAGCTGAGGCAAGGAATGATCCATGTTCTCAGCTGTCCATGGCAAAAGAAGCCCTTACAGGCCAAAGATCTCTGGAGTTTCTATGTTGAGTGTTCCTCTTCTTGCTAAGAATGGGCACTTAGGAATTGATGTAGCTGTTGTTCAGTTTGTTAGCGTTTTGGCAACTGACCATACCACTGTGAATAATCGACGATCAACGGTTCGCTGTGATGGGCATCATATGTTTTCCTATGCGCAACCGTGCGACCTGTCATGCTTGAGTTACAAAAGCCTTCATTCGGCAACAAAAGGGTTTTCGCAACCTCAAGCGCTCCAAGAGAATCTGTGTGCATCTCGTTCTGCAGCATCAATCTCGGCATGATAAACATCTGAACAGACTTCGACCTGTCTTGCGCCCGGCACCTTGAAGGATGGGCTGCTGAGCAAGGCCCACAAGGGCTCCACCAGCTGAAGGGATGCGTCGACCAGATAAAAGGCTGCGGCCGGATGAGGCCTGCCGGGAGTCGGCGTGGGGTCAGTGGTTCGATCCGGCTCAAAAGAACATCCCTCTGTAAACATGGAAGAACAACTGGTTCAGACTCCTTCTCCAAACAATGGCCAGTCGAGCTGAACTGTTTTGGCAAACAATCAACATCTCAAGATCCAGAAGCCAAAGCTTTGCCTGCATGGAATTCAACAGCTTGGCCAAAAAAGTTCTCCGTGTCAATTCAACCTCCGCACTTCTTTCGCCGCCTTTTCCGTCGGAAAATCATCACATTAACTCTCTCAAAGGTATGCTCTGCATCCTTTTTGACGAATCAACATGAGTCATCATGGCATGATGCTGAATCAACAAATACGACACAAATTTTACATGACACCATTCTATTCATCCATCAGGGTCTTCGCTGGCCGAGTGTGGAGGAATCTGAATTTGTCCCACGTATTTGAACCCAGCAAAAGATACCAAGTCTATGTTGTATCACATGTATCACTCTGTCAGCACCATGTCTAAAACGCCAATGGATGACCTCCAATCCCCCGTCAACTCCCAGGTTGACACTGCAGGAATCGTATCCCTCTGATCTTTCCCCGACCCAGCACACGCGGTGTGGTGAAACGTCCAGTGCATTGACTGGCTGAGCTAAATAGATGCGTCTGAGAGTGATGGTGATACCTTGCAAGCGCTGCAGAGCTATCTTTGGATGTGTCGAAATATGACAAGACTTGACAAAACATAACACATGATAAAGCTGAATAAGGATATCTCTTGAGGCTGCCACCTCCTTTGCTTCTGCAGGACCTCGGACCACATGTTGAGAGGCGCTTGAGGAGGGCTTCTGTGCTTGCGCTTGTCTCGCGGTACTCCCTCAAAATCAATATGCAGCAAATGGATGCATAACTAGAAGCACCTGGAACAAAAATTGATGTTTCGGTCCAATTTGCCCGGGGGAATTCGCAGATTTAGGGCAATCCGGAGGTATTTTCGCGGCCAAAATTCAACTTAGCCTTCCCAAAGCCATCACCACTGCCTGCCTAACACTGGCCAGGCTGTCTCTTCCATGATTGCATGCCGCATATCGTTCCGCAAGGACATAGTTTCGCATCTCAAGATCTCGCACCCTCCCCCCACCAATGCCGATGTTGACACTTCTTGATTCATGAAGTTCACAAAAAGGCTGCAACAGATATGTTCAAGCCCTTCGAAAGCACTGTTATTGAATTCCGCCTTTTGCCAGGAAATGTCCACCTTTTCCTGGGTATTACCACATGTTTCCCGGGAATTTATGCCTGTTTCCTGCCTTTTTCCCACACAGTTTTGCACCTTCCACTTGGGAGTGCTTTTACACTGTGTGTTCATTCCGCACAAGAAACCTTCAAATGCAAAAACACACATTGTGTATATATATATATATGTGTGATATGATATGAAGGTAGCCAGATTTGCATGTGGAGGTGGAAACTTGAGTGTCGCCATTCTTACTGTATTTTTCTCATTGAGGTGACCATTTCAGTAAGAAATGCCTGATGCAAACCAAAAATGATGTTCAAAGCCTCTTGAATATACTCTTTGTCTCACTAGATTCCTGAAAGGGAACATTTCTGAAAATTTGCGGCAGTAAAAACATTTCCGCGGCAAAATTGTTCATTTCCGCCTCAGGATCAGAAGAGCCACTTTTCCCGAAAAAAAGGCAAGCATGTTTGCCGAAAGGATCTTCTAGGTCTGACATTTTATGAGTCAGTCTATGACTTTCACTTGCAGCGTAGGCATTCTCCAACAAAGAACACGACCTCGCAAGCAAATCAGCTACCCACTCGCCACTGGCGATGCACCCACCGGGATCAGGAGCTCTCCTGTGACAGGACACTCCGGCTCAACCCGACGTTGGAGTCGTATGCCAAGTAGAGGAACCGCACTGCGACGTTGCAGTCGCGCTTACCACACAAAGGATCCTAGTCGCGATGGCCTCCCACTAGCGATGGCCTCCACCCCTGCCAAGCTCCTGAATGTTCACTCCCGGGTGATTGCAACATATCCGACGGACACCTCAGGTGAACGCTCCGTGCGCGACCGGAAGAGACCGACCGGGACGGACCGCTGAGCTGGCCGCTTGGGGGTCGGAGACGGTTCCCTCCGAACGATGAGCACCTCCGAGTCCCACCAGCGGAGGGGAATGGAAAAGGCACGCGGAGAATCCCAAAAGCAAACACCCCCAAAACATGGTATACGTAGTATACTGGTAGTATGGTAGATACACCCAGGTAGACGATTCTCTTAGTGTCATGGGTGTTGACAGAACCACGGAATGGCATCAAACATGGCATCCTGACCATTTGCTATTTGGGATGGATGTGTTTCATTTGTGGCACAACAGAGAATCTTGATTTCCAGACCATCGTCTTTCATCTTCTTGCCAGCCAAATGGAAAGAACACGTTAGGGCTGGACCGAGTATCTGCACCTCGTATCCATGCTCAATGACATCCACCTGCATCTGCTTTCGTTCAGTGAAAAATCATACAGGGCAGTCTTCAGATTGGATGTGTCAAGACAAAGGACCCCCACGAGCACCCTAGTAGATTGAGTAAGCAAACAAGCCTCGGGGTGCATGTTGAATCAGTCTTGGTGACATGCCAGAACCAGCCAAAGCAACGAAGGGACTTTCCAAACTGTTCCCCGCCACTCGATCTTTCTTTTGCTGCTTCTGATCGTTGGTGGCACGCTCATCGGAGAGCTCCCTTTTGACAGTGAAGCTGTTTACACGTTACCAAACACTAAGCGAGCCAGTTTGGCTGATCGCGATGAACGATCATCAGAAGGTTGCCTCGGTGAGATCATCTCCGATATGCCTGTCTTTCACGACCGCTATCACTTCAAAACAAGCTTGATTCCAAAGATGCTAAGACATGCTAAGCTGCTAAGACACTCTTCGATCAAATCCTTGTATCCTTGTATCCTCCCATGCACTCCACCCACGAGAGCGGACGATCGGACCGCCGCGCGGCGCTGTCTTGGGCCAAGGTGCGGATAGAACTTGAGCGTCCGTTGGTTCAGCGGCGAGGCCGCCTCGCGTCCGTCGCGTCCGTCGCCGCGGCTGGCGAGCGACCTTCAACCACCAAGACATGACGACCGCCTGGGTCCGCGCCAAGGTAGAAGCAACCTAGTGGGAAAGACAGAAGACACATGGATACACACAGAATTAGCAGGAGGGAGGAATGAAAAATGAGGCTGTGAGTATTTTTTTGTGCTCAGCCTCTTTCTCAAAGGAGGGGCGATGCTGCTCCAGAAAGTCGGCCTGAAAGCAGCAAGTGTCTTTGACAAACCTGTTGGTTTGGGAAGGTATGCCTTGTGCCTGGCTTACCACATGACATGGTCTGCACCCACTTTCACCCAGAGGTCTTTTCGACAGCCGAGGTGCGCAGTTTCTGGTTTGTGCACGATCGACAAAAGCAGGGCGGTGAGCCCAAACAGCATGTCGAAACCATATCGGTTCGGCCCGGATGATCCTGGCACTTTGCCTTTTTGTTCCGCACTCGAGGTCTCGTCATGCCGAGCGCGAAGCACTTCACACAAGGCTCTGACGTTTTTCTAACAAAGGATCGATGATGCCACCTGCCTGAAGTTGACGTCCAAAGCCGCGCAAGAATTCCAAGTCCTTGGGGACCCAGTGGAACCGACGACCAGTCGGGAACCGCCGTGAACTCACTCACCCGACGGGCATTCCCGAAGAAGATCATCATGGTGCGGATTTGGTACAACAAATGGAGGCACCGTTCTAGTGGCCCTGACTATTGCCCTTCCCCTTATTTCCCACCGTGCACATCAAGACTTACAAAACGGTGCAGCTTGCCTGCATACCTGCTTTGGGAATTAGGAATGTGTTTGTGATGATTTGACAATTTGAGCACATGCCCTGGGAAAGAAAGACAGTGACTGAACAGTTCGGACTACAAAGATAATGTCTCAAACTCAAATTGATGACCAGTTCAAAATATTCATTGCATCACAGTATCCTGTGCCAGTTCCTCAACATAGAAATCATTGTACAACTATTATGTCTGTATTGCACATGTATGTGTCAGGAGCCTTGAACATCTACAAACACCCTTGTTTACAACAAAAAGAAGCGACCCAGAAAATACACTTGACACTTTTCTCCGCAATAAAGGACGCAAAACGAACTCCTCTCACCTCCGCACATGTAAGTACAACAAAATCAACAAAATGATATATCAAAACACAACCTATTTCCCTATACAAACAACGCTGACTTTGATTCACTACACAATTCGCTGTCTCCAATGTCGCAAGACCAAGACTATGTGGGTTTTACACACGCAAACAAAAGAAACGTCCCCAAAACGGATTGACCAATCAGCTGTGCTTCCACTTCTCGTGGCTTGGGGCCCGAGGTTCCAAAAGGCAGCAGAGGCTCATCCAGGAATCGGCGGAAGGCAGACCTCCAGTCG
Organism: Durusdinium trenchii; assembly: GCA_963970005.1. Taxonomy (NCBI): domain Eukaryota; class Dinophyceae; order Suessiales; family Symbiodiniaceae; genus Durusdinium; species Durusdinium trenchii. Next base: position 173,104 of record CAXAMN010022596.1, on the reverse strand, counting down.
CTTGGTGTGCAAGCTGTAAGTCCATCGAAATGTAAGGATTGCATCCGTTCGAAGGGCCAGGCGCTCACAGCATCTACGAAGTCTCGCAAGGCTTTGGCATCGCGTTCTCCACGATTGAGGACTAAGGCCTGTAGGATTGGTGGAACCAAAACACCCCCAGACACCGCCTCAAAGGCCTCTTGCCAGTCTTCCCGGTAGTTCCAGGGCAGAAGACCACCCCAACCGAGTTCCGGGGCTTTGGACTTCTGGGCATCCTGAATTGCTTCACCGATGCTTTGCACATCAATCGCCCCAGACTGGAAGAAGAGCGAGAAGATCACAATCCTCTGCCATCCCCGCTGCAAAGCCCTCACATCTGACTCCAAAGGCTCCAGTGGACCGTCTCTTGCATGGAACAGCAACGGCCTGGAGAACCCAGCGGCCCGACTGGCCGGCAGATGGTCTGCCGGCAAGTAAAAGATGCCCCCCCCCCCCAGAAGATGCATGTCTGACACATTCAACCCACAAAAGTAGATCTATCGTTGGTCTATTTGTGGGTTGACACGCCTTTAGAATAGGATTAAAGTATTGAGCTGAACCAAATGTAATGCCGGACCCCATGGTTTTTGGATCTTCGGCATTCACCATGCTTTGACTCATCTGCCTGGGATCTTCTTGCAAGATGGCTGGCGGCGACGCTGGAATTGAGATCAACAAATCTGTCAGCAGCAACAAACGGAGCCGCGGCACATAGAAGGCGACCTCGCAAAAGGCGCCGGTGGAGGGATCCTTCCCCACTGGGCCGAGCACCTAAGGGGAAGGATCGGCAGTGGCATTCGTCCAAAAGACGTTGACTCCCAAAGAAGACAGACAAAGACTTGTGTGAGTCTAAAAGAATGCAGGTAGATCACTACCAGTTGATTGTGTCAAGTCAAATGAGGAAAATGCCACTCATTTGACACATTTGACTGCTAAGGTCAATAAATAGTCTCATGTGTTTCAGGCCGCTGTTTGGTTTTTCCTTTCTCCCACCTTGTGTTCAAGCTCAGAGCCCCATGGCAAATCCGCGCCCTCACTCGTTTTGGGCAGTTCACGAAGGCGCGTTAAGGGAAAGCCGAGGAATTCCAGCGGCAGCGGAAAAGGTACAGAATATTGACCGGGCGCATACCAGACTTCAGCCTCTGGAAGCTGCCGCGCCAAAGGTCCAGCAAAGGTCTTGTGCTCTACCGCCACGGTGGGAAGGATCAAGAAACGCACCGTGCCATAGGACGCTTCTAAACCACGCAGAATGGAGATACACTCGCCAGTTGGTGCCACTGCACCATAGACCAAGAGGCCTCCAGCTTCTAATCGAAGAACTGTCATGCGAATGGGCACATGCACGTAAAGCAAGCCCAGCTTCTGCTCAAGTCCCCAGAGCTTTCCTGGGATATACTCTGCTAGTATCGTTCGGCGTCGTTCATATGGAGCCACAGGAAGTGCAGGCCACAAATCCCAACGAGACTCTGGAGGCACCTCCGGAGGTAGCAGTGATGGTCCGGATGCCCGTCGTGCTGATCGGTCTGGGCTTCGTCCACGGCCGTTCACGAAGTCCAAGCAAACAAATCCGACCGCGAAACAAACGACACCGCAGACCACCCAGGGGTGGAAAGAACTCGCCCGAGAAGAGGATCTGCGAACCATGGCCAGGCAACTTGGCGCACAAAGCGTTGCGCGGACAAACACGATAGAAGCATCATGAAGCATATAAAAGCTCTTCAAGAGATGCTCAGGAAAGTGGGAAAAAATGCAAAAAAAAAGCGGTCTCTAGATTCTGGATCACTCACATGGCATCCAACAAAAACGCATCTGGCGTCCATGTTCGAATGTCGAGGGATATCTCGAAGCCAAACTGCGACAATCGAAAGATCCCTAGTAGGGTCCTTTCTTGCAACAATTGATAACGACAATATCAGTACAACAATTGTCTTTCGAACCATCCCCCTCGCTTGTTTAAAACCATGCGTAACAGGAATATGTCTGGTTCCCCTCCATCCAACCTTCGACTTCGCAGTCTCTGTGGACTCGCTGGAAGGCCTGCGATCTTAGAGGTGAAAACGGATTCAATGATGAGATCATCTCTTGGGAAATCTTCACCTACAACCACTTTGGGATTAGTCCTCAAGCTTCAGCTGTGAGACTAGCACCTGAATGCCTTTCCTCTCAGAAGTGGATTGCGCATCTGCTCGTCTTCCAGGCCTCTTCTTCTTCAGTGGAAGTATTGCCTGGCAAGATTGTCATGTCCAGCTTCTATCTTCGGAGCACAAGGAGCAGAACAAATTGTGCTCAGGTTCCCACAACGGCTTCTGACTTCGGCAAGTCAGCTGGTCCTGCATCCAAACTGCTAAGCACAAGGACCTTTTTGAGTTATGCAATCTCATGCAATCTCCGTCCTTCAAAGGCCACTGAAGGGAGAGGAGCCTGAGTATCATGGCCTACCACACTGCCTGGCCATGAACAAGTATCTTGGGCTTGCTGAAGGAACCTGAAAGCAAGTATTATATACGTATATTCCCTGATTGCCTAGACGACGATTCACCAGAGGGACAATACGCCCTGAGCTAAACTATCCAATGCCAAGGAAAAAATACTCAAGACGCTGTGAACTGCCAAGATACACCGGCACTGGAACCTCGCATCACGAAGGGAACGTGACTTCAAAGCAACTTAATCTTGAAGAAAACCCACACTTTTCCAAGTGCCACACTTTTCTGCCAAAAATCCTCCGTCTGCATTGCCTTGGCAGCATCTTGCATCTTCTTGCGTTCACGTTTGAGACACAAAAAGTTAGCTGAGACCAGCACACAAAAGGAGCTCTTTGCCTTTGTACAATTGGCCTCGTTGAAAAACAGCTTGTCGGCAGGACCCAGAAACAAGCTCTGCGGGAAAGAGTCATGTCACATGTCCTGTCTCCGACAGGAGAGATTCTGTGCCCAGTCTGCATGTGTTCAATTTGTTCCCACGCCTTGAAAAAGAAGGCTTCCGCCCACCTCCTGAAGTTTCGGATCGGTCAGGCGCCGGGGTTTCACCGACGTGAAATGGTCTAGAGGAAAGCTCGTTCACCGTGGGATCCCATGGGAACGCGCTCTGAAAGGGTGTCTGAGGTTGAAGCCATGCACTCCAGTCTTCCTGAAGACAATTCGGCAATAAAAAGGACCAGAAAAGAGGGCGGTGGCAGGAGAAGAGAGGGCAGCTGTCGCAAAAATGATGTTGCTGGTGTTTCTGAACCATGAGGCTCTAGTGTATCCTCTATGGAACCCAACCCTTCTCTCGTAACATCAATCTGCTTCAGCTAAGCTGGAGAATCTCCTAAATGATTGATTTATCTTACTTTTTCTGTCTTGATGCGTTTTCAATGGAAGTTTGCACCATGTGTCCTATTTTTTTTCGGCACCCCTCACAAGAAAAAGACTGGGTGCACCCCACAGCCGTGGATGGCTTTCGGCCATTCGGCTCCGACACCCGTGGAACGTCCACGTGCTCGTGCTCGTCGTCTGGAGGGTCCTGCAGAGCGGCGCCCGAAACGCGCGTCGTCCGGCCGCGTTCCGGGCGCGTTCCATCCGGCCTCCTCTGAATCGAAGCCATCACCCTGGAGAGCAGGCAACATGTGTCAAGAATAGCTTGTGTCAAGCCGTCTTGGAGAGGCCCAAGTACTTTGGCCAGATGCCGCCGGTGATTTCCTTTACATCTCATGGATATAGGTAGAAATCGTGAATGATGTAGAGTCCCATGTAATTTCATGCAATTAGAATGCTATGAACAGAATTCTTGTCTGAATGGCTTTAACCCAAAACAATGGCAACTCTTTGTGCCTGCCATCGGACAACATGAATTCATTGCCTCATTGTCGACGTGGGCCATCCTCTGGTCGATCAGGCCTCTTGCAAACAAGAATAATGAAGCCACTGCAAATTCGTTGCACCTCCTTCAATGCAAAGCCACAATGTGGCTTCGGGGGGACTGTGGGTCCATGCAAATCCCATTTCTTGATGAAATACCGAAATGAGCAAACCCCTGCAGGCCTGTGGCCCAATTGCCACGCCAAGAAAGACCAAGCGCTCATCACGGGCATTTCACGCAAGCTCTATTCGCTCCATTGGGGAACAAAGAGAGACGACCATGACCTTGACTGAATCCAGGAAATCACCTACTAGTCAGTTGATCCAGTTCAGTCAACCCAACTATATAATTCTAATAGAAACCATTATGTGACTTCGCATGCTCTCAAAGCTCTACCTTCTGGCCAAAAGATCTCTGGAGCATTGGCATGGACTGGCCACACAATAAGTGCTATCATCTCACTTTGGTGCATCTTTGATTTGTCATTATTTGCATCAAGGTGTTATGAGCTGCGGACCTTTTCGCCCCTCCATCCGACGTGCTGGTACTTCCTAGCAAGCCTCATTAAGGCGAAGGAGCGATCAGCTTCTCTTTTGGCAATGTCCGAAGCTGTCTCATGAAGCCCTATCAAGACACGATTTTGTGGCGTGATGTTCGAATCAATGCATCTCATCGTTGCCTTGTAGCCTGGACTTCCTTCGATCACACCAAGTCTGGCGATGTCAATGACCATTCCTTGAGGAATCTCCAAGAGCTTCCCGGTGTTCACCATCATCTTGCTACGCCGATTGTCTCCACCGTGGCAGCATGGCATGATGGCAAATTCCACTTGGCAACTAATGCACTCATCAATCAGTTCGTCTGACAGTAAGCTGCAGGCATGACAGGCCACCACCACAACATCGCTTGGATCAACGTTTCTTGTCTGCAAGATGGACTTTAGCCATCCAGCTTCGCTGATGTCTCCAACTTGGAAGTCCACAGCTTCCGAGGTGCCCTCATCTTCAGGCATCCAAGCGCTGCGCAGATTCTTGAAGCTCTTTGGCTCATACAAGTCCACCACCAGCGCACGCTCCACACGATGGAAGGCACGAAACACCAAGGCGATTCCACCATGACCGCCCGCAGCATCCACCAACAACTTCTTCTTACCAACTTGCCAGCAGCATGAGTGGTAAAAGGCTATACACTCCTTGATCTCTTTTGACGGTGGCTTTGGGTTCTTCATCTTGTGCCAGGCCCACCAAAGCGCGTACTCAATCTTTTGCCGCCCGCTGAGATTCTCAGGGAAATCAATGGTTGGAAAGCTTTGCCCGTTTTGCCCTTGCATCCCTTGCTTCACAGATCCGCTAGACCGTCTCCTTACCAGACCTGGACCGCGCATCCAACCGAGTGCCAGACCACAGCTCACCGGGAACCCCAACGCCCGCAGGACGGGTTCCCGGTGACGCATGGGACCAAATGCGAGCGGCCGCGTCAAGAAACGTGGTGAGAAGTCCAACTTTGGGACCAACAACGATGCCATTGCAAGGCATCAATGGATTCGTCGGTGTTTTGGAGGTCGTCTTATCATATCTGTTCTTGCTAGGATGAAGTAAAAGACACATGCGTCTTAACACACAACCGAGATTGAAGCACGATGGAACTACGTCAAATGGACCGGAACCCATGTGCCATTGCCTGGATAGTGGACTTGTGTGGTAAGATGCGATAGCAAAGATCAGAAACACGTGTTTGGATTCTAGCTTGATTAAAGGTTATCTAGACAAAGTATCTATTTATACATAGTTCGAAAGAAACATCCAAACATTTGGAGGGCCATGGCTCCAGAACTATGGTCAACGAACTGCGCCCTCTTGGCCAAACGTCTTGACTCCTTGGGCTGGCTCAAGCCACCAAACTTGGCCTGGCCAAACGCTGACTCTGTCGCACTTTTTGCTGGACTTCGAAGCTGCCCTTCGCTTCTCTTCCTCAGCCCGAGGCGGTCTGGAGGAAGAGAACCTCCCATCCATTTGCATGTTGGTTCACCCTTCGCACTGAAAAACCAACGCCAGAACCAGAACTCAAGCGATCGCCTGCCGCACCAAAACTTGATATATTTCGCAGGTCGTTGGTCTGTAGTCACTGTAGTCCTTCTTCCAAACTTGGTAGGGTCTCGAAGTAGGTTTGTCCTCCCCAGAAAGACTGATCAACCCGCCAAAGCTATAGGGATTCTCTTGTTGGGGCACCACGTGACAAACAACTCGGGTGTCTATTGACATCTTTACTGATAAGCGCATACTGTTAAGGAGAATCGTACAGCTTTGCACAAAAGATCACAAAAGTGCAAATTGGACATCACAACTTGATGGTCCAAACCCACGGAGGTTCTGTTAGTCGCCCTTAACCACTGCCATATGATCATCCTCCCTTGAAGGACTACGAGGTTCAAACTATGCCGCCTACAGGATCCTACAGGAATCCAAATCCAATGACTTCGAGGCTTCAACCTTGACACGTTACAGGCATTGGCATGCATCGGCCGCTTTTTGGGGCCAGCGTTACTCAGTTCGTGCGATGACGGACTTTGGGCCAAAACGCCTTGTTTCCACGAGCCGCCGAATGTGGGGCCGGAGGAGTGTCGATGCAGGAGCTCTGAGTGGGGAAACTGCTCCAAGGATCCAATTTCATGCGCGCTTCGGCCACGGCTTCCGTCACCTTCTGTGAGATCTCCTGCAAGCAATATCAGTGGGTGGCAGGCTGTACGGCGGTTGCCACGACCGGAAAGGACAAGGAATTGCCACCGACCCTTGCAGCGAAAGATTGGAACAATTAGAGGATCTTATGACATCTTTAATGCTTGTGTTCAAGGACTGGGAAGCACAAAGGTCACCGGTTCAGTTCTCTTCTGCTTGCCCATCAATCGAAGAGTGTGCGATGCTTCGTGTGACTCGTTTGCTTTGTTCCTTCAGTGTCGCCCTTGATCCAGGGCAATCAACCAAGGGATTCTACCCAAAGAAACCTCACACTGCTAAGCTTGATAATCTAAAAACTGAAAATGCACATCTTTCAGTGGCCTCTGGAACTGCTTCAGCATCTGCCGGGCGATATGTGCTCGTCACGTCTTCGACGGAAACGGCCAACTCAGCAGTTGCCTCCGCAGTGGACAGAGTCTATGCATCTCTTTTGGTACAAGTACACCACTGCAACTAGCAGCTGGAAGAACCCATAAGAACCCGCAGGACGTCAACTATAGTGCACGCAACATAACCATACATAACCCAAAAAAGGAAAGAAAGGGTGGGTGCCCGGAAGTTGGTTGACCGACTCTAGCCAAAAGTGTTGATGTTTGGTTGTGTTCCACATCAGAATCAGCCTAGATCAGTCTGGCATAGGGACAAGTGCCAAAGCCGAGGCTTGAAATAGATTAGAAAGCCATATTTTAGTGCAGTCCCCTGTCTCTGTGTGTGGGAGGGGCTGAAGCCATTTACAAACCCATGCTGCAAACATGCTGACGGTCGCGATTTATATCAACTGCTGTTTACCCAACACAATACTCAAGACGGTGAGGGACCTGAGAGCAAAGCAACTAAAGAAATACCAGCTGGCTCGGTGGCATTCACTCTCAAGCTGTGCAACTAGGCAGCACCACACAAGAGCAAAGCGCTTTTGCCAAGACACGCACTCCGCAGGTGACCGGCGGGTGACAGGTGTACGCATGCGCGGGTGATCGGTGTGCACGTGCATGTCTCATCCATTGGACTTGGCGAAGTCAGCTTCATCGACCAGGAAGATCTTGTAACCATCCACATCCTGAATTCCCATAATCTTTAGGCCGAACATCACGGTAGGCTTCATGGTGAGTTTCACACCCAAGTCCTGAAGCTGGTCCGCTGCCTCTTGAACATCATTGGTGGATACAACCAAATGATCAAAGCCTGATCCCACATTCACGGGCTTGTCTGCCTGTTGCAAACACAGGTAAGTTTGCGGACCTGAGGAGTATTGCAGGTAAGCCGCATCTGCTGACTCCTTTGGAGAGTCTTCAGCTACTGACATTCCGAGTTTCTCCGTGTAAAAAGAGATGCTTGATCTTAAATCTGCAGTTTCTAAGCACAGTGCCACAATGGACTGCTCCTGTTGCTTCGAAACTCTGCGGAGTGGATATCCACTTGGATCCTTCATCTCAATCTCTTTCTGATCTCCTGCGATCCAAAGACCTCCGAAGCTGCCCACTTCGACACTTCCCGTCGCCGAATCCTTCCGCTTGGGCGCTGCCGCGAGCTCCAGCGCGAAGCGCGACAGGTCTCGCTTCGTCGCCTTGTCGCCGAAGGCCACAAACGCCGTGGCCGCACCGTTGGGGCGACGATTGCAGGACAGGACCTTCATTCCGAGCTTCGAGACGTAGAAGTCCAAGCTGTCATCAATATCATCGATACGTAGCATGGCATGCAAGAGCTTTTGCCCAACAGGTCTTGGTAGCCTTGAAGAACGGACCTTGGACCTAATGGAGTTTAAACCGCAAAAGCACCGCATGTGATTGGCGGTCATAGCGGCAAAGCACACAAACCAGAATGATCTCTGCTTGTTGAGCTTCCAGGGCTGCAAGGCCGTCATGGCACAATGGATTTAAAATGATGTAAAGGTGCGCTCTCGAACACGTGATGTTTCAAGATGAGTCTAGAATCTACAGAAACCACGGTAACCACGGCACCTTGTGAAGTTGCTGTGGATTGAAAGTGCAGAGTTCTTGGGAAGACAAGAGACTGTCAACACAAAATAGCCTTTGCACAGAACAAGTCCAGCTGTTCAGCTTGCCACTCGCTTCATTGAAAAAGAAACCGTCCACTTGCCCTGCAGGACCACTGAGTGAAGGATCAGTGAGCATGTGTGGGCATGCGGTCGTCAACACTCTATAGCACGTTTCACCAATGATTCTTCAATGCGCTTGAAATCTTCAGCTGGTCGGCTTGGTGAGCGGTCGGCTTCAGCTTCGGCTTGGGTCACTTGGCGACCGCTTCTGGGCTGATCCGATGTGCCTCCATGGAGGTGGTCTGGCCGGTGTTTCCGTGTCTGTTGGAGTATTACAATGATGCGCAAAAGGTGTGTGTGTGTGTTGTTGCTGTTGAAGGGTATTAGAAAGTTATATAACCTGAATCTTCAGCATCTGATCATCTGATTGTGGTTTAGATGCTGAGATCAGAGATAAAGGTTCAGAACTCACTTCAGATGCTAGAATATCTTTTCTCAGAGTTGCTCCCTTCCATGTACAACCTGTGTGAGTCAATGAGATTGGCCAAGACTAACGTCAATCCAATTGCCCCGTTGCCATAATATGTTTCCCCGTTGGCCCAATCCAGTCATCTGCTCTGCCCACTTGATCGCCTGGTATGCCAGGACATGTAAAGGACACCTCCCCCACTGCTCTGCATAGAGTAGAGGTTCCTGAGTGTGTTCAATCTTGCAGCTTTTATGCTTCAGAGAGATTCAATGGCAAGCCCAAGATACGGTGAGAGGACAATATGGGCAAAAGCTCAAGTTCTGTCCAAAGACTAGTCAGGTCTCCTCAACGCATCAAGTGAGAAACGTGAAAACACTGCGTGACCAAGAGAACAAAATGTGGCAAGCGCTGGCATGAGCATATTCATCCCCCGTCGTGTGGACAATGTGACAGAGTACCAGTCTGTCCACAGGCGCGGTCTGCCGATCCTGCGATCGCTCTCCTCCTAACATGTCCCTACGCACATGTACCGGGCGCTTGTGCTTCAAACCAATCATGTACCCTGCAAGTCTACATTTCCAGCCAAGGAATCTACCAGTACTTCCATTTGGTTTCCGCTCCAAGCATCGTCCATGTGCTTTGACCGAGCATCGTCCACCGCAGCTTCGCAGGGATCAATGTGCACCCAGCGACCGCAGCGATTCTCCACCCACGCTTCCACCCACGCATGACCAGCATGATTATCCACCTGGCCAAGGGAAGCTGAATGCGATAGAAAAGTGAGGTGTTGCAGTGAATCCAATCTCCCTGTCTCATGAGGTGGCATGTTGGAAAGCGATGGAAATCGGTCTGATATCGATGCAAGCCTTGAATTCGCGTGAACTGTTGGTTTGGGTCAAATCAGGTTGCGAGCGACATCATGTGTCATGATGACTGGAATGGGTTCGCTGGGCTGAGAATCGAGATTTGCTGATCCCAGCGGTTGCTGGGTGGCCGGTGAGACGTGTTCTCCGTCTGTACGGTCGCTCTGAGGCTGAAACCCATCTGGCAGGGAATCCCAACGCCTCAAGGAATCTTAAGGCCAACCAAGAATACCTCGCTGCAATGAAATGGACTCCACTTGGCCCAGCCATTGGCTTCGAACAAGCGAAAGGATGAAAAACTAACCACCAAAAGGAAAACATGCCCTCATCACTGTGATCCCTAAACCTCCAAAACAAACGAAGTGCACGTCCAGGCTTGTTGTTGTAGGAGGGTCCATGTTCTGTTGTATGTGTCTCAATCCTGATCGTGATGTCAAATCACCAATCGTGATGCCAGTGCAGCTCGTTTGCATGCGGTCCTTTGGGAGCACCCAAATTGACTTGCTTCTTCTTATACAATTCACATATTCAGCCCTTCAAGTCCTCCAAGCATTGAAGATACAGTAGACTGAGTGCAATTTGCTTGACAAGTGGGGTTCCGAGTGCATCCCTGAAACAGGTCCCAATTGACCAAAACAAAGAACGAGCATCAAGACAAACTGAAGCGACTTCGGCCCAGGTCCACCAGCATGAGTACTCCAAGGTGACCATACATTAAATACAAAAGCAAATGACGCAAACACCTTGGTCTCAAGTCTTCCATCAAGTTCAACAAACCGTCAAGGCAAAATGATTTGGAGTTCTTCAGATGTTCATGGACGGACAACAAAGCATTGACCAATATACTTCAGTATTGCGATGAAGACGACCTGGTCCTTGGGACGAGTTTCAGTTCCTCTTTGCCGAAAGAAGAGCAAGAGCAAGAGATTTCGTTCGTCAAAGAGTTTGCTCTATTTCACTCTTGTCAATTGCCTGAAATCTCTTGCTCTTGCCACTTTCAAGACCTTGACCCTACTTGTGATCCAAATTGAAGCACACGCATACTGCAAAGGTGGAGCCGCCTCTGCTTCCCTCGTAACCACCCCAAACCGGAAAATCTTATGACCGTTCAGGTGGAGATAACAAAGCGACGGCAGGACATCATTCCTCCGAGCGACTCCCCACAGCGTCCGCGATGTGTGTCCAGGACCGGCCGCACTCGCCGGAAGCGCGGGAAGAGGGAACTCACATTGCAGCCTTGAGGACGAGACAAGTTTGAGGAGCGGGTTGTGTTGACAGTATCTTTACCTCAAACTCAAACAGGATGTTGGAGCATCAATAGCTGTCCAACATCAAAACACAAAGCATGGAAGCTTGGTCAGGAACACCTGGAGAACCCCTCAGTGGGGCGCCTTCACAGAAATTCACCTCAGAAACTCCTGCTCCTCCTTCTTGACGCTCATCATCACTTGGCCTGACAATCTTCCAACAAGGATGGTTTCTTCGATCGCCATGGTTGATGGGTTGGACCCTGGCTGAAGATGAATCATTTCTACACACCCAGAGACCAACTTGTTGGCTTGACCCTGTGACCAAACACGCCGACCTACCAACCCAGGGCCACAAAGGAGTCGGTTCATGGTGTGGACAGCTTTCCTCCCACGAAACACGTGAATCGACAACCCAAGGCCACAGGGACTCGTGCAGTTTTTCTCTCGTTCTCTCTCGTCCGCGCGAAAACTGTTGGACCGGGAAAAATCACCAGATTCTGTCCATCGTCAAGCGGCTCAAATGTCTCAGGAAACCTGTGATTGCAAAAAGCCAAACCATGGGAAACAAATGATTTGTCCCAACAAATGTGTGCTGTATATATAGATTGGTTGACAACCTCCCAGTTGCACTTCCAGGGATGCTTGCCACTCTTCTCGTGAAATGGTCGACTTGGAACACCCCTAGATTGGAAGACACATTGGCCTAGACAATGGGCAGTCCCAGGTCCCATTATCATCCATTGGATCCAACAACTCTCCCACAGCTATTTCCATGCCCGGCTGTCCCAAATAAGCGGAGTGCCGAATTGCACAGACTGACCAACGCCTCACAAAACTTGCATGGCCGCAGAACACTACACTCCAAATCCATTTCAGCGAGGCCAGCTGGCCCATCTTGAGCAAATCGGTTCCCATCAAGGATAATCTTTTGAAGTGAGATCTTTGGCCACCAGGCTTGGTCAAGTGCTCTAAGACTGCAAGACCCTTCAACACATGTCCTGGGAGAACCTCTTCCCTTGCAGTAGTTCCGTCAAGAAAACATACCAAGTAAATATACCAAGTAAAGCACCTGGCTGCTTTCAAGGCATTTGTGTCACAAGCAAATTCTCCAGGATTGCTGGTTTGATTCCATTCTTTGTCGAAGACTGCCTTGTAGCATGCCTTTATCAAAGTAGCACCCAGCCTTGGCCGAGATTCAGCAACATTTTGTGTTGAGAATAGAGACCGTTTGTTTCACCTGTTGTCACGGTTTGCGGCCTGCGGCCTGTCCAGGCGTGGTGGCATCAGCTGTATCAGCCCAAGCTCATGCTGAGAACTGCACGTGGAAAAGAAGCACAACTGTACACAAAGCACCTTTGCCTTTCTTCCATGCCTTTTGTTCACAGGATGTGTGCGGGCAGAACATTCAAGTGAGCCCTTCTTGGCGGTCGATAGATGTCCTGATATGGACAAAAACTCAGTCTGCAAGGCTGCAGTGTTGACTCCAGGCGCCGTGCGGTCTGGTCAAGAGTCGAGCTCGCTTTGGTCGGAAGGCTGAGGACAAGCTGCGTTGAGGTTCCAAAAAGTAGACAACCCAGTAGTCTTATCCTGATCTAGAGCACTGTAGGATGCAACTACCAGTACCTGCCATATGGGAACCCATCCATAGTGTGCCTATAAGTACAAACATGAACAGCAACAAGATGGCCGCATCACATTGTCAGTGCACAGTATGTCGAAGATGTCGCAAATGGGTGAGTGGTGCACTCTACTCATCTACTCCCAATCTCTGGGACATTTATATACATCATATCCCATTAGTGTTCAAACATGCATGGTGTTGCACCTGTCGGATGCTCTTTATCAGAATACAGTCCCTGTGGTCTCCATATGGCGGTGCTTGCTATCAAAACAGAGTGGATGCACAGTGAAGTACATGTACAACCTTTGCAACACATCGTGTGCACCGCACTCTCTACAATGTGGACACATCTGTATGCATGGTGCTCCTTCTAGGTGACTCGTAGGCTCAACAATGAACTATGAATTTCCCCGTGTTTTGTACCCAACATAGATTCTTTGTCCAACAACTCCGCAAACACAGTCTCAAGTGCTGGTGTGCTATGAGATGTGCATAATGGTTTCATTCAAACAGAGTGTGCAGAGAATTGTTTCGGTGCAAATCCTTACCCTGTCACTGTCAGACACACAAACATGTTCTTTCTCGGCAATTGCTTGGTATGTGGTCATCGACATCGATTTGGAGAGTACAGGGAGCCGTCTTAGGACTACGCGCTCTAAGAGGAGCGGTTTGCACGTGCTTCGTAGATTTCAACTAGGGAGACTGGCTGGAATGGGTGATGTTGATTCTTCCAGGAGCTCTTTGAAAGGTCTCCCTATGGACGACATGCTCAAGATTCACTCGGCTCAACTGACACTCACCGTGAACTCACAGCCAACAAAGGACTGTGAGGAGCTTACTTCTCACTCCTTGCGAGCAAGTGTTCACCAGTGTCTTTTGTCAACAACCTGAATTTCAGATCTAAACACATTCAGGACCTTGTTCATAAATTGCAGCGTGAAGGATGACTAGCATCAAATTTGACCTTGCTCATGGTATACCGCCTTTGGCGTCTTAGCAGTGAAACAAATTTGGCATCTTACACAAACGGATCAAACACCTCTGGATCTCATCCGGCTGAGTCCGCTGAGGTTCTGCAAGTTGCCACGCAATTCTGGGTTTGGCGCAAGTTTGCTGCAGCAGCACATGTGCTGCACAAACAAGCTGACTTGGATGGGCGATGAACTGTTGTTTGTACATGTGACACAAGAATTACTTGTTTATCATCTTTTCAAATTGTTCCACATCCAAATCCATGCCACTCAGCCGCTGAGGTGCACTAGCCCCCTCGCCACATTGTCGCAACTAATCTGCAAAGCCACACAAGCGGTCCTTGTGTAGATCCGCGCCAAATGACACGCCAACAGCCATGGAATGAAAAGAAAGGCTTTGCGCCGGTGCTTGCAAGTCCGATCTCACGTATAGAACATCAACAGCTAGCCACAAATACAATTAAACTCTTCATATCCATGAGAGACCAAGATCATAGTTCGGCTGGCGATCACCCAGCAACCCGTGGGGTTTGTGTTGGAAAAGGATCCTTGTGAATACCTCCACAACAAACCACCGGAGTCTCTATACTTCCCGAACAGTTGAGGAACTTATTTAAATTTGGGCTGTCGACAATCTTAAGTAGGATTGCCACTCCTTCCTTCCAGTTGAGCCACTGAACATGTTGAAGCTTCGGGCATCTGGTATGTCCCCTAGTCCTTGATGGTGGTGGAAGGACGTTCAATTTAATTGCTGGGACAACAAAGTCAAATCTGCAAGGTGCAGGGCAGCTTGAGTACATGGCCACTGGCCATCCGGTCCACACTGACGCGCTCAGGCTTCCTCCCCTCTTAGAGACGACACAAAACAAATCAGTGTTTCGAAGGGTGGGGGCCATGTGACCACTCCACCAAGGGGGTGATGGCTTGCCGGTACTCAAAAAACAACAAGTACCCGTTTCTGGACGGAGAGTCAGTGATTTCGGCCCACAGAATCGATTTCGGACGGGGGGTGTACAAGCATGGCTCAAATCTTGAGCCTGGCACACACACGGCACACACCCTGGGAACTTCCCACGGGAAGTTGATGTTACGACAAACATACTGTCTTTCACGCCAACATTGGCAGGCAACATTACAATAGATATATATATATGTGTATATTGCCAACACCTGTTGTTGGTGGTGATCTCAGCACCACGGGTAGACCTTTGCCATCATGCATGCGGCTATCTTGGTCCACATCAGTAGGTGGGAAGCCTCTCACGCGCCGCAAGCAAATTTACGACTGTCGATAGGCAGTCAAGTCAAGAGCTGGTCCACATTGGACCTCAAGATCAAGGACTTAGTCACATACTGTGACAGGGTCCTGACATCATCTGACATCCCTCCCTGCTAGCGTGAGACCTACTTTTTCAGCTTTGACAGGCTCTGTGTAACTTTAAAATGGATCCAAAAACGGGGCCTCTTCAGTTGCACAAACTAGGCGATGACTGCGATTCTGAACGCACGTACGGTGTCATGTCTGTTGGGTGTTGGTCAGGCACGAGTTGTCTTCATCCCCAAGGTAAAAAACAATGGGCGTTTCCAGGGCTATCCATTGGCCATTGGCACCTGGCGCCTCCGAGAGCCTGATATACAACAATCTCAAGAAGCTCCTAGTAGCGCCCTTGCTCCTAGCAGTAAGGCCAGGAGCCCCTAGTAGCATCCTTGTTCCTAGTAGCGATGCCAGGAGCCCCTAGTATCGCCCTTGCTACTACTGAGTACGCCAATTGAAGTGAATGCCATTCTGAATGCTTGTCATCAAGAACGTTGATGTGGGATTGCTTGAGACATTGCCAACTGATTGGATTTTGTGCCTTGCATGCTCCACGAGTCATATTTATGTATGTGGAACTAGAGGTGTTCACCTCCTTGTTGCCTTAGCAAATGAATGCAACTCATCCACAGGGCCTATGATCACCAGCGGGGTGGGAATTCACCATCACGCCCTCACGGCACGCGATCCGGATCTTCCTTCCCGGATTGCGGCCTTCACCTTAGCAACAGCTTGAGCTGAAGCCAAGACGATCTGATGGAAGAACTGAACTAGGTGGCACCCATTGACTTCAACCTGAGGGTTCTAAGACTCCTTGGCATGAAAACAAGAATCATCTACAAAAAAATCTACAACTACAATATCTGAAAAAGTAGAACGCTTGCCAAGAGCCGTGGCATGATTGCTACGGTGAGCTCCAAGAACTACACTAAACTTTTACAAAAGCTTCATCCAAGCTGGTGGAACAAGTAGGCCGTGAGTGGTGCCTTTCAAGCTATTCCTGTTTATTCGTTGTATGATGGTGAAGAAGGGAACTTCAGGCCAGCTGCCTTTGCTAGATTGAGGCATGTCTTGTCCTTCGCATATGTGGTTGTCTCATAGCCTGGCACACATGATCTTCCCCCCCATTGACTTTGCACATTCAATCGCCCTTGGCCAATTTTCATCCAAGCAGCTTCTGGAAAGCTTTGGGACCTTTTGCTGTTTACAGCCTTTCAGCGGCAGGCGCTCATGAATGTTACCTTCTCGCTGTCATCTTCGACTTTTCCAACAGGGGATGTAGGAGATGAAACTTGACAAACAGAACCAGTCCTCTAAACCAACGGTTGGTGCATGCACATGACGCTCCTGACTGATTGGCACACGTGGCTTTCCGGGCCTTGCGAAGCTTCCGCCCCTGCGTTCGTTCCACACTTCTTCGCAGAGTCTCCAAAGATTTCACCTGGGGTCGTGATGGTCATCGCGCTACGCGGTGATCCGAATTGTGGCTACTGTTCTGCTTCGTAATCCTTAGAAGCCTTAGCAGCTTGTGCCATTGCAAATGGAATGGACCCATGTGCTCAACGATCATCTTATGATCATCATCGCCAAGTCACATGGATCTCCTCAGCAGCGGGGCAATTGATTCTGGCAGCGGTCCCCCGAGTGTGATGCAGGTCGAGCATGTAAAATCATATCATAGTAAATCACCTCGCCATATGTTACCAGTGTTCGTTGAAGAAAACGTCATCAGAAACATGCGGTTCTTCCACCAAGAATCATGTCATCCTGTACAAAACAAACAAACAAACCAACCAACCAACCAACCAACAAACAAACAAAAACAAGAACAACAATCATCTCCAACAACCAAAGCAAAGTTTCACCACAACTTCCACCACCCAGATCCGTTGTCAAGTCACACTCCTGACTGTTTTTGTTCTCAGAAATGGGAGACTGCAAGCGGGGTGTTCAATTGGCAACCTTATGAAGACTCTCAACATGGAGGTGGTTGCCTCCCAAGCAGCTTACCACAGCTCCTGTGCATATCTAACAGATCCCCACTCCTGCAACCTCACAAATCTGGGATTGACCATTTGCAAGCCCAATCACGTTTCATCTCCGCCCTTCAATATCAGTTTGACTGTTGTATCTTTACTAAGTGGCAAATACTGGCATCTCCACCAAGTCTCGTGGTCATCCAAGTTTGGGTTTGTTGGATGAAAACCTTCAGCACCTCCTCGCATCTGAAAGGATGAAACACGTTCTGGAAAGCGCTCGCCTGGGCGCGTTCGTGCTTCAAGCGCTCGGTATCACGACATGGTGCGGAAGAATGGTGGTCTGTCAAGTTGCCAAATGGCTGGTGCCGGCGACTGAACGCAATCATACAACCGCAGTTTTGACACATGAGGATGTGTCAAACAGCTTTCCCTTGACACCTTGCACTCCACTTTTCAAGGGTTTTTGTTGGCACAAATACAACAACACCTGTCCGTCTAATTGTTCTGCACAGCTATGGCTGCCTCACCCAAGCGAAGCTTAGGGAAGCAAATCTAGATCAGAACAGCTAGACGTCTCTTTTGCACCCCAAGCGTCGAATTTTCGCGTCTGCATCACCTGGGTGCTGTGCTTGATGGGTGCATGGTCATCTATCTCCTCCCTCCCTCCCTCCGACTGGGAAAATACGAGTGCTATTACGGGTTATTTGCAGGATCAAGATCCAACAGCCACCCAATAATCATGCGGAAACCGGAGACATCTCTGGCAGGTGCCAGCCGTATGCCTCCGAATGTTGCATCATCACAATTCCTTTCGCTGCAGACAAGTGTCTTTGAGAGTTCCTGCCTTTCTGCCCGACACGCTTCTTGAGGTCACAATCTGGCAGGATGTGAACAGTTGAACAAGGTTGTGAAGGCAACAAATCTCCAAGTAGCCGATAAGTCAGAAGCGACCAGAATCACCGAGCAGACTCTTACGACTTTGGCCTGCTTAAAGCATCTTTAAACAGCTTGAAACAACCTTTTTCGGGACGTCTGAGAGGGTGTCGCTCTTTTTTCCGAGACCAGTCTCAGATGTCACGCCAGAAGCTGTCAAACCGCCCTACCACCAGGTTTTTTTTGAGCATAGCCCTACCAATCTTGCCTCCATCTCCGGCTTGTTAGATGGAGTCATACTCGGGGGCAACACGAGATGCGCCACAGCCCATGGCCAATGGTATCGCTTCCGAAAAGAAAAACTAAAAGGCGGACACCAAATCGTTGGTCCGCAGAGGCGCGCCCTACTGTGACGACGGGGGGGTTGGACCTGATCTTGAGCCCGGATGGCTCAACTGAGCAACTGACTGAGTTGAGTCGTCGACTAGTTACCTGAGAATCTCTCAAGAGCTTGGGCTCAAAGGGTCCATTCTTGAAGCGTCGAAGCACGGCTTCTCAGTCCACTCTTAAATGGAACTACCCAGAAGAAAGGTTAGAAAATCTATGAAAATCTGACAAAATGAAGGTGAATGCCACATGCCCACAGCTTGTTCTGTTACAGCTCTGGGGCCGCTGCCTCGCCACACCCAAGAAGTGTGTGACACGCATGCAGCGCTCGCAGTGGCCGTGATAGTAAGGGAAGTTTCGCCGGAACCATGTAAAGAACTCCTCGAAACATCTCGAAACCACATCAAAGTGGCTGGAGCTCAAGTGATATCAAGTGATATTTCCGCATCAACTCTGTGAGTCTTTCCGGGAAAACTGAAGGACAAAAAAACTGACAGACGAACACAGACCGAGAAGTTATAGAATACCAGATTAATTGGAATTGGGGTCGCCGAATGCACTCTCCAAGCTGACGTAGGGTGGCCAACCGAGACACCTGATCATCGGATCGCAAAGGACACACGATCCGATCGCTTGCTTCAAAGAGCTTTCTTACTGAGACCTAGTGGCCTAGTGGCCGCATGGCCTATAGGTTCATGGATTCCTGCGGGCGCTCGGTTCATGGAGGCCATGCGCGAGCGACGAGGCGACGGGGCGTCGTCCTTCAGCTCCACCAAAGGGGAGGCGGACTCGGTAGGTGACTCCAGGGACTCCTGCAACAGGTCACTTTGGAGTGGAAAGACCAGAAATTGGAAGATGTTCTTACATGATTCTTGCTGGTTCTTGGAATGCTTTTGGATTTCCCTGTATCCATCACTGTGACAACCAAAACCATGTGGCTCCTGAAGGAAGACAGACCGGACAACTGCCCTACATCCCTTTTCCCTGGTGTTCTGCAAGGTCATGTCGCAGCTCAGTGTGGGGTGGGACTTCTTCCCATCAGCTGTAGAGGAAATCTATCGGTCGCCGCCTTGAGAACACAGAGAGGTGCTTGCTTGCTTCAGGCTTGCACTCCTGGGAGGCCAGCAGTCGCTTCAGACCATCTTCTCCATACTCCTCAATCGCGCTGGGGAAAGGGGACGTCTCACTCACAGCAGCCACGGACGGGCTGCAAGATCTTTCAGGAAGGAGGATATCGTTCATCCCATCATGCCCGTAGAGAATCATCCCAAGTCATGTTTCAGCAACAAGGCTTAGATTTGCAAATCAGTACAATCCTGGAGGATCTTCGCTTTTGCCTGAGTTCATCGGTGATCGTTGAGTATCGTTCGCTTTGACCAATCAAACTCATCTCCAAGCGTCTCGGCCGATCCATGCCCGAAGCTCATCATCAGAGGCCTCTGCCGGAGGTCGTTCCAAGACCCGCCCCATGCTCCGCAGCACATCCTCGGTGCTGGGTGGCTGCCCATGCACCGGACATCTTCCTCAGCGACGAAAATACGGATTTCTTCTCAGAACTTGGGCGTTTGAGACCGAAGACTGACCGCTCCAAGAGTCCAGTCCGGAGCCAGGCGAAAGCATCATAACCTCAAAGTCGACTGACTGTGCTGTGCAACTATTTAAAATGCACAGTGCCTCAGGCCAAAAAGGTCATGGATCGTCACTCCTATCCAAGAATGGTGGCACCAAAAAATGGTCACGGGAACATCTGAGGATTGCTTTCCTCATGTCCTCATGTCCCAGCTCGAGAGCTTACGCTTGCTGCTCATGAGATCCTCTGCTGCTGCCCAATGCCCCAAGCGGAAGGAACACCATCGTGAGCCGAGAGGCACGAGACCAGCAAGTGTCCTTCCTGAAGGGTTGTCAAACGGTGGATGTTCCAACGAAGAGTTGTCAATCATGTCATATCGAACGGGCGGCTAGTAGGCTAGGGCTCGAAGAATATCCAAAACCATCCACTACAGCACAAATCGGGCTGTGACCTACTGGCCCAAGGACTTAGAAGAAAAAGAATCGGCTGGAGCAAAATTCTGCCCCCAGTCCTCCCACAGCTTGTTCATCTTCTTCCGCTCAACTTCAATGCCAAGCATTCTATAGCTGGAGCTTCCTTTTTCCAGCCTGTTGTGTCAATCTGATTGGTGGACCAGGGATATGGATGGATACCAACAACCGGAATTGCCATGATCCTGTAGATCCTGAGACCTCGCCTGACCAAAGGAATTAGTGAAGAAGGCCCCTCACAAAGAAGTGTTGTTCTCTTTCCTTCCAAGAGCCCCCCCGTCCCAAGTGATCCAAGTGTGGTCACGCGAAGGACTTGCGAGTCCGATTCGACGCCAATCAGAGAGGACTTCCCATTCGCGTTGGAAGGAGGTAACAATGCCTAGGAGATTTCACCCATGCCTGACAGCACCGTCGTCTTGAAACTGCATGAAGATAGGCACCGGTTCAAACCCTCCAAGTTTCACCAGTTCTATCGCCCGCGCAACTCCTGCCTGCCATGGCTTGCGGTGGCCCAGGCCTCCAGGGCCTGGCAGGGAAGGGGACAGAGAGGTATGCACATTTAGCACGGGGACAGCGGGAAAATGTCTTCACACACTCGGTTTAGGGTTTAGGGTCATTGACTTCATTGACCATCTTGGTGAGAGGAAATTCTTGTTCCAACTTCTGTCAAGAGTAGCGGATTCGAACCCAACGGGACATACCACCTGTCGGCGCCTCTTGGAGTTCGCCTGCATCGTCCGGGCATCCCGGCTCCCCTGGTGAAGCCAAGGCAGGAAATATCGAGATCGAACAGCAAACGGCAAACATGGACCAAGGACAAAGGCTCTCATAGGATGCCTGATGCCAGAGCTAGAGACGACCCAATTCCAATGACATAGATACAAATAGCAACCAATTGATCCAGAATGCAATCTTGGCACAACAAAATATCCTACAATTATGAGGATCTTTCATGATCTTTCTTCAAACCTTTTTCCGCAGCCCCGTCCACCGGGACGCCTGCCAAGGACAACGCCTTTGACTTCCCTGCCACCGCGACCAACAGGCTTACAGGTTCCAAGCGAGTGGGTTCCACACCTCGGGGACAGCGGAAGAGAGCCCATGGATGGCGCAGGAGGGGCCATCCATGCCATCCACGTTTGAAAGAAGATCACCGTCAGCTACTTGGATCGAAATCCAAAATGACCAGAGAAATGCTTCAAAATGCCCATGTAAAAGACCCATGGCTGCCATGGCTTCATTTTTAGCTTCTAGATTCTTATTGGGGATGTGGGGTGGCTCTTCGCGCCTGAAAGACACGGTCCCGCGATGTCAAGCGGGCCAAAAGCGCCCAAGAGCCCAAGGCCCCAAAGGCCCCAAAGGCCCCAGGGGCGGCGGCGTCTGCGAGGAGGTTTCCAAGCTCAAGTCAGTTGGTTTGCAACAATGCAGCAACCCCTTCTTTCCAAGCACATTGGCTTTGGAAATCCTGCTGTATTGAAGTCTTGTTGTTAAGTGTTTAAAACACTGGAAGGGCATAGCCCCGCAGCCACACCATGACACATGGCCCCGCCTCGGCAGTCGACGCCGATTCGCCATGACGAAGGCTCGGTCAGACCGAGCCGCTGGCGTTTCAGCGGCACTTCATGGCTGGGTGCTTCACAGAAGGCACTGAGAAACTGGTGAAGGAATACTGGTGAAGTTTCTTCTGGGTACTGAGGCTGGGTTACCAGGTGAGAAACTGGTGTACTCACCATGGTGAAGTACTGTGAGATCATCTTGGGGGTTGTGTGTCTCCGCACAAGAGCAATGTCCATCTGACATGAGGCAGCTGTCACTCTTGGCCAAAGGCAGCTTCAAACATTAAAATGCGGGAGCTGTGCTGGATGCGGCCGGTGTGATAGATCACTGCAAATTCGACTCTGGATGTGCAACTGGCGAGTGCTCCATACTTCGTAAGCAAGCAGAGATACGAAAGAATGACGATGAATACCTCACCACCTTACCTACACCAAATCGCACAAAAGCCAAGAAAGTCGACACAGCAGTGATCCTTCAGCTGTCCAATGTGCAGGAGAGAAACGGTATAAATCTACACATCCAGAATCCAAAATACTCTGTTCATTTTGTGCATCCAAGCATATTGCACTCAGCGAATCTTTTCACACAGATTGACCCACAAGAAGGTCCCTCCGCAGTGGTGGTGAAACGACACCACACAATCCGTAAGTTTGGCCATCGACGAACTGTTGGGATCGCCCACATGAGGAAAACAAAGGTCTTTTCCTTCTTCAGCGCGTCTGTGTGGTAGTGCAGAGTGGAATGCAGCTTTGTGTAATTAGGAATTGATGATGTGATGATGTGTTTGATTGCATTTCCTCCAGATGGCTGACTTTCGTGGGCTGTTCTGATGAACATGCAGGTGCTCCCAAATCAGGCGACCCCTTCTTGCCGCGGGCATCGCTCACATCACGGCTTTGGTGAAATCGATACGCCGGGTCTTGAACCTGTCGCCGAAGACATCGCGTTCATGAAGGTTTTGGGTTCAGAGGATGACTCGGTGGTCTTTTAAAAAGCAAACCGAAGACCTGGGATGAGCTGCACGTGTCTCAGCCAAATAGGTCTGAAATTCCCCAACCCATCCCGATTCTCACCAAAAAGATCAAACCGTCTGTTGGACATGTTTGGACCACATATCTGGCTCAAATGCCTGAACTCCTGTAACACAAGTTTCGAGTGCGATGAGTTCAGACTGAGCCTCAAGTGTTGCTTCCCATGGTCTCAAAGCTTTCGGGGAAGCCGAAGAAGTCCTACCCGTCTTCTGATATCTTCTGTCAAGAAGTAACACACTGAACGGATGCTCAAGGTTTACCTACCCTCAACGCCGCTTGCAGGTGACCCGAGTGCATCCTCCGGTCGGATCCTCCACCGGGCGCACCCGATCCACATGCTGCGGTACCAGAAGCCCACAATGAAGGTGCCAACTAGGCAGGCGGACGCGGCCTCGTGAAGGTCGCCGTGATGGACTCCGATTCAGTCCCAAAAAGTGCGGATGGATTGGGATGATTGAGGGAACGCAGGAAGGAGAGCATGTGATGTTTGTCATACCTCAAATCGTCGAGAATTCTTTCGGAGAGGCCCATCGTCACCTTCCAGTTCTTCAATCAGGGGGGCGAACCCAACCAGCAGGTCATGCTGCATGTGTTCGAGTGAAAATTCAGAATCGAACGCACAAAGGGAGTAGTGGATGCCCTTTCGCCTTGTCCACTCTATGGCCGTGTTGCCTCGTAAAATGGCCATCCTACGTATCGCCGGACAGGTGAAAGACGGTGCCTTCAAGCCGATCAGTTTCCGCTCATCGTGCGCCGGTTCCGCAGCCCAGCCTAGGAAGAATGAGATGTCCAAACCAATCCAGTCAGTCAGTTCGGTTCCCATGTTCAGACCCCATGTAGCATCTCAAAATACCCCATAAGTCGTGGTTATTTGACAATGCGGACTAGGCTGCGCAGTGCTTCTTACCCGTTGCCCATGTGAAGGGCTAGTGTAAGCTTTCTCAAGTGATATGCCCTTCTTCGGCACCCAACGAGAATGAAGAGGTCGCAAGAACACAAAAGCAAAACAGTTAGCCGGATAAACTTGGATTCTCGCTGAAGGGGGAGTGAGTCACAAATCGCCGAAACAAATCCAAAGCACACAGGAAGTTCACCACGTCCTTGGCCATCTGAGACTTTGTGCATGGAGTTCCATCCTGCGAGTGCACGAGGTTCTGGAGATGTTTTCATTGTGTGTTTTATCTTTTTTCCAAGAGGTCTGCTGGAAACGCGGCTTCTCCCAAAATGGAACATTGAAAAAAAGGGGGCAAAACAAACAAAAGACCGCCAGAAAGACGATGTTGCTCTACAAGCAGGCGATAGTCCACTTCATTCTGCTTCTATGTTACAGCTAGAGTGCAGTCCATTATGTCGTTTTTGAATGGAGCAAAACCACAAACCGTTTAGATGTGGATTCTACGCAGACTGCCATATTTAGAATTGTATTATATAGATATGGCTGAAATCCACACTATATAATGACTAATTGAAGTGACCACTGTGGAAGTTAGTGTTCATCTATCCTTGATCCCGTAAAATGCCATTTCAACTTGCCTCATAGTCGACGAGACCATCGGAGTGCAGCGGATTGGGCATGCCAATCAATCCTTCACATCAGAGAGTCTACCATTTTTGTTGAATCCTGCATAATGGTCAACTCATCTCTTCAAACGCTTTCAAGCTTTCCGACGCGGGCTTCATAGGGAACAACTGGGAGCCTCTGTTGTTGATGGGCTTGGATTGCATCAAATCTCCCCAAACCGCTACGCCCAGTCCAGGGGCCACGATATCTCTGAGGGTCAAGGCCTCTCTGTGGACTCCGAACCGAACTGCGGCCCTCCCAGCTTGCTCTTACGTCTGTCTTCATGCCCTCAACAGTCTCAGGACACTCGCGAGTTGGGAGAGTGACTTGAAAAGTGTGTCCCAAGTATTTGCAAGGAATGTTTGGAGCAAAATGGACTGCAACCCTCACCGACAAACAACACCTAATTGCACAGTTAGACGGTTAGTCCATCTCAAAACTGTGCCAGCCACCACTGCAGTTCAAATCATAGCTGCCTCCTTTTGGGTGGCATATTTCAACTAAAGCTTCACATCGACTCCATCGTGGTTCGACACAAACTCTGGAGTTGACATCCGCAGCACCTCCAGGGAAGTAGACGTTGTAGTAGAGCCTTTCAAGGCAAACTCGAACGCCCAACGGCCCAACGGTCCAACGGTCCAACGGTCGTCTGAGGAATCTGAGACCCCGAGCCCATCACGGACCTCGATCCCCGCGGGGGGATCACGATAGCCCAGCCTGAGGGGAGGCCCAGGAGAAGGCCTCTAAATGGACTTGATGGCCATGACCAAGTCTAGGATTGAAAGGAACTGTATGATCTATCACTGAAAAAGAACTCCAGCCAGGCTGTTATCTGGGAGATGTCAAGGGAGAAGAATGTAGACTGGGCATGATATGCCTGTTCATACTCTGGCTAAATGATGCTAAATGGTTGCCTCTAGCAAGGTCGCGCTACTACAACTTAATACATAATCTTGAGTCTGGCTACAATCACTTCGCATCCAGCTAGTGACAATCACCATCCGCGTGTGGACCAGACCAGTTGGCTCTGACGCACGAATGTCGCCCCTCAGCTGATCGTGGCTTGCCACTAGGTCACTAAGTTTCTGGCAGGAGTGCAAAAATGTAGTCCAAGCCCTCGTGTTTGGCGGTGGTGTAGACCTCACTGAATCTCTGAAAGCATAAGATGCGGAAGATGTAGTTGCTTCTTCTCCCAATGTGGACTACCAAGGAAGGTCAAGGTTTCGTGATCTACCCCGATCTTTGTGAAAAGAGCCTATGTCCTTTCCAATCTTTCTACCAGTAGTTACCTTGTTGCAAACGTCATTCTTCGTCACAGGACCTCGAAGCGAACGACAATACTGGATCCATAAGGTGTGGAAGCCTCACCCTCAGCGTTCAGGATCTTCAATCTTGACTTCGAGTCCCTGTCGAGAGGACGGACTGCTTTGGCCCTGCCCGGGCCACTGTGGCCCAGAAGCGCGTACTTCATAAATCCGCCGGCCCTTGGGCGCGGCGTGTTTTAGGTGATTGGTTTGGATGCTATCCTAGTAGTAGTTTTGTTTTTAGTCTAATTGTACCCACGGCGCGGATTTTTGACAAGTCTAACTTTCCCCCCCCCTCCCCCCCCTCCCCTCAGCCAAAAGGGCCGGCGGAACAATCCGCAGGGGTAAATATTGAACGCTCCATCACGTCAGATGTTTTAACTTTGTCAAGATGAGCCGATTCATCTACGTTTGAGGGGTCTGCAGAGGGTTCTCCACCCGTCTGCGGCCCCCCGCCGACAAATCCGGAGGATTGGCGCCGCCATTCGCGTAGCGCGCGGCTTCCTCGTTGGGGTACGGCCTCACAGGTGACAAGATGTTACCAGTTGTTGCACTGTACAGTGTGTAGATATGCTAAGAATTGAGACAGTTTCTGTAACTTGTCTTTGGGGTAGAATGTTCCTGATAAAGGAACCTCTCTTGGTGCCAGCACTCTCTCAATACAACTCATTTGGAGGTCCAAAGTGCCCGGATGCAGCAGCTTCTGGTTTTGACTGGTCCAAAGGTCAAGCCACTTTATCTTGCTTTTGAACTTAGAGCCAGCCACACGCATGAGATCTACAAGAACCTACCATGTTGTTCATGAATGCACAAATCCAAAAGCTCCTGACCCCATGCCCTGCATCAAATTCTGCAGGCCAAGGGAAGCCCGACATGTCTTGGCTCTGGGTCTCTAGCGATGGAAAGGCATCCACCAGAATGCCCGGGCGCGTGAACATCTCGCCCTGGCCAGGGATGGCGGATGCAAACCCTTGCACACCAAATGTATGTGGGTCAAAACCGGGCACCCTGCCGGGTACAGAATCCAGAAGGGGGGTTGTACACTCAAATGATGTAGAACTACCAAACTACCAATTCAATCTCACTGAGAAAGCCTGAAACACTATCTGCGCTACACCAAATGAATATATGCATATACATGCATCACGCTCGGGTATGCTAGGGATCTGCTAGGATCCGCTATTGACGCACGGCCAAATTAATTTTAAATGGCGTCTTGACATTCCAATTTTCTGGGACTGCATCTTCTTGAAATCAAGCGTCTCCGGAGCCTATCACAAGAAGGGTGCACCTAGAATTCTGGTCCTTTGACATCCCGGTCGAATTTTTCACTTCCATACTTCCATCTATCCGTCTTCGTGGCGCATGAAAATCCGTGGAAATCGGAGCTTCCGGAGTCTTGTCTCCTCTCAGCTCCTCTCCTCATCGTTAGGCCCATCCACCACGTCGTAGGACGCGGCGATTTCCTTCATGCGCTTCTCCGGCAACACCTGGGTGAAGGGAGGCCAAAGGCATATGCCGAAGGCATCGGAGGTCAGGAACACCTGGGTGTTCCTTATGTTCTGCCCCTTTTCCACCTGCCAAGATGGTTTTTTTGAGGGCCACTGGCGTCGATGACGATGGATGTGTGAGGATGTGTGAGGTATATCTTGCCTTGTAATATATTATAACGACTTATAACTTGAGCATCTGACAGAATCTGCAGGAACACCCTCTCTAAGCACCCTTGAGGTGGGTAATGACCTCCATCCCCATGTCTTGCCAGGCGACAAAGTTGGACAGGTGGCGAAAGTGCAACTGTTTCATGGAGTGGCACCTGCCCCAAGCTGCCGAGATGGGACGAGATGAGGGGGAGCAGTTGAAGTGGAAGGCGCAGTTGGGGTATATATATATATATAATCATATTGAGGACCTGTGATGGGTGAAAACATGTGAAAACATATGAAGACTATTTCATCTGCACATTGGCAAAACTACGACAGAGGCAGGATGATCTGTGGGGCATCTGGAAGCCTGTTGAGCCGGGGATTCTCCGTACTTTCATGTACCTTCTTTGGCAGGTTCCTGATGTTTTGCTTGAGCAGGAACTGTTGGCTTGGGAGAAAAAATACCACATCGCCATCAAGCTGTGGGCTGTAGCTATCAAACTAGAGCTGGGGCCGGCACGTGGCACACACCTGGCGGTACACTTCATAGCCACGTCCTAAGCAATAGTCATCGCAAAAGCTCGGCTTAGAGGCATTTTTTTGCATGAGGATTCAGGGCTCATGGTGGAGTGGTGTTTCTCCGCAAAACCATCTGGACATTAGGATTCTGCAGATGCATATGATCTTCTTGTTTCTAGCTCAGAAATGCTTAGAAAGCAAAAGTACTCAGAACTAGAAGCTGCAGGTCTCATTGCTTCAGCAAATCCCGGTGCCGCACGAACGCTGGGGATCTCGTGCGCATGAAAGACGGACTTCACCTGGCAGGTCCCCGAGTCCCCACCACGTCGATCCGAAACAGCAACGCGGCCCGCTCTCATTGGGCGGTCCAAAGGACTGAGGGAGAAACACTCCAACTCCCTTGGAGGCACATGTTCCAACCATATTGCACCTTGATTCAAACTATATAACCTCAAAGAAACATGTTTCTCCCACAACTTAGCTGCGCTAGGTCTGCTCGTTTGTCATGCCAGCAGCACCCAGAACGGATACCGCGGAGGGTGCGGTGGATCCTGGCTCGTGGAGAAACGGAGGCTCCCACGCGAAACAAAGGAGTAGTGGAGCAGGTAAGGAAAGAAGCCACGAAGCGTAGCATTACCACCGTCAATGCTGATTGCTACTCAGTTTGCTGTGTAGGATCTCTGATTCCGTCCAAAGGGGGCTTCAAGGCGCCTATAAAAACCCTAGTGCAAAAGGCACGCTCAAAAAGACAATAGATGCAAACTGACTCGGAGTCAGCTGGTAGCTGTCGCTCTACACATGATGTGACATAGTAAGATCTTCCATCGCTCAACACTTCTGCTCGTCCAGAACCTCTTACTACTACAAACAATGTTCGCTACTAGCGGCTCCTGGCCTTACTACTAGGAACAAGGAGCTACTACTAACAAGTGCATTGCTACTAGTAACAAGTGCATCGCTACCAGGAGCAAGTGCCTTACTAGTAGTAACACTGAAAAAGCACAACGGCTAACTCCCTTTTCCTACCGCTCTCGGGCCGCGACGGGCTGTCGGAATCACACCTGCCCCCTATGGAGCAGATGCCCGACGCCGCCGGTAGGTACGCTTTCGTACCGCGGCGTCTGCTCGGAGGCGTTTTGCCTCCTCAGTGTCCTTGAGCGCCCACATGCCGTCCTCCATGACCGTGACCAGCTTCTGGTTTCCCACCAACTTTGTGAGGTCGTCCGCTAGGATCTCTTCTCCTGGAACCCACCGCACCATCCGAGACCCTCCGTCCTCATGAAGTGCTTGTCTCATCGAAGCCACATCAATGGCTAGTCGCTTGTCTTCTCCGAGCGATGTGCCATTGAGCAAATCGTAGCCGGTCTTGGAGTCCATCACGGCCACCTGGCGCCACCTTGACACCGACTGGAGCCAGGTCTTCAGGGAGAAATTCTTCTCCAGGGCCTCAGCCATCAAAGCCCTCAAGAAGTCAGCCTCCTCCATGGCCATCGCTGCCTGCGACACTTCCGCCGCCAGAGATGAGCGCACCACTCGTTTCAGCAAACCTGAGTGGAAGGCCAGGATATTGACCGGAGCTTCTCCCTCGAGAACCTTAGGGTTGGCCACCAAAAGCGCCATGCCACCCTGGGATCGACCCTTGGGCATGCCTCCAAATGAAGCGTCAGACACTGCCAGCACAATCATGTCGTTGATGTGGCAACCCAAATGACGAAACACTTGATGATGGGGCTCCCTAGCTCTCTCCACCAAGATCTTCAGCTCTGAAAGGGCCGTTGGGTCATTGGTGCCATTCAGTTGCTGAATCCTCGAACACCCATACAGCAAATCGGCCCTCACCTGCCTCGCCAACCAGCTCAGCTGACCAATGATGGTCCCAATCCAGGCCTTCTCATTGGGCATCAGCGGCTGTCGACTCTGTGGATTGGACCTCGATGGTGGATCCTTCACCTTCTTCGAGTACTCGTTCATCTGTAAGGTGATCGAGTAGTCGTCGTTCTGCCTCTCCCACCGGCCACAGAACTTGGTGTCCTCCTTCGGGTGCACCCAATCACCAAAAGTAAACAGGGACTTGAGTTGCGGCCACAACTTCTGTTCAGCTTCTTCGCTTCCAATGAATCGGACATCATCCACATGGACTGCTAGCATCGCCCACACTTGCCCTTCAGGATCATAGAAAGCGAACACTCCTGGCGCCAATCGAAGCTCTTTGCCGCCAATGCTCATGATGTCCCTGCTAAATCGCTGGTACCAAAGTCGAGGACTCTCAGCTAACCCAAAGCCAGCCTTCTTCATACGAAAGACATCAGTACGTGCCCCAGGAGGCACTTTGGTCAGCAGGAACTCACGCACAAACAACGGGTAGTTCTTGGGTGACTGCACAAACACTCTCCGGCCCTCTGGAAGATAGTCACCCTGCAAGAACGCAGCGGAGATGTCGGCAAAGTACATGCGCCAACGAAACTGGGCTGCCACAAAGCAAAGGAAGTTGTGGGCAACCAGACTAGCTGTTGGAGCATCGGTCGCATAGTCACCCGC
This sequence comes from Durusdinium trenchii, assembly GCA_963970005.1. Lineage (NCBI taxonomy): Eukaryota > Dinophyceae > Suessiales > Symbiodiniaceae > Durusdinium > Durusdinium trenchii. Next base: position 142,591 of record CAXAMN010022596.1, on the reverse strand, counting down.
CCTTTGATCTCGGTGTCCAGCAATCACCAATCGTGCTTTAAGCTTTGCCATAGCCAAGTCTTCATCTGTTGGATGTATATTCTTGGGATCAGCCTTGTTCACGAGAACAAATCGACTTGGCAGCACTTCGGATGCACGCACTTCCTCTTCTGGCATCACCGGAGCGAGGGCATCATGATCGAAGTATATCTGCAAAGCGTCGAGAATCGGCTGCTCAAATGCCTTCTGCCAAGCCATTGACAGCTGTGTCCATTGCAACTCCAGCCGCATTTTGCCAGTCTCTGGTTTCTCCACATCAGCTTCCGGAACCAGTAGGAGTTGCTCAGCGGTGCACAACTCAGTCAAACCACGATGGTCGGGATGAGCGGTTGCAGCAGCCAGTGCAGCCGTGGTCTGAAAAGCCTGAAAGCACTCTAGCACATCCAAGGCTACCTCCAACCGATGAGATTGGTCAGCATGTAGTCCATCGGCCGTGTCAATGAAGTTGGCCGCATGCCCTTCAGCCACCAACACCTGGTAAGCGGCATTTGCTTTGAGATGTCTCCTCCACAAATCTTCCGCAGCAGCTCTTCCTTGATTCCATGTGGCCAGGATAGGGTGGTCCTTCACGGGATCCATAGTGACGAACCGAGTGACGCCTCGCCACAATTGATTCATGTGCACCGAAGCGTTCCAGCCCTTCCAGAAGATGTTGTCCACCAAGTACTCCTTGGACGCCTGGGGCGACAGGTACCCCACCTGAGTCGCCCGTAGCCCTTGTAGTCCAGGTACTTCAGAAGGAACACATTGTGCATCTTGTGGGTGGTCTTCATCAGGGATCACGCCCGGCACAAAGAGATACTGCCGAGGTTGAAGGTGCACTCGCCATAGCTCTCGCTGCGAAGGCGCATGTAGCCAATAGTCAGACTCACCGCTCAATCGTAGCAACATCTCACCCGGCAAATTCGCTTCCATATAGTCACTGAGTTCATCTAATACTTGAGCACGTCCGGGCGCCTTCTTGTAAACCTCGATGATCTCGGTGCGAGTGAGAGGTCGTCTAAGCCTCCCGGGAACATCTCCCAGCATGCGCCACTTGGCCGCCGGCACTTTGGCCCTAATGCATGGTGTTGGATTTCTCCGCCGGATACCAATCCTCCTCTCACCGTCAGGTCGCCAGTCAGCCTCCAGCACGTCATAGTCCACATTGATCGGGCGGCACTCCCTCAACATGTCCACCACGTACATATCATGCGAGACTTCATGAGGGTTGCCCTGGTCATCATAGACATTGGGTACCGCAAACATGTCAACCTCAATGAATGGCGAGTCCATTGACGGTGAAGTCTCATTGGTGTCCTCCGAAAACGGGCTATAGCAGGGGTCTGCACTGTTCGGCACCTCCGACTCGCCCCCTTCTTCAACAAGCTCACAATCCCGGACAGGCACGACCACCATGGCCTCCTTTTTCTCAAGCTTCGTCTTCATCTTCTTCAGGTGTTCTTGGGTCGACTTAAATGCAGTCTCGTAGAAATCTCGCTTCTGCCTGACTGATGTCAAAGCTGGATCGACTGCCGAAGACGAAGCCACCGTAGCCCTGATAGACGAAGCTTCCGCATCCAGCTTGCGCCTCGTCGATCTATCCGCTTGCCCTTGATCTGCTTTCTGTTTGATCTTCTGCGCCACCGAGATGGGCATGTCATCTAACACCGAAGTGGCACGGTGGAGATCCTCTACTCTCACGGGCTTGTCCTCGGCCGGTTGTTCATCATCACTGAACTCCATAGGCGGGTACCGGGGATCAGGATCAACAGGTGCTGGCAAGGGTACCGGCTCATCTTCAGGCACAATGTCTGCATTCACCCTGCCCGACTGGAGCTTCTTCATCAGGTCTTGTAGAGCTTCCTTGGTCACCTCCGTGGACTCAATCTCATCTCCAGTTGCCAATCGAACATGCTCTAAAGGTAGTCCACGAAGCTTGTGCCTGTACCTAATCCACACCCGCTTGATCGCCCCGTCGAACCTTTCCACGGCCACCACCACGGCTGGTCCCACCCAAGATACTTGGTCCTGCAATCGACGGGCCAGTCCACGACGACTCACAGGCGGCTCGTAGAACATGACCATCGAGCCCTCCACCATCAGTTCTAACCGAGGTAGCCTCGCCTTCGATCCCGCAGCCTTCTTCAATGCGTCGCTCGCCTCCAACCACTGGTACGCCTCCGTGGCCGCTCGTCTGATCGAGCTCGCCCGATGGATCGCTTCATCCATGGTCTGAGGGTTGGCTACCTGGAACTTGAACTGGCCGGCAATGGCCTCCATCAGGTTGCCCGGCAGGCTCATCTCCTTGCCGAAAATCAGCTGCACAGGCGAGAATCCTGCTACTCGGGCTTGTAGGTTTCGAGATGCCACTGCCGATGCCACTGCTGTCTGCACCTCCTCCAGACCTATGACAGTCTTCTCCTTGATGATCTTCATGACCAGCAGTTTCAAGACGGACCCATGCCTCTCTGCCAGTCCCATCCGCCAGGAGGCGCTTGGCGGCACCATGTCGTGGTAGATGCTGAAGGTCCGGAGAAGGTTTTCCACCAGACCCTGAAATTCTGGCCCCTGGTCCGTCATTAGCACATTCGGTGCGCCGAAGGCCCTAATCCAACCATCCCTCAGCAGAGACAAAGTGCTTTGGGCCGATGCATCCACCGTTGCAATCGCCATCTGGTAAAGCGAGAAAGCGTCCAGGACGTGAGTGACCGCAAACTTGGTCGCCTTAGCATCCCAGACATAGAAGGTGTCTGCACATACACGGACATTGAAGGACATGGGCCGTGTATAGGCCGCTTTCGGAGTGGTGTGTGGTGCCACCACCTGTTTGCAGATCTGGCAGTCCAGGTCCTTGATGGCCTGCAAAACCACCGGCTTTGCCCCATTTTGTGACATCATCCTGGCCAGCTTGTCATTGCTGATGTGGCCCAGCGCCACATGCAGGTGAGCCAGCGTGGATCGCACCTTTCTGCTGAGTCCATTTGAAGCCCCCAGGAAGGAGATGTAGTCATATCTGTGTAGGCCATCCGTCACTGCCATCTGTTGCCTTAACTGTCCTTCTGCCGTAGGTTCCACCTCCACGGGCACTGCCTCCCACACCCTGGTATCAGGTGTAGGTTGATGGAGCTCGACCTTCATACTCTCATTCTCATCCATCAGAGCCTCCAATCCACTCAGCAGCCAGTCGCAAAACCCATCAGGCCATTGTGCCGCCAGTGTTGATCGTCTCACCGATTTCATCTTGCCCAGTTGCTGATCCCAGACTTGGACAGATCCTTCAATCGGCTGGTGTTCACCCGGTTGGCATTCACATAGGCGCTGAGGGAACATCTCAGTCGTGATGGCAGCATGGTTCATCTGCACCACGGTTGGTTTCTTGTGAGGCTTGTTCGTGACTTGATCTCTCATCCCCAGGCGGCACATGTGCACTACCCGTTGATGAACTCGCCGGCGACGGGTCATCATTGGCAGTCGCAAAGCATCAGAAGAGGCCGGCTGTTCTAGTACCACCAACCCCCCGGTGGAACATTGGAACTCCCAAAGCCATGTGACAAAATCCCAAAATGGTAGGTGTTGGCGACGGAGGTCCCGCAAGGCACTCGTCCGTTTGCGCATCCGTTGCCAGGAAGACCATGGGCCACAGGGAGGAGCCACGGTGACAACATCGGGGCGTTGGGTCTTGATGACATCCTTAAGCATCTCCAGTTCAGCTTCCTTCAAAAGATCCAGCCCGTACAGGATGTCTTGTGGGGGTAACACATCCCAGCAAGCATTGCGACGGTGCGTTGCCCGTTGAGAAAAACGGGCACAGCCTGCAAAGACTTCAAACAAAGTCCAAGCTTTGACCTGAGCCGACTTCGCGTCCAGGACATCAAAGATCTTTGAGTGAGTCTGCAATGCTTTCTGGACTCCTTGAACCAGGGTCCGGTGCTGTCTCCGATTCAAGGTGTGTTTGTGTCTTCCCGTCTCCTCATCCACTGACGCTGAAGCACCCTGCTCATCGTCAGTCTGGCCACCGTTGTCATTCACAATCTCATAGTCGCCACCGTTGTCATTCACAATCTCATAGTCGGGCACCACATGGAAGGCGTCCATGGCCGACTCGGAACCCGGGGTGCCCATGACGAGGTCGAGCCGGTCCATCCGCCGAGCCTCCTGTTCAGCAGTCGAGGTCTCCTCCTGCATCACTGGGCCAGCCAAGCCACCTTCGGGGAATAGCACAGCTGCCTTGCCGCTCCCAGGTGGCCCCATAGGCTCGCAATGTGGTTGCCGTGCATCTTCATGATCCACCTTGGATTGCGCTTCCACCGGCGCTTCTCCATCTCCACCGCATGCTTGATCCTCAACATGAGCAGGAGAAGCTTCCATTTGAACGTGAGGGTCTGCGACCGCAGACTGATCATGAGGTTCATCGTTGGGTCGTCCGAGAACTGTGTCGACAGAGAAGGAAACGGCGCCTCGTCTCCCGTGAGGGCCGCCGTCCTCACCGCCCTGGGTGTCTTCTTCACCTTGTCCTTGGTCTTCGCGGGCTCTTGACTCCGTCCTCGATGTCGTTGACCCGGATCGTGCCCCTGATCTCCCTCGATTTCCTGCTCCCTGGACATGCCCTGAGCCATCATCATCTCCTGCATTCGCACCATCATGGCTTGGATCTGGGCCATGCTCATCTGTGCCTCTGAACTCGAAGCAGGGTGATCCGGCTCCGGTGTCTTGCTGTCCCGGCCCTTGGTCATTTTGCTCATGGGCTTGCGCCCCGGTGGACTGGTGGATGTTGGCTTCCGTAGCATGCGATTCAATGACTGTCGCTTCATTGTCCTCATCGGATGCCTCAGGGATGCCACCCCGGTCGTGTCTTCCTCTTGGGCGGACATCTCTTCCAACTCGTTGTCCTGCCCCACGTTTTCCCATTCCTGCTGACTGAGCTCGAAGACCTCCGGATCTCCAGTCTTCCGGCGCGTGGACATGGGCAAGCTCCGCAGGTGAGGAGGGGGCGTCCGGATCCCGATCCCGAATTGCTGAGCCCCGCGGATCGGACATCACCACAATCTCTTTGTGCGCTTGCATCACAAAATCACTCGAAATCGACATCGTCGTCGTGTCTCCAAAATCGTTGATGGGAATGACATAGTGTCCACCTTTGGATTGTTCCAGGCCATACCCCTTCACACCAAACTTCCGTGATGACACTGCGTGTGAAGCCGTGTCTATGACCAGACCCAATGCTGAACAGACTGGTTTGGACAGTAACGGTGGACACGTTCCGTGCACGACCGATATACGAAGCACACCATGGATGCCCGCTATCGCCACTTCAAGCAGAACGGCAAACTTGCTTTGAACGACTTGACCATCCCCAAAACGAAATTGTTCTGCTTCCGGGACCACCTTGATGAACCACTTCTTCTCTTTCCACTGTGGTACAATTCGGTTGATCCAAGTAGTCCCTGCCACCGTCCTCATACATCCCAAGTCAACAATCATCTTGGAGTGTTGTTGCCCAGCCAATTCGTCCAGTGCCCAAAAGATTTCATGGGTGGTCTCACCGATTGGTCCCCCCCCGCTGTGTCGCACCATGTACACTCCAGCTGACACCAACGTCTCCAGTAAAGCCCAGTCTTCTTGCTGTGGCTGTGACGAAGGAAAAGTCACATTTGCGGAGTGAACCATTGGCTTCTCCTTGCGACGGTATGGGCACTCTTGGCTCCAATGTCCTAGTTGGTGGCAAATGAAGCAGGGTTCCTTCTTCTGCTGCTCGGCCACCCACTTCTTCACATGTTCATTCCTCGCCGCTGCTGGACCGCCCGGTGCCTCCTTCTGGAAGTATTGCCTCATCTTTTTGATCTCTCGCACCCGATTCCGGGCTTTATACTCCTGGGCATAGATCTCCGCCAGGGGTGTTGCCGCCGATGAAGTCTCAGATGTAGATCCCGCCACTAGGACGTCGTTGAACTCATTCAGATCGCTGGCCTGTTCTACTCTCTCTTCCTCTTCATCCAGCGAGTCTTCCCCCAATGCCTCAGCCAGTTCCTCCGCCATCCCTTCACCGTCATCTTCTTCCTCCAAGATGGCAACCAGAGCGTCTCGAATACGACCACGGCGAAAACGCCCAAAGCCACCACCCCGCCCCCGTGAAAAAGGGCGTCGACGTGGAGTATGTTCAGAAGCCGATGTAGGTGGGGTTGAGGAAGATGAGGTACCAGGCTTCTGGATCAGGTATTGATCCTCATTGTCCAATTGAGGTTCACCACGACCAATTGGGCAGTGTGGTGCTCCTTCAAATTGTTCACAGCCAGTTCCAACATCGCGGAGATAACCTTAGTCTCATCCTCGACATCGCCTCCACAAGCTGCTTTCAAGAGCGCCAAGTCCTTTCTTGTCAGTTTGGCGCTGTCGAGCAAGTGACCAACATAAAAGCAAGAACCAACTCGGTATGCAGGTGAAGCTTCATTCTCCCGCCGGTAGATCTCTGCTCGATTGATGAAACTCTCGATGCTCTCATTGGCCAACCTCGTCAGTTTCATGAACTTTTGGCGTCTCTTGTCAATCTTCTTGTTGTCGAGGAGCCTGATTATTGGTGATTTCTCCATTTCCTGCTTGATGAGCTGCACTCCTTGTTCGGAGGTCACCTCTTCCACCGTCAAATGCTGAACGATCTTGCCGGCACGCTCCCTCAGCTGCTGCATGAGGCGTGGACCTCTCATCTCCACCGGCAATGACTTTCCTTCTGAGGCCAGCCAGAAGGTGACGGTCCTCCAGTACTGCTCCCAACTCTCGCCTGGTCGAGCATAGAAGATGGGAGGGTATGTAGTGGAGATCTTCCCGGTGGTGCCTTCTTTCAAAGAACCCCCAGTTGCACCACCTGAGCCTCCGGCCACTGATGGCTGCCCCGAAGGTACTAGTCCTGAGGGTCGGTTCCACTCACCAGCTGGTTGAGCCGCTGGTGACATGGGCGACATGCCATCATGCTTGTCATGCTCACCCCGGCTGCTCGCCTCACTTCGCAGAGGATCACCATGCTGAGCTTGAGGACCCTCTCCAAGTTCCGCAGGTAGACCCCCGGTCGTAGGCCGCCCAGCCGCCGCCCGATCACCTGCACATACACCAGAACCTCGTTCTTGTCCACCCTGAAGGCCGGATGAAGTTCGTCCCCAATCACCACCAACCCGTCCATCATCTTCTCGGGCTGTCTTCCAAGAGCTCGATGACCAGTCGCTGGTCCCTGATCTTTCTGAATCAGTCTCCCAATTTCTGGCGAGGTCATCTCGCCATCCCCACTGATTTGGTCCTGTCCCGGACCAACCTGATTCTGAAGAGGACCAAGACCAGCTACCCCCCACGTCATCCTCTTGGGATCCACCCCATTGGGATTGGCTCCATCCACCATCAGCCCAGTAGACATGTCGAGACTCCCTTGAGGTGTCTTGAATGTATTGCCAAGAGTCCTTCGAACTGCTCCTCCGTGATGTCCCATTGCCACTCACCGAAGAGCTCGGAGATGACCAGTTGTCATACTTGGGCTCATAGTTCTCCCGTCCGCGCTGCCAAGGGTCTCCACCCAGCCACGGATCAGACTCCTGGCTCATCGCCTCTCCACTGGAAGCTCCTTCATCACCTCTCTCGCCACTTCGCTCCCCGCTCGCTGTCCTCCACGATCTCGGGCTTCCCGATTCAGCCTGGGCATTGCGGAGTGGCGTGCTCACCATCCTCGAGGTCCGATGAAGCCCCCTCCGATGCCGGTGGAGGAATACCGGCATCGGCAACTCCTCCGTCGAAGGCGATGAAGTCGAATCCACCTCGTCAGCCGCGGCCCCAAGAGCGTCAGCCTCCATGGCTCAAGCCTACCAAAAACTAACTAGCCTAGCTAGCCTACCGCCCCTTTTCGGGGCTCCGCTACCACTGAAAAAGCACAACGGCTAACTCCCTTTTCCTACCGCTCTCGGGCCGCGACGGGCTGTCGGAATCACAGTAACAAGAAGCTACTAGGGGCTACTGGCCTTACTACTAGGAACAAGAAGCTACAGAACCTCTCATTGAAATCCCACCTTGTCATCACATCGGCTCGGCGCATGGACTGCGAAGGCCGCCGAAGCGGAGGCGGCCACGGCCGTGCCCTGGCTGAAAATGTCTGGAATGGCAAACCAATGAAAAGCTTCGGGCAAAATCCAACTTTGCTTTGTGTCTTCATGTCTTCTCTCCTGCAGCGGTGTCTTCCAACGAAAAAGCCCGACGTTCTGTCGAAGTACATCCCCAGCTGCTTGGCATCGCTTGCCTTGACCCCATTCGGTTGGCGCGCGCGCGCGCGCGACCAAGCTCCGGGCGGGTCGAATGAGGCGCCGCCACATCGTCGTCGCGATCCCGTCGTGGACTGACCAGTCGCGTCACTGGAGCCGAAGCAGTGACCCACTGGACTCTCCACAAGCCATGCGAAGCACCTCTGAAAGTGTGGAGGGGTGGAGACCCACTTCTACGATGTGACTATATATAGCTTTTCCCAAGAGGAGGGACTGACGCGCCATGCCAAATTGCTGCACATTCCAATTTCCCAGCAAATGGCCTAAAGAAAAAGGACCAGACATCACACTTCTTCGGAACGATCTGCACTGGAACAGATTAGGGAGGTCTTGCAAGCAGTCCCACCGAATCGCTCTCTTTTTCTGCATTCTGCAGCCTTTCCCCCACAGTCCGTGCAATGGCATTCCATGGACGCCTACGGCCACAAAGGACCCCTTTCAACCAACGGTCCAACACCGCAACGAAAAAGAACACTCTCAAGAACTAATAAGCCCTTCATGTCAACCAATTCCCCACCAAAATGGTGGTGAGGTATGTAGGAAACATCCACGGTACATCTGTCAATATCTTTTGATCTTTCATGTCACCGGCTTCCTAGCTGTCCTAGCCTATCTCAGCGTTCAATCTCTGTGGCTTCTTTTCGCCCAGGTGAAACACAACCTCTACCGCCTCTTCAAGGCTCTCCGTCTACCTGGCCTGAGTCGAGATCAGCCGAATGACCTTTGAAATGGCTCGAAATGACCTCACCAACTATTTTCCGGTGGTCTTGGTTTCTTTCACCATCGTTCAGCAACCATTCCTGTCATGTTGAAGTTCCTTTTCCCTGTTGGCTTGTGTTTCTTTCACTCTCATCCCTAGAAGTCAAGATGTACTGTACTGTATGTGTTTTTGTTGCTGAATGGTGGGATTGTTGCCGAGACTGGCAGAAACCAATAGAACCCATCTGTCATACAAATAATAGGTTCACAGCTCAAGACGCTCAAAGTCTCAACCGGAAGGAGCAAACTTGCCACGCTTGAAGGGAAAAAGAGCACATATTATTTTCAATGCATGTTTGAAAAAGTGTAAGCCTGGAAGCTGAACTATCAGTACCAACCAAGGGGTGCCCAAGCTATCTCCCAACCTCCGTCTCCCGGGTCCGTCGCCCTGCGGTGGCCCAAGCGTCCTGCCTGGATGGCCAACATTTCGAACACGTACCGCACCTGCGGCATTCGACGCGAGTTCCGCCGCGGCGGTCAGTCCCCCCCACGCTGCGGCTAGCTCTTTGTCACAATGATTACAAGCTTGCTGAGGCTCGTTGAATCTGCCATGCTCAAAGGAGACCAGGACAATGCTTTGGCACGTTGATCTGTCCGAATTGCAAGAAAGGATGTTGGGAATGCTGGTCGCAAAGTGTTGGACACAAGCAGTATGATGCCAATGTGAAAACTGAGATTAGCAGCGGCAAGGGGCTCGTACCTGACTTGCAACCTATGAATTGAACAGCATTTACATACTGCTGAACAATTATTGTAAGTTTCCTGGAAGGCAAGGTTCCATGAAATGTTCCCCCAGCTAAGTCAAGTCTTTCCAATGGATTGTGTTAGCAGGGAAGCCACCATATGATGAAAAAGGTCCACAGTTCCAGCCTCAAATTCGGCATCGTCCTCCAAATCTGTGGCGTGGACGCCTCAGCAGATAGGCTCCACACCAAATGAAGAAATCTTAAATCATGTCTGTAGCAACATGGAGATTATCAGAAGCAGGTAATGATGTCACCAGGTCATGCTGTCGAAAAACTTCAACAAAATCCTCAAAAACAGTAGCAATGCTGGAAAAATCTTTCTGCAAAAGCTACGGGTGGCCACGGTTATTTCCCGAAGCACCTCTTCCATCAGCTCAAACCGTCCTTCTTGGCTTGCCCATGTCCCACCTGACCCACTGCGCCAACGCAGGTCAGGTGTCGCTGTGTTTCGCTGCGTCTCGCGTCGTCCCAGGCGCCATTGTTCGCGTTATCCACGCCAAAGCGAGCCCGCAAAGACTGGGGCCGCAAGTGTCGCGCCTAAGTTTCGATCGGCAGTCCCGTGGTGACTGACCATGGTCGTTTTGAAGCACAAAGGGTTAGGTCAGTCACTATCATCACTGGGATCTTTGCTGGGCGGTGGTTCGTTACAGTGGTTAGAATTGCCTGATTCCCCCCCAAATAGTGAGCATCTCATACCATCAAAAGGCAGAGTGAAGAGGAGGCAACAAGTTCTTTAACAACGCATCTTCCTATTGAAAGTGTGTCGTCGAACATCTCAAATTGAACGAGACTCTAGATCATCACAAACTGCACAAAAACAACACGTCGTATGTGGTTGTTCTGCAGTTCCAGAAGTGCGGCTCAGCATCTGTCACTCTCTTTGCCCAGCATAGTCACGCAAACTCTACCAGACTAGACCCAAAAGCCTCTACAAGCTCAGCTGTTTAATCTTGGTTCTTTGTAGCCGACCTTGTTCTTCACTTGTTCTTCACCTCAAAAAAAAACAAAAAAACGTCAAAAATCCCAAGCATGGTCACCTCATCCCCTGGTGTCCCCAAACCCACTCACCAACGTGCATTAATTCGTCGGAGGGCCATGTCCACATCATATGGACCACAAAGCTCCCGGAGCTTCTCCTCGATAGCAAGGTCTCCATCAAAATGGACACCAGTGTTTTGTTCTGTTTGTTTATCCAGACAATGGAGATCAATGGACATCGATCAAGAGCAGAAATTGAACTCCATGTCCACTGTGTGTGGTTGGCCGCATGCGTTGACATTAGGGAAACACAGCGTGGCGGTTCACCATGCTCGAGCGTGGCGCTTCACCATGCTCGAGCGTGGCGCTTCACCGCGGGTTCAAGCCCCGCGCCACGGCGGCATCTTCTGCTCGCACCTCCTGGGGTGGGGTGATCAGCCCAAAAGGTGTTGGGTGACCAGACAGTTTGATTAGGTTGGAGGCCATCGCTACGGACTAGCTACTATGGCCTATGGGGTGACTAAGTCAACAACCCAAGAAGGTGTGCGGTGTTGATTGGTCTTGGTCCTGGAAGGCCCAGGAAGAAACAGGGGCATAGCACGGTCACAGTCGGCATCCGCATGGTTGATGGAGTTTCGATCCGTTCCGAGTGCCCGGACTAATGCCAACATTGGGGCGATGCTCATGCCATCCACCATCTCTTTGTGGTAGGGCACGACCTGATAGTCACAGAGCACAAGAGCGGAGTCTTGCATTTCGCCAGCTTCCCAGCTCTTTTGATCTCCAACATCATGGCACAAAACCGGGCCCCAGGCTCCTTTGTACACATCTAACAGCTCGGCTGCTTCTGCGTGCTGAAGATGAAGCATCTCCCTGAGAGCTGCTTCGTTCGCTGCGCCAGGCATATCGGGTGCAGGCTGCAGGAGCGTCTCATAGTCCTACATCTAATCTAGCTGTGCCGGTTGGAGGAGTGAGGTATAACTCAGACTCAGACTAGCTTAACTGAGTCTCTTCGTCTCTATTCCTTATGTAACGTATGTATACTAAGCGCATCCCAGACAATGAGGAGGACTGCATCGGTTGATTGCAGCAGCTTCTGCGGATGGCAAGTGCCCCTGAAGTATATCTGACCCCAGTGCCTTTTTACCTGTTGAGACAAAGTATCGATGAACACCCCTGAAAGGTTGAGGACGCGGAACCCAGTTTGGGCCACCACATTCATCGAACTTGCAATCCCTTTTGCATTCGGACAGCTCCAAACTTTCCTGTGCAGTTGCACATCATCACCAAAACCTGCATCTCCACGTGTCGGACGCTCACATCAACACGAGAAGACCGACTCGTCTGTCGGGTCTCACCGACCCAACGGTCCCGTCCGCGACACGTCGGTGTCTCGACCGCGCGACCGATGGGGTCCCGGACGCGGCGGAGATCTCAAGGCCAGCGGACTGGATAGCCATCATGATCTCCCCAGCCTTCCCGGCCTTCAAGGCATGCGGCCTCCAGCCGAGGGGGTGAGGGAGAGTCATGAGGGACTCTGTTTTTGGGGGTTGAAATGGAGGGTCAGACCATCTAAAACCACCGTTCGAAATGGATCAATCCAAAAGAAATGGTGTGTCTGTGTGTGAAGATTGAGGTTGAAGAAGACAACGCCGTGGAGCATCATGTGACAGGCATGTTTAGGGCTTGCAAATGGCCCCAACATGAAGCATGGAGGCAGGGCGCCATACTCCAATCGTTTGGACACCCTGATAGTTCTATGTCAAGCCTGATGATGCACAACGTGCAGTGGTCAAAAGCCGCAGTGCAGGGGAAACGCTCCTGGCGACGAAAATTAGGCCAAAAGGCTCCAAGGATTCTGCAAGCTCTTCACCAAGCTTGCCCTTCATCGACCAGCTCCAATATGACAAATGTTGAAGCTCCGTCGTAGCGATACTACCCTCTGTGTAGCCACCCTGAGGCAACTATCTCACTTCATGTTCTTCATGTTCTATGCCTGCACTCATTGTGATTCGAAATCATTCTCATCCTTCGACCGACGACCCGAACATGTCCTCACGACCGACCGACGTCCCATCGGTCCCTGTCACAGAAATAGGGCTCGATCTGGTCACGTGGCACCTGGACGACCGAGACCGAGACCGACCGCCCTCGGGGTCTCCCGCGACCGAGCCATTCTGCACCTGTTTGTAGGCTGTGGCGGGAACATGACCACCTCAGGACAAGTGAAGCTGGATGAAGCTGCTGGTGCCAAAAAAATGCTCAACAAGATCAGTGGTGTGGACGTGTACATCTACTTAAACTACTTTTAGTTCCCCGGTCACTTGTCCTTTTCCATCAGATCTTCGACGTTTTCCGATTCTAGGTTAGAATGTACTTTCTCAACTGTCATGGCTAAAAACACCCGTCTGACCCCGTCGTTTCAGATCACCAATCCCCTACCAGTCTGAGGAGATCTGACATGCTTGGCTCCAGAGAAGATCCGCATCATCCCCCACGACCTGCGGCCGACGATCGCCCGCGCCGCTCGGCGAGCGTCCACAACGGGTTCCGCTGGTTTCGCGCCTCCAAGGCCACAACAGGTCCGCTTTCGTTCACCAGGCCTTGGTGGGGAGGGTATAGGTCATGAGGCTATTGAAAGGTGATGGAATTCTCTACAAGTCTGTAAACTCGATTTTTGGAGTTGTACTCAAAGGACTGATATCCGGAGACTGATAACATCTGCTAGTGAGGACAGAAAATACTTCGCTCAATGCCAAATCGCACGGCATCGACTGAGAGCCCCGCGGAGCCGTTGGATTTTCAAGCCGCCCGACTCAATGCAGCTGACCAGCTGACCAAGCCTTACCAAGCTGTGCATGTCAAGCCGTCTCAAGACGTCTCAAGACCCAAGTACGTCCGAACACCGGCATGTTGCAGTGATCTTGAACTGAGAGTTTGACTGTGGGAATGCAGGAGGTTGCAAGAGGATTGCTAACCTCATTGAAAAGTTGAATGACTTATGACTATGACCAAACAAGGCAGACTTGGCCACAAACGACGCCCTCTTGCACTCCAGTGCATTGCGCCTCAGTCGCTTCACTCAGCTTCAGGCTGCGGACTGATCATGTCTGCATGTCCAACATGCAACGAGCCCGAGACGTGTGGCTGTCTGCATAGGCTTTGACCTGCACGCGCGCTGCACGTACAGATCTCTGTGAAACTATCCACTCTTACTGCACAATGCCGTGTCAGACAAGATCAACTTGGAAAACAAAAAAACGCCGACGTTCCACCTAAGACGAGTCCAAGATCTCCTGAGGTGCACGACAGGGCCTTCAAATGTCGGGCATAAATCGTGACCGTGCTGCCAACCTCAGGGTGACAAGCCAAGTGTTGCAAGTTCTTTATTTTCTCAAACAGAATATTTGCTGTGGACAGGTGATGCAGCATAAAGCAAAAAACATCCTATCAGTGGGATTCATCACCACCTGTCAGCCTCACAACCTCTGTGAAGAGCCATGTCATGTTTTGACGATGCAAAGAATTCAGGCAGCGTTTTGACTCTGCACCTATCTTTCTTTCAATGGTCAAAAGGTGGCCGCTGTGCACCAGTTTTTGATTCTCAAAAATACCTCTTCTTCAGGCCTTCGCCAGGCCAGTACCGCAATTCACCCAAGTCTTGAGGTGATTCTTTCTTGATCTCTGAACCTCTTCAGGTCCGAACGAGCAAGTCCTCCATCTTCAAGCTAGGAACAGGGGTCTCAGGACGGCGCTTCGCAGGGCCCATCAAAACATATCAAGGGCCCACAGAGCTGGGCAGAGCTGGGCATTGAGGGGTTGGAGGACAAGTGGGACAGGTGTGAAGCAAAACGAATCATTGACACAAACCTGACACCTCTCAACCAACCCTTGGCACGACGTCAACAAAAACCATTTGCCGTAGTAGCTCCAAGACCTCTCACCTCTCACCTCTCACATGGCTCGATATGACATGGGACCCCAAGTCATGGGCTTGGCATGTGCTCCAGCATGCGCTCTCGCCATCTGAGTCTCCCACTCGCTTCAGAAAGCCTCGATGTGCCTTCGGGTCCTTGGTGGGTGTGCGGAAGCCGGTCCCGGCTCGTCGGTCCGATTGAAGGTGTGGGGAGTCCTGCGGAAGGGGGGCCTTAAGGATGGTACCAATTTCCAAGGTCCAGGGTGGCGAAATTGATTAAGATGGTCTAATGATTTTGAATGAAGTTGATATGATCAAATCGAACCGAATCTCCTTGTTCCTTGTGTTAGTCCCAAAAATGTTCACAAGGGACCCTCCCCTACGGACCTATTTGAGCTCCTGGTGAGCCACGAAAACCTGGAGATCCGAGCTGTATACAACAATCTCAAGAAGCTCCTAGTAGCGCCCTTGCTCCTAGCAGTAAGGCCAGGAGCCCCCAGTAGCGTCCTTGTTCCTAGTAGCGATGCCAGGAGCCCGTAGTAGCGCCGTTGCTACTACTGTGAGGCCACTAACTTCAAGAGTTCTTCTCAGGCACCGTGCATACATCGCAGCTTCTAGGGACCCTTTCTGCGGCTTGAACACCGTCAGCTGGTACCTGGAGGGTGGCAGGGCTAGGCCAAAGCCTTTCATAGGGCCATAGTGCCCTACCTTGATCTGCTGGTTGACTCCAACAAACAATTTAAAAAACATTTCGTCCAACTGCATCCCCCTTCTGAAGGCTTTCAATCTTGGAGATCTTCCACTGTTTCCTTTTCTGGAGGCTTTCGGCTGGCAAGGCCCCTGAAAAAAAACGCGCACTCCCGCATGAGATCTGCCTGCCATGTGCTGGCATGAGACCAAATTTGACACTGTTCCCAAGCAATAGCCAGGAGTCATGAAATTCATATTTGAATTGGTCTTTTCCAAGCATTTGAAAACATTGACGTGTGTATCCAAGACAGCTCCTAGTTGCGCTAAGCGCCTGCGAGTCATACCACTCCACCAAAAAACCGAAGCTTTCGCTGTCCATGCCTGGCGTCGCATTGCTTAAGCTGACGAAGAGTGTGACAGCATCTATATAACTATATATATATATACATCTCTTCTTTGAGTCAAACAGTCAAGGCAACCCACATCTGCATGTGTCCACTTTGACATATCAAATGACACAACAGGGGACTTAAGAAGGACAAATGTTGCTCTAAATTGGCGTCGGATGGTATCAGGTCAAGCAAAGCACCTGGAGAACAAAAAGATGTCTTTGAAACATAAACAAATGATAACAAATGGTAGTGCTACTATATCTCCCTTTCTACAATCCTTATACTTCCGTATGAAAGCATCAAATGTGAGAAGGGCGTTCAATCAGGCCACGGTGACTGCCAATCTCGAATCTTCAGGCTGCACCCTCTGCGGTATTTGAACCGCTGAAACGGCCACGAAGACAACCAGGTTCTATCTGCCCAAAGACGCAAATCCCACGGCAGTCTACCAGACCGAATCTATTAGACCTTTTTCACAGTTCTTGATGTTCTTGAGTGATTCTTGAGCAAATTTGCTCTCCATGACTTGTGGATAATTACAAGCCATTGTGGCCATGAGTTCAAGCCAAACAGGACAAATCATCTGTCGCGTCGACTTCCCGAATGCACTCGGAGATCTCGACGGCAATGCACCAGGACAAACGTCGAATGTTCCTTTCACGGCCAAGACGCCACATCCCACACCAAGATGAGTTTTTCAGTGAAGTTTGCGTCGTGACATTAAGCTTGTTCCAAACAGTTTGCAACGCAAGGGTTTTGTTCGTCAAATCCAGCGCGGTAATGTCTTCAGGGGGGCTGAAGGTCTCTATATTCACGACTGCCTTCTCAACATCTTCAGCAAAGCGAACGCCCCCAAAGATATTGGCCTCGAGATATTCAAATCGGCTTGATGCCTTCACATCCGTACCAGAGGCTACGTAGTCGGCCCACCGTCTCAGCAATGAGCACGATACGGTCTTGAGTGCTGCTAAGGGGTTGTCAAAAGTGCCCACGTAAGGCAATCCTCCCGCAGCTTCCAACTTGGGGATTTGCAGGATGGGATCTGTCGGCTTCGGAGCTGGTCGTGGCTTCCAGGGCTCCCACTCCGGGAAGCTGGCATCATAGTCTTTGGGCATTCCGAGATCTGCGAAGGCCACTTTGGCGTCTTTTCCTATGAGAGTCATACGCTCCCGGAGTTTGGGAGACAGGAAAAGGGCTGAAGAGCCGTAGGTCAATGAGACTGCTACTCCATTAAGGTGAGCTGCTTCAAAGACCCCCAATCCGACACTCAGAGGCCTCTCTCCAGCATTGCTCCAACTTTCAGGTGCACTGGTAAAGCCCCAAAGCCACTTTTCCGTGTCATAGCGTTGGTTGGCATAGCTGTAATCTTGACGGTCTCTGATGCCTCGATCCCCTAGTGGGGAATGCGGCAGAAGAGCTAGCTGCCAGAGGTTCATGACATTAGCATTGAACTGATCGGCCGCGATACCCTGATTCTGTTCTGCTACTTTCACGTAGCGAGCAGCATCAAAATTGATGGTCAAAGGTGCACTTTGTGCTTCTTTGACAAAGGCATCCATCAACTCTTCTGCCATATGGTCTAGGTTCCCTCCGCACTTGGAGATGCGTTCACGAACATCTGCACGGTCTCCCTCGGCATCTCTGTGAGCTCTCTCCTTCGCTCTCAGGAGCAGCTCCATTGCCTCCCCCTCAGTCCATTCATGGCTTCGCCTCACACTGCTCGAGAGCTCGGCAAATAGAAACAAGAATACAACAGGATTTGGCAGCATAATATCGCCTTTCTTGAGCCGAAGCAGAGGGCGAATTAGGCTGAAAACGGAACTTAGCATGACTTAGCTAGCAAGCAGACACTGCGAGACTGGCTTGACCTCCAGTGTCACTAGGTCGAAGCTGACGATAAAATCGCATCTGCTGAGTCTCTGAATCTATTGCATCTCGGTAAGCTAGAACCCGTCCAGGGCATTCAACCTGTCTGAACCTTTATTCAGCGCCAAGAATCGTGTCTTGTGCACGGAAACTATGCAACTAGCTGCCTACTAGGCCATTTCTTGGGCAATTCGCAGGTCCATGTTGATTGAAAGGGACAAAGCCCTCAACCAACCTATGTCCAGTATGTACATACATCAATGAACTCTGCACATACGTCAGTATGTTCAATTTAAACAATATCCCAGCTGTCTTCATCCTCCTCACCATCCTCCTCGATCTTAGTCAACTCGTTCGTAGCTTCGTCGCCTCCGGACGGACAACCGTCGTTGGCAAAAGGTCCGTGCGTCGTCATGACTGATCAAACAGAAAGCACTGGATTGCGTCTCGTGTGTCCAGTTCCCATGTTAACAAACATGAAGGGCTCGTCAGGGTTCACAGAAGTCCTCAGGGTTAGACCCGATGTCAGCAAACTTAGACAGAACATGACACAATAATATATTGTCAATAAACACCAATAAACGATTCCTTGGAACTGAAACACAAGTTACTGTAAACCAAAGACGTTTTGGCACTGCTACCAGTCGGAACTAGCCAAGAGCCCGATGCCTGCAGCGCCGGTGATGTCCTTCAGCTCAGCGCAGGACAGAACCGATACTGAAACCGAAAGCCCTCAGATTTCCGCAAAGGAACATGGTGGTGAAACTGAAACAACCATTCCGCACCATGGATGCGTGGAAAGGGTTCGACGAAATCTCTTCCTGTCTGAATGCAAATCACATGCAGCACTTGGAAATAACATGAAATAACCTCGTTCAAAGGGATGCCTCTAAGCCAAACAATTCCTGGTTTGTCATGACAATCAAAAAAATGATCGAAGCTGTGCCCTGAAGGGTGCCCTAAAGGCAGGAGCCAAGGAATGATTCCGTTCTCTTGGCCTCTTTTCAGTATTTTGGTCTCGCAGATATGAACAAAGCAACCTACTGTCCCACGGGTGTTGGTCGGTGTTGACCCATCTCATCGTCGAATCCCATCCCTTCACACACCTTCTCCAGTCCGATGGGTTTGTCAGCGGCCCTTGTTTGGGAATGGAGCTCCTGCAACAGTCGGGCACGAAGCCAGAGTCTTGACACGGGGTCTTTGTGCCAGAGCCGAGTCTGCAATCGACGTGTCTGCGGGGTCCACGGGGTCCACTTCCAACAAAGGAAGGACTGTTCGTCTCGCCAGACTCACCCCTTCACCCAGCGCACCCAGTGGCACCTGCTCCAGCACTTCGACTGGCTTGTCAGCAACCCTCTTTCTGGAGAGCCGCTCCTGACTTGCAGCAGCGAGTGAGGGATCATGTGCTTAAACATGCTTCCAAAGAAAGCCTCACTGGTTGTGCTTCGATGAAACAGCTTGCAAACAGTCTAAATTCATCTAAATTCTGTATCAACATCAGGTTCAGGTTCAGATCAGCTCCCGGTACGTCCGACGCATAAAAAAATTGTCTTTGAACCATATATCTGCACGGGCGGTCATGCGGCTATGAAGGATTATCGTTCGGTATTGAAGGGTTTGATGCTGTTAGCATGGATGGGAGAACCCTTGCAGCCTCAACCGTGTCCATCCATGACAAATCGCTCCACAGACCCACAGCCTCATTGCGGTCGCGTGCAGACGATTCCTGCCAGACGCTTTCAGAAGTTTTGAAAGAAAGCGAGAGGAAAACCTGCACAGACACCAACCCTCCCAAATACCAACTCTTAAGACCCAAGACCAGTGAACCCTTCAATTCACAGCACTTGGAACTCATGGCATCCCTCTCTTTTGCCACAAGTACGCTGACATCTTCCTCAACAGGGACCCTCGTTTCGTCCGCCACTCTCCTCCTCCAGTTGTTGGATCGGCTTCTCAGCAAGCCTCTTCCGACAGGAACGGTCCTCAGCGCACAGCGGCGGGGGTCGAGCGGCTTGGACGGCTGCCGCAGTCGCGACCGAGCATTTTGTCACACAATGACCTTCGTGAGCTGGCGAGCTTCTCTGTCAATGCTGTAACATCAGCCAATGTCAGTGAACACCCACTCCAAAACTGTTTGGGGGGGCTTTGTTGCACCACTTCCCCCAGCACGTCCCCATTGCTCCAAAATTCATTGCTTTGCAAAAAAACGACTGCTCTTCTTCGCCCAGATGCCGCCATCGACGCACAAAACCGGAGAAACCGCTGAGTCAAGCTCCGCGGCTCGGCGACGCCCTCGCCCTGGCGCGGGCGCCCAGGTGGACACCCGAGAGGCAATCCACCTGCTTTAAGTACATGAATTGGTTCCTCTTTACATGACTGAAAGGATCTCTTGGTCTAAATAGAACCTAAGCCGTATGGCAAGTACACCACCCTCTTGCTGCAGCACCTGGAGAGGATCATCAATGGATCCTGGCAGAGGGTGTGAATTTGTAACGTCGAAGAGCTTGTTTTGCAGCCAGTTTTGTCTTGGTGTGCCATAATCCACTCTAGACAGAATTGGGGACATGTGAAACCTGTCGCATTGGGTCATGATTACTACTCCGGAGGATGTGTCCTAGTAACTTAGCACGGCGGTTCATGCATTTATCCAGCTGCTCATCCAGCTAAGTACTTGTCTGGCACTCTATGAACAAACACGTCTCCTGTACCCGATCGTCACGATAGACGGATAGTGACGATAGTCATGCGTCTACTTCCAGCCAAGAGACTTAGCCAAAGCCTGCAATGAATACCTTTTGATATGAATACCTTTTGCGACCGCTTCAGCGGCACACCAGGCAATGCAGCGAAAGCAGCCAGTGAGCAAAGAGTCGTCTTGCTACATCGATCTAGCAGGAAGATACTGAGGTGCTGTGCAAGCGGCAAATTGTGATCTAGTTAACTTGAAGTTGGCGAAATGTCGATGGTAATAGTGTCGGGTGGTGAGGCCCAATAGAATATCTTAATGACTTTGTCACGCAGGGACATAACGCGGTGATCATTTTGGAGTGTAGCCTGGTGCTTTGCGAGATTGTCATGAAGTACTCGGTTTTTTATAAGAGCGCCTTCCAAAACGTCTTGTAACGAAGAGGACATGATTCAACACGGTTATCGCTTTGGAAGGGGACTTGTCGCTTTTGCAGGTACTAGCCAAGTTTCCAAAATGACGTTTTGGCTGTTGCTCACATAGAAACCTCTACTTTTTTACATCTTTTCGCATTTTGCTCTCCAAACCTGAACTGTCCTGTATGTCTGTCTACGATGTTTTCTTTGCCTTTCTCTGGAATCTTTAATTTTCTTCTCTTGTCCTCTCCAAAGGTTCCTGCCTTCTCCCTAGAAATCTGGACTTGTCTTGTCTGCACTTGTCTCCAACAACATCTACTTTTCTATTTGTTTATCTTGTCAGAAATGTCTACTTGTCCGCGCTTTATTGAATTGTTTTGCGCTTTTCTCTAGAAATCTCAACTTGCCTCTGCCTTCCCTTCCGCGGTCCCACCCACGGCACTGACGAGGTATGTCTCTCTGTACACCTCACTCACATGTGCCACGTCTACCTCCAAATGATCGGCTGACCCACCCGGGAATCCCAGGAACCTTGAAAAAGAATCCAACCCAAATCGCGATCGATAGCACCTGCTTCTTCCCAATCTTGCAATATGAACGAAATCCAATCCAGCCTGCATCTGCAGCTTCAGCTTGGGGCTCAGGTATCAAGTCCAGCTGGTAGTAGTGGTTCTTGTAGCGGAGCAAGACCTTGCTGCCTCCGGCGGAACTCGTGCAAGCGATGGATTGCCAGTCGACGCTTCCCACGCCATCACATCCTCCCATGTACTACCTTGCTTTAAGGGAGCTCGCAGGATAGCTTCTGAGCACGTGTCAGGAAAACATGGCGTTCAACCGTTTGCATCTGCTTTGGCATAACATTGCACGACTGCCAAAGAAGCAGGCGAGAAGAACTAATCCAAACTAACGTGTTGTCACTAAGACTCTCGGTAGAAAATAACATTGTATATCGAGGCCCAGATGGACTTCCTGTGTGACTTGCCCTGCTGGTTAGAGGATGCCACAAAGCTGGCGCGCCGGCCTTCCAAAGTATACTTCTCCGCATCCTTAATGATAGACACAATTAGCGGCAGCTCCACCACTCTTCGAACAGCCTGACTGTGTCAAAATGAGTCAAGGTGCACAGTGCGACCTTCGGGTCTTCAAAAAGTTTCACCCAAACATGAGCAAAAGAATAATCCGCAGGCAGAAGCACCAAATAGCTGTGGTCAAAAATGGAGTACCATCCAAACACGCTTGTAAAGGGGAAAATTAGACTGGCAAGCCTGTGGGTGCTTTGGTCTCCCTTCTTCAGCTCCATCCAATTCTTCCGCATCCCATCATCTCAATCCCGAGCTATTTACGTTGATCTTCACTCCTCCTGCTCCTCCTAATTACTCCTCCTGTCACGCTTCGTCTCCTCATCTCCTGGTCTCAAAACGCGTCCCCGAAAACCCAGCCAAAACCCACCAAAACCATCCTTGCTACTAGTAACTAGTAGTAATGCCCTTGCTACTAGTAGTAATGCCCTAGCTACTAGTGGCGATGCCCTTGTTACTAGCGTCTTCTGACCATCTAAAACCGAAGAATCCACCGGTCCAAGCCGTGCCTCCTCCAGCTCCTCCGAGGCATGGGCCGCGAAGCCCCCCACGAAGCGCCGCCAGGCGCCCCGCAGGGCGCAGTCTCGGTGCTTCGAACGGCCGGCGACGGTCGGGCGGTCGGTGGGATTCGTTTCGGATGGAACGATCACCTGA
Organism: Durusdinium trenchii; assembly: GCA_963970005.1. NCBI lineage: Eukaryota > Dinophyceae > Suessiales > Symbiodiniaceae > Durusdinium > Durusdinium trenchii. The sequence continues at coordinate 120,097 of CAXAMN010022596.1, read as the reverse complement.
TCATGGCAGATGAGCTCTTGAACAGAGTCGTTTCGCAGTGAAGCGATCACTTCCGAGTCGTTTCTGGAAGAAGAACTGGTCTGGATGGATGCCAAAAGCCTTGAGCACTCCAATGAATTCGTGTTTGTTTGCTCTTGGTCTGCCTTTTTGCCGTTTGTTTCGCCCTGCACCTAGCATGACCCAATGAGTTGTTGAAGTCTCCAAGAAGCCGCCCTGAAGTCCAAGTCTTGAGGATGCAAGACGCCAGAGCTCTTCATCCAGCTTTTCTCGACAGCATTCCTGGAGAACGGCATTCATCGAAAACCCCAAGCAAACACAGTCCGTGTTGAAGAAACGCTCAACGCACTTGTGAAGTGTGACAACACACCAAGCTTGACAACACACTTGAATCCAGCTCAACACTTCACATTCCTCCACAACGGCTCATTGTCATCACATTGTCACCATCGGCATCACCGTCCGAAGGAACGAGTCCTTGTAGTCCAGCAGAGTCCTCAAGTGAGCCACCTTCACCGAGAGGGAGCTCTGCCAACTGGAGTTCTTAACCGTTCCTGGCAGACTCCGCATCGCGTCAGCCCTCACAAATCCATCAAGAGCCTACAGTAATCTTCCTCGCAAGGTACAACCCATAAAGGACAGGTATATGCAGAATAGGGTGTTAAAATCGTTGATGAGGAACCCGGTCCCAAGAACCCGTGCCGAGGTCGGGGGACTGACACCAAGAGTCCGAACTCGTTCACCTGCTTCTCAAAGAGATCCAACAGCTTGCTCAGCTTCCTCTCTGCTTCAAGAGGATCTCCTGAAACATCACGACCCCTTCAAACCCCCTTTTTGCTTCGGAAACCAAGTCAGAGGACCCTCAATCCAACCTATCGCGTCCCCTGAACCGACTCTTGACACAAAAGGCAAGGAAAACGGGCTCCTGGTGGCCTAGCTTTCTCTTCCACTTTCAAGCCGCAATGTTCCAGAACGTGTCGTAGCTGTGGGTCCAGTGCATGTACCAAGTGACTTGGAATCTCTTCTGTCCCACATGCCCAGCACACCCATGGCAGCATGGTCTCTGGGGCTAGGGTCACTATAGCTACGTCTTCAGCCGCATTGGTCACCTCTTCTGATCCTGCGCTGTGTTCCGCATGTTCGCATGTCAAGCTTTCTGAAGTTTTGAAGCAGTTAAAACATACATGAACTCAACATGAGTGTCTTCCGGGTCCTTGCGGGTCTTCCCACCAAGGACCTCTGGATTCATCTTCTGCCCAACTGGACAGCGCTTGGATCCCTTCCCGAGGGTTCCAGCAGGTGCAGCGGTCCAACGCGCACTTCCGGGCTCGCACTTTACGGAGCAAGACCCGCAGGGATTGAAGCACCGCCACCAAGTGACAACCCAAAATCTGACAGGGCAATTGGCTGAGAACACCCTCGCATTGAAACACTGCCTGGTAGACCTCCAGCAATGGAGTGTTGGGAGAAGTCAGCAAATGGGCACAAAAGCCGCTCTCCTGGAGGCGAATGCATCACTGATTCGCTCTAGGCAATCTCAAGACCATGAGGCCATGGCTGATTGTCTTGTAAATCTTTATCTCAATCTGATTGAATCTATATCAGTGCATTGCATCTCTTTGGTGTGCCCTCTGGAGCTCTCGATTCACCATCCCTGCCTCCAGGTTGGTGATCGTCTCCCGCAGGTCGGCATCCCTGCCTGCCAGCTCATGCACCGTGCGGGTGGCCTCTGTCCGGATCCGGAAGTGACGCGCCAGCGACGCAGTGAGGTCAATCTCAGTGGGTGGAGCTGCCATGAAGACTTTGGACAGGTGGCTGAACTCCCCGTTCTCCTTTTCAACACATGGAGCGGGAGAAAGAGAGAGACGACATGGTTATTGTCTGAACGTGGTGTGCAAAGCATGAAATCCTACCAATGACAACGACAAAAACAAAGAAAACACAATGCACAGAAGAAAACGAAGAGCTGGCATGAAGTAACAAGACAGCAACTTTCACCACAAGCACCACCAACACTGCAACTGCAACTACTAGTATCACAACAGCCAAACAACAACTACAATAACTGAACACTATACTCAAGCTGCGCGGACAAGCTATAATTATCAAGATGGTTCAAGGTGTTGATGTAAGACCAGCTCAAGACTATGAGAAGCCACCAACCAAAAACCACTTGGCTGATGGTCCACCCAGTGTGATGTCGACCCAACCAGTAGCTGTCCTGGTCAAGGATTTCTCTAAGCCCGTTCAGCGCCCCGACCCGAATGCCACGAAGCAAGGCAGTGACCTTGGGAGGGAACATCAAACCTGGTCAAAAGAGATCCAATCTATCCTCTTCAAACCTGTCGACTGCCTGTGGATATGAATGCTGATTTCTCTTCAAATTGTAATCTTAAGGATTCTAAATTCTCACGTTCTAGGGTTGACTGAATGACTAAACCAAGTACCGTACTCTTCCTGGATTTCTTTGTCTTGTTCAGTCTTTCTCATAGCACAGGTCATCAAAGCCTGGTTTTCTTTTTTCGATACTCTCAAACAAAGCTTAGATCAGAAGTGCAGAGCGCTGGAAGCGTGACCATCAGCCCTTCATGATTTCCCTGTGTATGCCTTGTGCTTTGCCTTGCAAATCTAGGAAGGTTTCCACATGAATCTCTCAATTGAACGCTCAACAGGATGAAACTCCCCCGCGCACCTGCTCAGGCAGTACTGCTCTCAGCTGGCTGATCTCCTCCATCTCCAGAACCAACTTCCGTGGATCGGCGTCACCTGGTGATGAAACTTGGAGTCGCTGGTCCAACGACAGCACTAGTGGCCTGCTCCCACGACAATCCCGGAAGTTTCGCCACAAACAGACACGTGGAACCCCTGTTGCAGTTCCCGACACACAGAGAACGGGTCCATCCGCAACAATCGGAAAGAGGGTGGAAATAACGTCATTCTCTCTTGAGAGACCTCTACACCTGAAAGCTCTTTGAACGTGCCCAGTCGCCCACATGCAAACTGATTCGAGCGATCTCTTCTCTGCAGGACTGAAGCTCCACTAGGGGCAGTTGCGCCAGAAACTCCATGACCCTCTCCTCGCGGAACGGGCGGGAGGTTTGTGAAAGCAAAGCTGGTCGTCCGAGTGATAAAACGTTTGTAAACTCAAGCTCGGCTGGTAAAATAGGAGGTGTTTATTGCTCACACTGAGCCATTCTCTTCCTTCTCAGGGCGATTGACATTGCACCCTCCTCTCTCTGAGTGACCTCCAGTGCATGCATTCTTTGTGGGGTCTCAAGAACCATTGGCCTGGACTGGACCCGCATTGTTTGTCACGCAGTCCACTTTACCGGGATGAGGAAACTTGTGCTTCCAGATGCTTTCAGGCTGCACATCAGTCTCTGCACCAGTCCGATGCGACGTCGGTCGATTTTGGAGAGCGGGGAAGATTCGAACTGAGAATCCAAGTCTTCCGCAGGTCACAGTTACCCTTTACCCTTTCCATCCCTTTCCTATCTTTCCCCTCTTTCCTCTCCTCGACCTCTGCATCCAGCGGCGCCGTGCTATCAAAGGAGACAGCCTTCGTCTCAGGTCGAGGCCAAAACCGAGAGAAGGGCGGAAGGTCCAACTTCTGCACACGATGCACCCAGGCAGAGCTCAAGATCTCCTCCCATTCGCTTCTCACAGGCGCTTCGACGTGACGAGACGTGACGATGACAGGGGGAGGAGTCGGAATCCAGGCAGCAAAGTTGAGGCTCCTTTTTGGCGCCATGAGTTCGAACTGGGTAGTGTTGGGTCATGTTTACAGTCGTAGTCGACCCATGGTGAAACATGGCCAAGCGATTGTAAAAGAAGGCTTCTTGTTGGGGATCAACCAAACTGTGCTGGGCACTTCATTGGCTCTAGGGTCTTGGGTCGTCAGGGCGGACCCCCTGCGCTCCGCTCCGCCCGGCCTGTTGCACGGCGGTCCAGTCGACCAAAGGTGCGATCACGCCCCGCGCCCCGCGCAGGTGCCGGAGGATGCTGCGCCGGAGAAAGGCGTTGGACTTGAGGGCTTCGGTGATTTGGTCTTGGAAGAGAAGGTCAGCCAGTCCCAGAGGGATCGACCTCATGCAGGGTGAATCAAGCATCAAGGTCAGTGTGAAGGTTCTCGAGGATAGGGGAGACCTTGGGAAGGACCTTCTGAAGAGATTTCGGCTCAAAATCTAAGGTGGTCAGGACTCATGGCCATGTTTTGACCCAAGCTGCATTGGGAGTCAGGCAAGCACAGATGGTTTCAAGTACAGCTAAGCAACTTGGCAGAATAGCTGCTTGTACATCAAGTTGGATATGTTGGGCAAATGCCCATCAACAAGGCAACAACTATGATTCACTGCCCACACTTAGACAGAACTCTTCCCACCTCTCCATTCGTCCGGCCCAGAGCTCACAGTTTCCGCCACTCTCTCGGAGCACGGCGGCAGCAGCTGCAATCATCTCATTCCACAAGCTGCAAAGATACTCGGCCACAACCTGCGGGTCCAAAGCACCGACCGGTGCATCATGCGGTGGCGACGGCACACAGGATCATGTGGGTGACGGTGGTCACAGGATCGACCCATACAGGGTGCAACTTCGTGTGTTTTTACGGCGTTGTCAACAGAACCCACCTGTGACTGACACTTCTCATCTCCATTCACGAAGAAGCGCAAGGGCAGCTTTGTCCCATCATCTTCATCATCAATGGCCTGCACCAGGGAAAAATGAATAATAGAACAAAATCCTTGTGAAATGGTTACCTCCTGCAGACTCAGATGAACTCCTATACCAGTGGTTTGCAGAGGAAACTGCTTCTTCAGGTTCTCTTAAGGGTCCATTGCTATAAGGTCCTACTTTGATATCGCTGATGTTTTCGGCCTCGAGCAATGAGTCTTGCGTTTCCATACCCAGCGCAGCTCGGCCAGCTTGACATTCCACCGGAAGTCTGCCCTCGTTCTCCCTATAGAATCGCTTCCAGCTCTTCACAAAACTCTCGAAGTGGCAGAGGACTCTTTTACAGTGGCGCTCTTCCTCCGCGTCCTGAAGAGGGTCCCAGAAACCAAGCTGCTTCCGTGGAAGACAAGCCAGTGATGGATAGTGGGAAGACTTGAAATCCTGCTCACGCAGCCTTCTTTGGAAGTTATTTCAAAACGTGCAGAATACAGGCATTGGACCCACAGAACTCATGCGAGGATTGGTCAATCTACATGAGATTTGAATGATTTGGAGTGAATTGCCACAAGGGTTTGGTGAGTGTTCCCAAGTCCCTCCCGAATCATCAACAACTGTGTCTCCGGGTGGGTTCCGGTCCTTCTGCTTCTGTTTCACAAGCTTTACCAAAGGCTGATCCAAGCAAGATTCGGGCACGATCCCATGAAGGCGGTCGGAGATCCAGTTCTGCGCAAGGTTGGAAACTGGGAGACCAATGAAACATCCGAAAGGAGCGAAGCAACGAATTCTCCAAAGAGCTGGATGAGATAAGCTCCAAAACACCACGCTGGTAATAGTATCTTGTCATCTTTTCTAGTTTACCAGGTGACTGTTCAAACAAGGGGACGCCCTGGCTGTGGTCTGATCTCTATCTCGCGAAGCTTTAAATCTTGATCGAATAAGAGGGTGTTAGAGTTCTGGGTTTTGTTGTTCTTTAAACTGTTGGTCCTATTTGCTCTGCCTTCCCTGTCAGTCCTGAATCACGACAATCTGCCCCAGAAGGGGCAAGTGAGCCAGCTGCTCCTGACTTGGAGATAAGCTAGCAAGCTCTCCAATCCAGCGGAACATGCATACAAAGCGATCAAACCATCTCACACGCCATGACCCCACAAAGAAATCTTTGAGATGTCGAGATTTCGTCGATTTCGAGCTCAACCTACGATCAACGAAACCATGGCCAACTGGCGACACAGGCGACTGCATGGAGACTCCATGCTGACTGTAAACAGCGTTTCGTCGCCTGACGGGTGACCAAAGCAGACACAAAGGAGAGCTCCGGAGCGGTGGGAACGGCCAAGCTGCAGAGCTCAAAGGATCGGAAGAAGCGATGCATGTAGCTCCTGACGGGTCAAAGCAGCAGTTCGTGTTCCTTTTGCTCAAGAAACCCAACGTTGTCAAAGCGCCATGCAGCGCCATCCAACAGAAGGTGCCTCCTTGACAGTTTGTTGAAGGTGCTGGGAGGTCCAACCAGTGGTGAGTTTGGCGGCTCAAAATCCGCCCTCTGGCATCGTCAGGCCCTCGTTGGAACGTGTAGTCTTCCTTTGATATAAGAAGTGAAGACCTATGAGTCGGACTTGGCGGAACGAGGGCACAAACGAAGGTCCTGGGGTGTATTAAATGAAATGGCCATAACTTAGATCTGTCTGCCTGCATGTCGAGCACATGCGTAGGGTATGAAAAATACAGCAGCCTGGGTATCAAGCTACAGAGATGACCTTGACACTGGTCTGCATCCGTGTTCCTTCCTGAGCAACAAGTTTATAACAAATCGATGCATCCCTATCATTAGCAACCCCTGTGTGGTCTTCGTGGCACAAGGTCTTCAAGAAAGTATCTTGAAGTGTGCCGAGCGGGGCACAGCTTGCAACAGCAGTTCATTTTAGATAGCAAATAGCACAAAGAAACATGCTGCCTGAATCAGCAGGTGTGGCTTGCTTTGTAGCACAAAATATCCCTATATATATGTTGCAGCCCCTCAGCTGCGGCACAAGATTTTCTCAGGACACAGG